>JAQQZS010000005.1:5097776-5113218 GCA_030068045.1 Platyallabes tihoni | reverse complement strand
TTCTAAAAAGAAAACCAATTAATCTTTGTTTCTCTTATATATTTTACATTGCTGTTTAATTAAGCAAAATTACATTTTATCCGATTACTCGATTAATCGATAAATTTTTTGGCAGAATACTCGATTACTAAAATATTTGATAGCTACAGCCCTTCATTGTTGTGAATATGCAGTTTGGGGTGTCTTGAAATTAAATGGTATAAAATTAAAAGGTAGGCTCAAAACAAATACAGTGGAACCTCCTCGGATTGGGAGTAACGCAGTTCACGAGTGTTCCGCAAGACGAGCAAAGATTTTTAATAAATTTTGACTTGAAAAACGAGCAAGTCTTGGTTTACGAATACCATGTAGCACGCATGCGCTTCTTGTTTCGACGCCGAGCGTCACTTGATCACAACTGAGCCAATGTTTTTCTCTCTCTTGCGCTGCTGAGTTGTGTGTAATCGTCTCTCGAATCATAATTTCTCATCTCCTCTTACTTTAGAGTCACACACACACACACACACACACACACACACACACACACACACACACAGCATCTGCGCATATTAACGGAAACAATTACCTGTCGGGAATTATTTTTACTTCTTTTTAATGAAAAGTGCAGGTTAATTTTTTTATTTTTACTTTATATTTTGTATTAATTATTTTTATGTATTACGAGTGTTTTGGAATATGAGCCCGCTTCCGGAATGAATTATACTCGTAATCCAAGGTTCCACTATACATTAGTACATAACACCCAAAGGGGAAGGAAATTCATGTGCGTAAGTCTGTTTCAGTTATTTGAGAGCAGAATAATATTATTGTGCTCAAAATACTAGGAATGTTTGTAAGCAAAGGTGGTTTCCTAATATTCACCCCAAATTTGTACCATATATATCATTTATATATCATCTTCTATACCGCTTAATCCTGTGTTCAGGATTTTTTTGGCTTTTTTTGTTCTAAAGTAAAGGAGACACTGTTGTCTACTTTCTTGCATTGTCTTTTATGTACTAACCCTAACCCTAACCTTTTTTACGTCGTTCATGCATAACCAAGGTCATCATAACATCCTTGTGCCAAAATTCTATTTCATTCTCCCAGACGTCTCCTGAAGATCATGTAACAGTTATTGAGAATAATCAAATCAAAATGTATTTCTTTAGCACATTTTGAAATGAAACTTTGACAAAATTCTTTACAAATAAAACTTCAAATACTATTCACAGACAAAAAAAACTTCTTATTTATTTATTTAAAAATTCAAATACCATTCACAGATCAAAAAAAACTTTTTATTTATTATATATTTTTATAATTTTGCAGTTTAAATACTTTAAGATCCAAAAGCACAGTTTGTTTTATTTGCAGTTGTTTACTGGTCAGAACAAGCAACCCGTCATCGTACCCATGTTTGCTGCTGGACTGGTGAGTTCATTTCAGTAGCTAACTGTGTCACTTTCAGCACTCTGTCATGTGCTCAGTTGCTGTGGATTTAGAGTTTCATGATCTGATCCCAACACACTGATCAATGAATGATCAGATTACAAGGTACTCATTTCATATTAAATCCAATTAAATGATTATAAATTTAATTTAAGGAATGAGAATAAATTTTTTACTGTATGAGGCTGCAAAGCACCCTTCCAGTTAAAGATACAATTCAAAACTTGATGGTTTATGTAACAACCTCAGCAGCAACCTCATTTCTCCCCTTGTCTGTTCTAACCACTCAGCATTCAGCATCACCAGTATACTAATCAGCTGCCTGATCATCTGTCATAATCTGGTTCATGCCTTAATTTAGATGTTTTTATGCTTGAATGATTATTATGATCTGGGCTTGCTTCAGTCGCTCAGGTCTAGACACAGCAACGTT
This sequence comes from Platyallabes tihoni, assembly GCA_030068045.1. Taxonomy (NCBI): domain Eukaryota; kingdom Metazoa; phylum Chordata; class Actinopteri; order Siluriformes; family Clariidae; genus Platyallabes; species Platyallabes tihoni. Next base: position 5,111,354 of record JAQQZS010000005.1, on the reverse strand, counting down.
ACGTGGCAATAAAATAAAAATAAACAACTGAATGACCAGGTTATCACATCTATGCATTTTTTCTTCCCTGATGGCAATTCAAGTTTCATTTTGTGAAAGTGTGGTTCTGGGAGCATGAGGAATCATTTTCACACATGAACTGGCCACCAAATTGTGTGCTGTTATCAAAGCCGAATGAAATCTTGGAGTATGTGACTTTTTTTTCGTCAGGCTGTGTATTACTTTCCTCTTTTGATAGTAATAAGTCTCATAACGTGTTCCTCACCTTTACTCACTCTTTTAATGCTCCAGCTAGCACTGTAAATGCATTAGAATGTTGATCTCTTCAATGCTATTATGACCGTTCCAGTTACTGTATTATGCATTCTTTTTGCATATGGCTTAATGTTAAACTTTATGCCTACATGCAGCTGTAAATGTGCTATGTCAGGATGTAGAAGGGACCTAAAATGTTTGGGGAACCAATTCTGTAGGCTGTTAATTAAAAAAGTGATTTAAATGGTGATAATTTTTTTTTTAAGCACACAGAACCCTCACTCTCTTTTACTCTCTTAGGGAATGCTTGAGCCCACCAAAGACCTTATGAATCCTTCCTCCATCTTTTCTGCATCTTCACCCAATCAGAGAAGATCTGCTCTATGCACTCAGGTACAGAGGAACGAATCATACTGTGAATTCATACTTTTCAATCGAGTCGATTCTGCACATGGGTGTAAAACACACAATAGAGCTTAGTACACGTGAATACACAGGACAATTGTATCACAGCATCACGCTAGCATCACGCAACATATGAAGAAAAAGGCCACCCTGGCCTTTGCTCTTTGTGGGCATGCTACTAGCAACATCTTTAGCATGTCGCTAACATGATGCTAGCGAGATTAGCATTATGTTAGCAACATGCTAATCTCGCTAGCCTCACGTTAGCGACATGCTAATGATGTTGCTAGCAGCATGCTAATGATGTTAGCATCATGCTAGCAACACGCTAATAACGCTAGCATCATATTAGAGATATGCTAATCATCTAAATGTCATGGTAGCATCGTGTTAGCGACATGCTACTGATGTTGCTAACAGCATGCCAATCATGTAAGCATCATGTTAGCAACATGCTAATCATCTTAACGTCAAGCTAGCAACATGATAATGATGTTGCTAGCAACATGCTAATATTGTTAGCATAAAGCTAGCAACATGCCAATCATGTTAGCATCATGATAACAACATGCTATCATGGGGTGAGCTCATTTTACTCAGGCATTCAATCAGTCTCTCAGGATGATTGTGAAGCTGTGAAACCACACCCTAGCAACCATTTTAGAGCACCTTAGCAACAGATCCCTTAGACTGTCATTATAAAAATTTTTACTACAGCAAGCACCACTCACATTTTCTTCAGAACCCTTCCTGTCAACCCACCTCTCTTTTACTTGCTCAGTATCTATCATAAACACTTGGAGCATACAACATACTGTATCATTACAGTTCACATTGTTTCCTTAATCTAGTGAAAGCAATGATTAAACTGTAATAAAAATTTTAGGCTGTATTTTCTGTCTGTCTCCAGCAGGTGGTGTCCTCGCTAAGCCTCGAAGACGACGGTACGTCTCAGCGCCGAGCTTCTTTCTCTGTAATGCAACGCAAAACCACCCGTCACTCTCGACAGAAATCTTACTCCTGATACGGCTTCCTTGCCCTGCTCCTTTCCTTCTTGCTTCATTATAGTTGTCCGTTGTTCTTTCTTCTCCATCATGATCCACCATTTCTTGCTGATTGGTTGAAGATTATCTGAATCTAGCTAAATTTTAGACTCCTTCTGCTTTTGATTCATGCTGTAGTCATTTCCCCCTCAGCTCTAAGTAAGTAAACTGGACTGCCTTAAAACCAGGTGCCATAGTCCTCGGTTCTGTATAGAGGACACGTAACAAGCCTTTTTCTCCTACTTCTGTCTCGTGTCTTCTGCCTTTATCTCTTTGCTGTACTTGCTCCTGTTGTTATGCTGCACTACCTCATTTGGTCGACATGCAATTTTTTGACCGACGTATTACAGTCATACGCCACAGAGTCTCAGGCCGCACTGAAAACCCATCGGGTTTGGTGCAAACGAAGCCATTTCGCTGAGCTGGTGCTAAAATGGTAAAGGACAACACACCAAAGTGTTAATCAGCATCGGTATAATGCTAAAACGACACACAAAAAAAGATGTGTTTACAATATAAAACACTGACGTTGACTCCTGAAACTCGACTGTTGTTAAAAGTCATTAGCATTAACAGAGAGAATTAACTTCGCATGGCATCCTTTAAGTTCTTCTAAATTACCATCAACAATGTGGACCTGGTGCCATCGGTTTTGTTCTCTCTTAAAGTTGACGCTCGCTTGTGAAACAAGTGGCCAGCAGAAGCAGAGCAGTGTTTAACCCTCTACCGAGATAATTCTTCCTCACTCAGTTTCCTCCAAACCACATTGGCTTGCTATATATCTGACAGAATGATAATGGTAGACACTGCAGTTTTTTTTTCTTGTTTTAGACTCAATTTATCAGTTAGCATTAACTTCATTATAAGTCAGGGGTTGACAAATCATAAATCATTATGGTAGCCCACCGGGTAACCTGTACTAACCTGTATAAGTGTACTGCCCTGAAACTTAGCTATCTAACATGATCTAATAAAGTATAACTAGTCATCTACAGTAGTTAAGTGCATTAAAACAGACTAAGGGTAAAGAAACAGTATATGATTGTTGATCATAGCCCAAAGTTCTGGTGCTGTTCTGTCCTTACATCAGTTGAGCAACTTGGTATGCATGGCTGGCTAGTGATGTTAATCGTACAACAATCAGCCATGACTGTCTTGGGTTCCCTTTGTGCCAGCAGTCTGTGCAAGGCCTTTGGGGTACACTTTGGTGTTTGGCACCAGGATGTTGTCCTCAGTGGATAGGACCTGTTTGTCCAGTGCATGTCATGAGTGCTCGATCAGACTGGGATCTGGTTTGTTTGGAGGAAGGGTTGGCAGTCCTGGGCTCTTAACCTGCTTGGCCCTGAGCTGTGGTAGACTGGGTGTGCAGGTGCCTTCTGTTGTGACTAGCATTGATTTATTTTTTTAATTTTTTTTCCTGTAATTTGTACTGCATTGGTTTTCCTGTTGGATCAGACCGGACACCCTGGCCTTTGCTCCTTGTGGGCATGGGTGAGCCTTGGGTGCGCATTGTCCTATCACTAGTTTCCTGTTATTCAATTCACCTTGTGGTAGAGTTAATATTATAGCTGATTGATGTATATTATGTTTAACTGTGAGGTAGCATACATGATGATAGTTTTGCACTTAATATTTTTAAATTCATGCGTTCCTGATTCTGAAAAGATATATAGAGTTTTACTTAGTGAGATCACATAGGCTGGTGTATGTAGTGCAAGAACATACTTTAGTTACACTGTTGAGATGCATCGCATTAACGTTTGAAAAGTCTGGAGACTGGTGGAGACTGAGCACCTGAGCTACTGATTTGTCTGCCCCTGATATTCCAGCTCACATTATGTCAATCTGTCTGCAATCTAAACACTTATCAATTCACTTTTAATACTATTAAAATATTAGAACAGGCCTTCATTTTATAATAGAGAATTCTTTAAGAGGAAGTCATGACAACATGTGGCGGTATTGGAACACACTTCTGACTGGTAAATTGCATTAATATGCACCTGCACTTGTGAAATGATCCATGTTTCCATGCGCTACTGAATTGAATTCCTACATTCGTGGTTCACAATCCAAAACACAGTAATATTTAATGAAACTAGTGGAAGTGTTATGGGAAAAGCTTAATGATCTGGTTAATATTTTCAGTTTCATGGGATTGTTTCTTGATGCCTCAGTACATTTGAACCAAATCTGCAGTTGTGTACATAATCGTATTTCAGGGATTCAGTATATGACCACAAAACCTGCAAAGACCTTCAGCATTAACACTATTGGGGTTAAAAAGATATCTGTTTATGTCCTCAAGAGTTTCTGTCTGATTTGTTCTGTCTTTCTGTTTCATTTTCTTCCTCTCTTGCTCATCAATTTATCTCCCTGATAAACACTGATGAACTGTGATTTGATTTCTGGTGCACTTTTGATTTTTGATTCTTAATTTCTCAGGTTTGAATTATTATTATTATTATTATTATTATTATTATTCGTAATGGAAATAACTGTGCATGGGAGAATCCTTGTAAAAGAAACTCAATAAAAAGGTTTATATTGTGCATCATATTTCTTTACATTGTTTCTTCTATTCCTTCCTGTTCTGACTGTCTTTCCTGTCCTGATAAAATCTCTTTTCAAAATGATACACTTTTCTTCACTCTTCCTAATTCCGCCTGGTGAGGACTAGGTACACAGGGTGGCATGAAAGTCTGGATCCATAGGCAAACGTGTAAATGCTGTAAAATTCAGCAACAATGTCTCTCAACTTCTGTTAAGAATCCTGTTTTGTATACGAGACCTATGTTGTATGGTCTTGTGTCTTAAATAAAAGACATAACATTAAATGTCATATAAGGAAAAATGCCTATGGATCCTGACTTCCTATATATATTGCAGTGTGCAATGCAGGGGTGAAGGTACAGTAGGTTTAAATTCTTACTGGTACTATGCTGCCAAAAGGTGAGGAGAATAAACCATGGAAGTGGTGAACAGTCTCCATTTATTCCACTTTGGAATAGCCTCAGCTAACTAACTGTTGAATTTCAAATAGTGTAACATTATAATCTAGTGCTCAATGTAGGGTGTAGAATCCCTTGTTCCATACACCAAGTAGTGCCCTTGATTGGGGGTTGAAGATGTATTTATGATTCAGCCTTGAGTTAGCGTTGTAGCTTGTGTTATCTGTGAACGAAGTGGTGAGGTGAGTCCTGTCAGAGCATTGGCAGAAACTCTCGCTCACGTGAACTAGCAGTAACGAAATATTCAACCAGAACACACAGACGGTTCAGAAGCAATTCTGAAAAACTCCGAAGTAATTACTAAAAAGTTGTTTAAGATGACAACGTTATCAAATGAGTTTTCTTGCTGAAACTGCTTGCATGACTAGTTGTGAATGTGGGTTTTGGCAGGTAGCTGCTCTTCCCGCTTTCCAGTACTGCGGACCACCACTGAATCTTTTAATGGTATGCAGAACCGTACTGTCCTGATCTACTTGCTACTTACAAATGGTGTAATGAAAGACAAACCACTAGTCCCGTAACCAACAAGAAATCTTTAAACGTGTCATCCAGCTATAATATCTACATAATAGACCAGCTGACTAGTTTTGGCATCAACAGGCAGGCAGTGCTTTTTATTTATTTTATTATTTTTTTTGTGTGTTTTTTATTTTATTTTTTTATGCCTTTTCTAAAATGTCATTCTCATTCTTCGGTGTAAAATTTTCCATTCCAATTATCAGCATTTATTTTTGGTCTTCTTGGAAGTTACGAATTACGATCCCCTGTGTTGGTGTGTAGACAATCCAAATTTCTAAATCTGAAATCTGAAAACTACAGCTAAAACTTTTTCTAATTCTTCTATTTACTTAATTTCTACAAATTTATATATGTTTTATAACTTAATAACTTAAGTCTTTTAGCAGGTGGGTATGTTTGTGTTTGGTTGTGTGTTTGAAAGCATTAACCTCTTTTTAACTCTCACTTGCCTCCTTGTGTGTGCTGCCATTATGCCTCGCAGCACCAGGGGGCGCTGTCATACAACTCAACCTTGATTTTTTTGGGCCTGTGGAGGACTGTAGCTCAGACAGTGACACTGATGCACCGATACCAGGTTAGGAACAGTCCTGAGCTACACATACTGACATGCTATACTATGGATGTGATGATGTATCATGATAAATCATGTTATATGACAGTATAATATGATATTATTATTATACAGTACTGTGCAAAAGTCTTGGGCACCATATTATATGCTGTACCAATTTTGTTATACATGTTTATCATGTCTGCATAATTATGTGCAAAATCATTCAGCGTTTCCATATATAACTTCATAAAAAAAATAATAAATGAAGGAGAATATATGGATGGCTGTAGAGAAAAAATGTATAGTACATAAAAAATATTTTTCATTTGCATAAAAATAGAAAGGACACAGATTTGTGCAGTTTTATAATAAAACAGCTGTTGGGTTTACTGAGCGTGCTGGGGAATATGGGTTCTTCTGGTAACTTTGTCACATGCATATATTCTCTTGTAATGTTATTTATTTATAATTTTTTAAGTTATATATGGAAATACTGAATGATTCTGTACATAATTATGCACACATGATAAACATATATAACAAAATTGGTACAACATATAATATGGTGCCGAAGACTTTTGCGCAGAGTTGTCACAAAAATGTCACCAAAAAGCCACCTAATAAGCAACAAACAGGGCAGCTATGATAAAAAAAATAGTACTTTTTAGTAGATTAAATTGATGGGAATGTTTTGCTAATTCATTTTTGTAGAATTACAATCCAAATAATCTAATACTCATTTGTGAGGTTAGTGTTGGCTTTTTTTTTGACAGTGAAATTCATGATATAACATAACATAATATTAAGTTGAACAATTATTATATTGTTTATTATATCGATAGACTTTTACAGAAACACCCAGACGTACAGTAAGTAAAGAGTAAGATGCAATGTTTGTACAGAACAGTAATCAATAATGGGGACGAGCATTGAAGGACGAGCATTGAAGGAGGAGCATTGAAGCCCGATACAAATGCGAAATTACTCCAGAGTTGATGATTTCCTTATATCAGCAAGTATTATAGTGTTTATTCCTCGTATGCCGCAGCAATTTGCCAGGGATTAGTAGTTTTATTTATTAAATAAATAAATAACATTTATCAAAATTTATTTTTTGAATGACAATGACAAACAAATATAAACATTAACACTATTGGAGGATGCTTATAGCATGACAAAAAAAGCATAAATTATTGGAATAATTATATTTCTCCTAAAATTTCTTAAAACTTAGTGAAATAAAGCCAGCGATTAAGGTTGATTAATACACATGCATTAAATAATACAATAACTTTTCTAAATAAGAGCATCACGTTATATGTAACATGCAAAAACATACCAAAGTTTATAGCATAATTTACATTTCTTGTTAATAAAAATTGGGAGGTGAAAATTTGAGAGGTCGTAATAAAAACAAATTAATTAATGTCAACCCTGGCACCAGAGACTCTTTTCCATAAATGTTAAATAAACATCTCCTTAATTATTCACTGTATCAACTATTTGTACGATGTGATCATGTCAAAGCTCTTATAGAAAATTTCTTAACATCATCTGACCAATCAGATTTGAGTATTTAGCTCAGCTGTGGTTTTAACACATACATGTGCATACTGCATGTACTGTACAGTATACATATCCTTGCATCCTTGCAAGGATATGCATACTGTGATTGGCTTGCCGTGAATCCTTCTTTCATTTCCTACATCCTATAATTTCTTATGGAACAAATTCCCTGGTTTTGGTGATGTTCATGATCCAGACCTTTTAGTTTCACTGTGTCTCTCCTACACCTGATTAACTCAATTTGAGTGCTTGAATACTACAGCAAGAGAAACCTGAAAAGTGCTAGCAGATTGTATCAATATGGATGCAGACTGTTAAGTAAGAGTTAGTTCTCAAAATGACCTGCACTGTACCTGCTTAGGCTTTTAGGCATTTCTTCCGAGGACAATAAGAATGTTAAATGGGGAGATATTTTGCATAAAATCATGTGACAATACACAGTTTCTCAGCAATTGAGTTCTGCACTGATTAGCCACTTACAGTATATACAGTTAAAGTTTGGACTGCGAGCATAATTAATTCTGTGATCATATATCAAAGCACTCATATCAAAGCGAATTTCCCCATACGAAATAATGGAAAATATTCCTATAAAAAATTGATACAAAATATAATGTAAAAATTAAATCTGCACTTTGCCTTTGAAAAGAATCAAATCTGCTGTAAGTGAGACGAGAGAGGAGAGGAGGAGGAGAAATAGAGACAGAGAGAAGAACCAGTTGTGATCACATGATGCTCCGCAAACAAAGCGTATACGTACTACTCGTATTTCAAGACCTCGTTTGTTTAGCAATTTAAAATAAACATCTTGCAAAACCCTCGCAGACCAAGTTACTCGCAATCCAAGGTTTTACTGTACCAATAATTATTGGTACAGTAAAACCTAGGATTATAAACATCCAAGGCAGGATTATAAACATCCAAGGACCAAAGACCAGTCCGTCTGGTCCAATCCCTTTGAAAAGCCAATACAGCACAAATCGCTACGATAGAAAGGCCCCAGAACACCCAGCGCGCTACAGCCCACTGCACATGTGGTCCATCAGGCAAAGAGTGTAAGACCGTCGACCCGACTATCAAACTCTTGAGGTTGCAAACCCTTTGGACATTCTGGACAAACAAATCCAATCCAGAAAAGCCCCACTCCATAACCCAGAGCACCCAAAGGATCTGGTGCCATGCCAATGTCACACACAGGCAAAGAGTCACAGGCACAGTCACGCGTGAGGGGTCAGAGCTGCTCCATTGGCTCGAGGGGAAGCAACACATTACTGGGCATAATGTTTTGCACTGTAATGTTGTTACTGTAAGATCACACAAATTATCATTATCATAAATCATCATCTTTAACTTGATAAAGTGGCATTTTCACAACTGTCCTTTGAATCTTCCTGACATTCACTTTGAAAAGATTCCTTTTTTTCCTTTAATTTTTACATTTTGCTTACATTTTCATTTTGCATATTCCGTTTCCAAATGCAATACCTTATTTGATAAGTTGACAATCCCTGTTATTGGGGTAGAGGTATTGCTTGAATAGATTCAAGCTTATATTATAAATAGCTTGTATTATCTCTGATGTCTGATCTTTGTCATTTCTTTTCATTTTAGTCCCAACATTTTTGTATAAAAATAAATATGTGGAGAAATGTGGAGAGCCCTTGCTTTTGACACACAAAGAAATATGGTCTAGTCATACTTTTGGACTCAAATAAATAAATATATATATATATATATATATATATATAATAACTCATCTACTAACGAGTTGGCGGTCTCATCGTTGCATTGGAAGCTTGGTTTTAATTGTGCATGTGTGCCTGTGTGAACAAGAAAGAAGAAAAATAAGAGTCAGCCTCTATAGATTAGGGTTGTTTCTATAGGCATTGATATCCACAATGTGTGTATACATGTCGGGGGAATATTAAAGTGTAAATACTCTGTGTTTATAGGCGTGGATCCAGAGCTGTATGAACTGACCACTGCTAAACTAGAGAGCAATAACACTTGCAGTAATGTGACGGACGCCTTCACCAGACTGATGGAGACGGTGGAAAAGAATAGCACTGTAACCAGGTGTGTCTTCACTCGCACACATTCACTGACAAGCACACACACACTTCTCAACATGTAGTGGTATAGAAAATACACTATATTGCCAAAAGTATCCGCTCACCTGCCTTTCCATGCATATGAACTTGAGTAACATCCATTTCATAATCCATAAGGTTTAATATGATTCTCTTCTGTAAAGGTTTCCACAAGGTTTAGGAGTGTGTTTATGGGAATTTTTGACCATTCTTCAAAAATTTGTGAGCATTTGTGAGGTCAGACACTGATATTGGATGAGAAGGTCTAGCTCACAGCCTCCACTCTACCTCATCACAAAGGTCTTCTATCGGGTTGAGGTCAGGCCAGTAAAGTTCTTCCACACCAAACTCGCTCATCCATGTCTTTATGGAACTTGCTTTGGGCACTGGTGTGCAGTCATGAGGCATGAAATTTTTCAAAATGTCTTGGTATGCTGAAGCATTAAGAATTTCCTTTCACTGGAAAAAAGGGGTCGAGCCCAACTCCTGAAAAACAACCCCACACCAGTTCCAACATGACTGCGCGCCATTACACGTAGCAAGGTCCATAAAGACATGGATGAGCGAGTTTGGTGTTTGGCCAACATCGTATCAAACCTATGGATAAAGAATTGGACGTTATACAAGTTCATATGCATGTTGAAGGCAGGCGAGTGAATACTTTTGGCAAAATAGTGCATCTTTTAAAATGAACGTTTTCTATGGGGGCGTTTGGATGTTTTTTGATATTGAATTGTGAAGGGCCTTATACATGTATACATTAGATAATATGATTTTTTTTAATACACTGCCTGACCAAAAAAAGGGTTAAAGGTGCAAATTGTTGGTGGCTTTAAGCAAAGAAAACAGCTAAGGTAATTTAAAATGACTGGAATTTGCTTAAGAACTGTCCAATGCATTATTAAACCATGGAAGGATGCTGACCCAACATTGCGGGGGAACAGTGGCTGTGTGTCCATAAGAACACCACTTGTTAGTGAGACTAAAAAAGGCTTCAGTTTGCTAGGGAGCAATGGAAAAAGATCATATCTGATGAGTCCAGCTTGAGCCTATTCCAGAGTGATGGGCGTGTCAGGGTAAGAAGGGAAGCCTCTGGAGACAGTGTTATGATCTGGAGTTGCTTCAGTTGCGCAGGTAAAGACTCAGTAACGTTATGTGGCAATAAAATGAAGTCAGCTGATGGCCTGAATGTACTGAATGACCTGGTTATCACATCTATGGAGTTCTTCTAACGCAATGGCACGGCCACATTCCAAAACTCAGATTGTGACAGAGTGGTTCTGGGAGCATGAGGAATCATTTTCACACCTGAACTGAACAGCACAATTGTGAGTTCTCATCACACTGTGATGTGTATGGAAAGGCTCTTACTTTAACTATTAAACATAGATCAGATTTTTACTGTTAATTTTTTTTATTCCCATGCAACTTCACCAGGTGTTTAAGTTTAACATTTCTTCCACAGAGTTGATGGTTTAGCACTATCCGTTCAGGTTTTAATAATGTTCTGAAGTGTTTTTAACCCAGATACAGACATGTAAAATCTCCTTAGTTGTTTTCTTTGCTTGATGCAACCCAATAATTTGACCTTTTCGAAATGCTGACTTCTTTTGTCCAGACGGTGTATTATTATTATAATAATAGATTATTTTCCATTTCTGACTTTTTGAAAGACTATGAACAAACAGCACAGCTTCAGTCCTAATTTTTATTATTATTATCATACCCTAAATTGTTCATGCTTTTCCACTTCTTGGGTACATGCATGCATTGATACTGTACGTCTGTCTGTCTGTCCTTCTGTCTCTCTCTGTCTCCATAGAAAGCCAGAGCAAGATGGTGAGATAAGCCAAGAGGCATCCCAGGTGATCTCTCGTCTCCCCGATCTGTCTTTCATGCACGCAAGAGTCCTCATGTTTCCCTCCACCCTGACTCCAGCAGCCGGTCACTCATGACCTTAGACCTCATTCATTTTTACCTTGAGGCTTTGGTCCTCCAGTGACCTCTCCTCTGACCTCACCTGAACCTTTATATAGCAGGTTCATTTATAACAACAGAAAGCACCGTCACTTTCTGAAGCGTTTTTAATCCTGGTGTAGTGAGTCCTTTTGGTGTTAATCCTTTTTCTTATGTTTTGTTAAATATTAAACACTAGTGCTTTTAGGTTTAGGTGTGAAAGAAATAAGAAAAACAAGTGCACATTTTATTACTTGAAAACGTAATAACTTAATAACGAATATTGCTGAACTTTTATGTCCTTCCTGAGATTTGCTTTGTGTCCCTTTAATATTTCATTTAAAAATGTCTCATTTTATTCCTGACAAGTATTAGACGTTTTCTTTTTGTTTGTTTGTTTGAAATGCATTTCTTTTAGCTCAACGATGAACATTTGTTCAGTAATGTTACTAAAGATGAGTTCTTATTTATAACCATAACTATATAATAAGTTGTGTATTTATTATATAATCTACATCATATATCAGTTTGTATTTATTTTTGTCAGATCCCTGATTAGCATGTGAGGTTAGAATTTTGCACGAGACCTGAATAACTGACTGACATGTAAGAATGTTTCTATGAAAATAAATAATTACATTAATGAATAAATACATACAACATAATATGCTTGTGAACTTCACAGAAAATAAAAGCCTGGTCTTTTTTTTTTTTTTAACTTATATTCAGTATATTTAAATTTAAGTTTGTGGTTATGAAATATCATACAAGAAATCTTGACTGATATTTACTCTGTATTTTATTAGAGAATTAAATGAACATCATTAATCAGTTTATAGGGAACATTATCAAAAGTGCACTGAATGAGTTTTTTTTTTTTTAAGCAAATCATTTTTAGTGATTTTGTAGAATTGATTAACTAAAAGGTTTAACTTTATTTTGTAAAGTGTCTGTATGAATCTGGAAATGGATTACCAGGCAAATAATCATTGCTTTATTCCTGTTTTACTGATGGAAAACAGGGGTGGGCGAGGTTCAGTCAGTAATTAAGTGCTTATAATGTGCACCTTCGTGGTGGATGTATCTGATATAATAAACATTTATTTATTTAAATTTGTTCTTTCTGAGAGTAGATTTGGTGAAAATAGACAATAATGAGTCACTCATCAAAAAAATTTTTTACAAGCTTTAGTCTGATTCAGGGCCTAAATTTGCCAATGTCATCTACTTAATTTATGCTTGTTATTTATGTATTTAATTTATTGCTCAGTTTATGTAACTTATATACATAAATATACAGTCAGGTTTCTAGCTTTTGGAACAAAGACACGTTTTTTAGCATTTGGCCTGTGTACACCACCGCATTGAATTTGAAATGAAACACGAGATGTGAGCGAAGTCAAGACTTTTGGATTTAATTCAAAAGGTTTGACTAAAGTGTTCCATTAACTATTCAAGAATTTCATCTATTCATTTTGTTTTACATCCATTTTCATACAGACACCTATTTTGATGGTTCATAAAAAAATGGAACATTACCTAATGTCTACCAACATCCAAAGAAGAGCATTTAAATGTCCTTCAAGAAGTAGTCAGGAAAACTATTCCTGAAACCTGCTTAAAGAAATTACAAGGAAGCTTACCTAATAGAGTTTAGAGAGTGAGAGAGCTTGTGAGAATTGTTTAAAGTCTCTTTATGTTATGCAGTTGCTATATTTATGTACAGTACTGTGCAAAAGCACCATATTATCTTTTCTACAAATTTTGTTATATTTATTGTCTGTATTATCATGTACAAAAACATTAATTATTTCCAAACATAACTTAAAAATCAATGAATAAATAACATTGGAGGAAAAATATTTTCATGATTTTTTTTTCCATCTGAAAACTGTTATGTCATACATAGTATGTCAAATAGGTTCTTTCTTTATAAGGCATGCAAATATTCTTATATAATGTTATTTATGTACAGATTTTTAAGATATGTTTTAAAATAGTAAATCTTTTTGTACATGATCTTGCAGAAATTATGAACATATATAACATTTGTACTAATGCCGCCTAAGACTTTTGCACTGTTTGGGTTTTGGAGTGTGCTTGTCTTATTTTCCTAGCAAATGCACAAATCCGTCATAACATTATGACAACACACCTAATATTAAGTAACCCCCCCCCCC
>JAQQZS010000005.1:5016236-5027182 GCA_030068045.1 Platyallabes tihoni | reverse complement strand
CCTGACAACATAGCTCCCAGGATCATTGGGACACGCAAACCCCTCCACCACGATAAGGTGGTGGTTCAAGGAGGGGGAGAGGAGATTTATTTATTATTATTTTTTTTTGTCTTTGTGTTACTTAATTTTGTTGCAAAAAAAAAAAAAAGTTAACGCAATTAAAACTAGTTTCATTTTAAATCCACAAAATGTAGAAAGTCATGCTGGTGTATAAACAGTGTGTTACTGTTTACATACTCATGGACCGTGGTGTTAATGTTGCAGTCTTGGTAATACCGTATAACTTTGTGTGGTTACCGTACTGTTTTTATTTATTTATTTATTTTTTTTTAAGCAGTTGCAGGTTTCAGTTCCTTTTATTTAATCCGATAAATTCTATTGCTGAGCTACAGACGAGCTGACCTGCGCGACCCCGCAGATGAGCACTGTTTCAGCTGCTATGTTTTGCTCACACACACGCTTATACACTATCACCTACACTTCTGTAGCTTCTTACATCTCCGTTTAAGATGTAGTTTTTAAAGAGATGCAGCGCCACTGAGACGCGTGAAGCGAAAGCGAAAAAGAAATCATTGCAGATGTGATGCTCCTCAGATCGACCTTTTGATTCTAGGTTTCTTTAGTTTGTTTGTTTTTTTTGTCGTCGTAGCATCGTCGCCCTCACGCCGCCCTCCCAACCTGTCTGTTATGCGTCTTTATTGCATGTGTGTTTAAATGTAATAATTGCACAGACAGAAACTTATAGTGTAGCAGATAAGTCTGGATGGGTCATTTGGTCTAGACGGAGAGGTAGGTGTGTGTGTGTGTGTGTGTGTGTGTGTGTGTGTGTGTGTGTGTGTGTGTGTGTGTGTGCGCGCGCGCGTGTGTGTGTGTGTGTGTGTGTTTTAATCTAGAAGCTAAAGTCCAATAGCTTCATCAATATTTAACAGCTGCAGGTAATTGATTAATAAAGGATTTACAGACGTTGATGCTTCTCTAACATCTAGACACATTTCTGTAGTTAGTGTAATAAAACACATATTTTCTTTTTCTCTGTTCTTGTATTTGTTTATATTTTTCCTTCTCACTTCCTTCGTTTATTTTTCTGTCCTTTTTTTGGTCAGTGTTGTTGGTTGGTAAATTGCAAACACTCTAAAATGAGATCACTAAATGTTAAATAACACAGTCGAGACAAAATGTTCACAAATGTTTATTTAACCACGAGACATTAAGGGTTCATAAAAAACAGCGCAAGGAATAACACATGACCGAACATGTGGTTGTAGGAAACTAATCCACACCAGGTGGTTGTGATGCTGAGTCCACCAGGATTCGCCAACAATTATGGCGTTTAATTTTTTATTAATGAATGACTCTTTGCTTTCGTTTATCAGACTGAGCATTAAAGTTTTTTTTTTTTGTTTCAAGCCAGTCTTAAAATAGAATCGAGGTGCACATACAGTATAGTATATACTGTACTTCATCACAGGTCTTGGTCGTTACAACAATTAGCGTAAGTCAAATCCCACCCTCTGACCTCAACCCATTGGTAAATCAGTATATACTAAATAAATGGCAAGAAGAATGGGAAAAGTACGAAAAAAAACAACAAATTATTCGAAATAAGCCCAGTGGTGGGAAAAAGACGTTTTCAGCGCTTCGAATCAAGACACAACCAAATCGTGTGCAAGGTGCCGTATAGGCCATACAAATTTAACCCATGCGTATTTATTAAAGGATGAAGAAGCTCCAAAATGTCAACACTGTAGCAGTACTCGAACCATAAAGCATATACTTTTGATCTGCCCAAGTTTTAATACCATAAGAAAACAATTTCTACCAGAACAAGATTAAAAAAACATATTCTGCAAGACAAAAACAGAACAACTTCCACAATTCTTAACAAAAATACACCTAATGTAAAATCTATGCTATAATGTGATATTTATTTATTTTTTATTTATTGTTATTATTTTTATTTACTTTTTCCACAACTCTTTAAATTCCTTACATTATAACATAATATTACACTGGTTCGAAAAAATCAGTTTAATGTTTGATGTGTATCTGCCGTGAAATAGCCTGGGAAGCTGATACGGCAATAAACCGTAATGCAAACAAAATCTTGGTTGTTACAAGAATTCTCGGTCTGTACGCCGACTGTGAAGTTTGTCACCCGAGTCCAATGTAAGTAATGTGAAATGTTGATCAGGGCTGAATTGCACAACCCTCGTTCCGCACAAAAATGCGTTCCATGGTTGACGCTCCTGCGGTCTCCGTGAGCGAGTGAATGTATTTTTCCCCTGGAGCAAGCTTTATGTGCTAATTTGTCCAAATAAAATCTGAAAATGATTGAGATTTCTGGAAGATTATCACAGCTTCCTCCGAGACACAAGCTCTTTGAGATCGCGGGAGTAAAGCACACGTTTGGCTCGTGCCACCATGATTGACGTGAACCACCCTGGTAATATTATTAAGTATACATCTCGCATCTACAGATAGACGTCAGCATCCTCCTCAAGTCTACACCTTTTATTCCTTATCTAAAGGACAGGATGATCTTTAACCTGGCAACGTGAATGTCATTGTTTTTTGTGAAGTAAATAGTGTACGCTAAAAAGTTTCCTTCCTTAAATCATTTTAAATGTACACTATATTCACCTTTCCATATATACAGTATATATTAAATGTACAAATGATAAACTACAGGAGGGACACTGAAAGGTAGAGTTTAGTCTTGTTTGTTTGTTTGTTTATTTTCTCTTTCTCTTTTCCTGTAAAGGTGCTCAAGGTTGTTGTGGTGTTACCTTGATCCTGTCATTTTTATTTAAAAGCCACCTGAAGACCAAACCTTTTAGTTTGGTCTTGATGTGATATCCTTCTTGAATGCACCGTTCTGTGTCAGTCAGTAACGTTGCCTTTAAACAGCCTCTGAATTGTGGCGCAATTTCTCTCTCTTTCTTGAACAACATTGTCTTGAACAGGAATCAGATGAACTTTGCATTTAGTGAAAACAGCTGACTCGTGTAAGAAGTGTGTAAGAAGAGCATGATCCGACTCACGTAGTACTTTGCGTCTTGCTGAAAGACTCTGCTTGTCCTCAGTAACATCACTTCCTGTGGCACACTGAGTCCTGTGTGTGTGTGTGTGTGTGTGTGCCTGCTGTATTAGTGTGAGTTCTTTAGCTCGAGTTTCCACATCTCCCGGTGGCCCGGGCCGGACTTCCTGTCTCGCCCTGATGAGGTTAATTCTGCGTATGATTGATCAGTGGAACCTGATGAGCGGATAACAGCGGACACACAGATGCACAGACAGATGTGTAACTCGTGAATCGTGTGTTCTGTCCTTTTCAGTGCTTTATAGAAGCTTCTGCTGTAATTTGTTCCTTTCTGCCTTTCATATCCGGCCTCCTCAGTTTCTTGGGGGGTGACTGTGTGTGTGTGTGTGTGTGTGTGTGTGTGTGTGTGTGTGAGGTTGTGTATTAGAGTTGTATTGTTCTACCACATTTCTTTTTAACTGAGAATGTTGCATAATAATATTAAAAAAAAAAAAAAAAAGTTTCAAGCAACGATGAGCGGGCCCAAACATCCTGCGTCATCGCCACCCGGGCGCACCAGCAAGACAGTGGGCACTTTTGCATTTAAAGGGGACATACCAATACCATTATGACATAATTTTAAAATGGGGGGGAATTTAAATTTTGTTTAGAGCGCCAAAAAGTCCCAGATGCTGGAACAAAAAAAGCATAACTCTGTGATGTCACTCAATATAAATGTCGCATGGAAGGTTTTAACCACTTTTTGGCATAGGCTTAAGGTGTCGTCATAGCTGAATCGTTTGAGATATCAAAAATATCTCTGTAATAGTGCATCCTCCGTATATTGAGATCTCATAGACCCAGTTTATTGGCGATCGTATAAATACCCTAGACATCAAAATCCATTGGGTGTGTTTTGCAAACGAACCAAAATAACTGAGTTGAGCAGCTTGACATGCATGCGGTTCAGCTCAATGAGCTCTAAATGTTTACTAGGTTTCGCGTGCATACGTGCAAGTGTGTATGAGCTACGAAGCAAAACCTCGCAGATTCCAACCTGTCTGCCGGTTTTCATAACTTTTTGAGCGTGTTAATACCCCAAGAAAGAAAAATCCTGAATGCATCATGTACATTAACTGCATAAAGACGGATGATGAAACATTGTGTGCAGTGGTTCTCTCCAACACTACTAGTAAAAATTAACACAGTCTTTCCAATAGATTTTCCCTCAGCTAGAGTGTTGATGATGATGATGATGATGATGGTGGTGGTGGTAAATAAATCTTTTTTTAAAAAGTCTCTCCCAGATCAGTCATACCTGTTCATTTGGGTGATTGCTGAGGTCATATATAGCGTATGATGTTAAATAATTTTTATATTAATCTAAGCATGACCCTTTGTGCCTCTTATAAGGGGCGGAGTCATTTTAGGCAAACGTTTCATTATAGGATAAAAGTGAATACAGACGAACCTTTGAAGTTTCTTTGTCGCCGTTTATGCAACTTTTAGTGTGTTTCATCTCGACTGCTGCCTCTGAACCCCAAACCTTTCAGTGTTCTCAAAATCCTTCCTCCTGCTGGTCATGTTTCTGAAAATGGCACTAACTTTTGTTTCCTCATTATTCTGTATTTCGTTATCGAGACTTGTCTTTTAGCTCTATTGAAATGTATTAAACCTGTGATGCTCCAAACTGCGTTTATGTTGCTAATTAATTAGACAAAAGACGCTTGTCGTTATACCTGCACGCAGTTCAAAAGTATCGCATTCACATTAACGTCTTTGTCGCATTTTCTGTTTTTCTTTTCTCTCCGTTCAGGATTCACGCAGCATTCATGAAGATGCCGCTGGCGGTGAAGCTGAGGCCAAGCTGAGACCGAGCGCGCGACTGTGTAGTGGTCATCGCTGGAGAGCCAGAATCCTCGCTCACACACACAAAGACACGTGCACACACACACACACACACACACACACACACACACGCCGCTCCCATGTTTTCTCCGGAGCAGGAGAACATCTCCACCACCTCCACCAAAGTGCCAGTTAAATACGGAGAGCTCATCGTACTCGGGTAAGCCCGGCATAAAAATAAAAAATAATGGAAAAATTATATAGATCATTTCAACAAACATAGACATGGTGTGTTTTATTTCATTGAGATCTGACAACTCCTCAGTTAGTGCCTTGATGTTTAAAAAGTTTTAAAAAGTCGCCTGTGTCATGGCGCGAGTGCCAGTAGCCCCGATTAAAGGGGAAGACAATGTGCTGAGTTTGTTCTTGTTTTATTTCTAGGGGAAACTTTTATTCTTTAAAGTTGCAGTAAACTCCCGTTTCGCAAAACAAAACAAAAAAAGAATAATCGAAAGCGCTTTGCTCAGTGACCTACATTTACAGCATGTAGCAGGAGCCCTTAATCTGAGCAACCTACTGTACAGAAGTGCTTTATAGTCTCGATCAGCAACATCAACTTGTGCAAGTTCACTAGGTCAAGGACCCAGAGTACTATCTAGCCTCGGTTGAAAAGCCTTTCAGTACATGAAAAGCAAACATGACAAGCTTTAAAGAAAATAATAGCTAACTAAAATTGAATTGATGCTTGAAGTGCTTGGTGAAGAGGAAGGACTTTAGTCTGGTTTAAAAACCGCAAGTGGGTCAGCTCGTCTGGAGAGCCGGGAGAGAACAGAGGAGAGGAGAGGCTCACTGCATGTGAAAGATGCTCAAGCAGTGCTACAGGGTGAGATGGTGCTGGTGTGATTAGTACTTTTGAGGGCATCGGCCTCTTTGCGGCTTTATCAAAAGCAAGTGTATCTGATGGAGGCAGCTACGGAAAGCCGGCAGAGGCAGCGAAGCAACAGGGAGGTGTAGAAGAACAAGGACAGGAGGACGATAGTGTGAGGAAGTAGTTCAGTTTCAGACTCGAATCTGTGGAGAAACGGCCACATCCTCCTGATGATCTAAAGAAGAACTCGATGAGAACAAACAAGGCCAGTTTATTGGCCTCAAAGTTTGCATGAAGTGGGAATTTGGGATCCGCTGGTACAAAGGATGGGGTGTATTTTGGCGGAGGGGTGTATTAGTACACGGGTCTTTTATGAACCTCAGAGGTGGACATGTGGAAGGGGTTATTTTTAAGCAGTGGCCCTGTGGTACAAGGCATTCAGGAGTATTTGTGCTGTGGGGTTCAGTACATTCGTATATGGGAAAAGGGGGTAATTTATGAGCCTTGGAACTCAAGGACGAGGGGACGGGCTAGTTTTGGGTCATCTGTATTTGAGTTCATGGTCCAAGTCAATGGCTTTTGGTTTAACAGATACCGAGTGTGATCGTTTAGAGTTTCTTTTGTTGTAACAGAGAAGAAAAACCGTCTACTTTTTATTACTCTTGTGTTCTTCCACTGCTTCGTTTGTACTTTCTTTGTTCCATCCTGCACGCAATATTGAAATCTTTTTTTTTTTTTTCCTTTTTTTTTTCAGTCAGCCTGATGAGCAATCGTAATGCGAAATATCACATGAGCAGCACCACAAAAAGTCCCCCGTTCTCCATGACTCATGGACCGTGTTCGGGAATCCTGCAGTATTATAGGGAGGTTTAAGACAAAACTTTCCATGATTGCTTGCTATAGGGTTTAGACTTTTGGCCCCTATTGTTTATATACAGTACATGTGCATGTACACAAGGGGTTTTTGTATGTAATGGTTTTAATCCATCACCCTTCCCTCTGCTTATGTGTTACTGATTGCTCCCATGTTGAATTCTCCTTGTTCAGGCGTGTACAGCCAAACACTCCTATAATAATAATAATAATAAATGGATTATGAATCATGCTGTATAAACATTGATATTGAGAAGCTCCTGTTAGGAGTGATTTATTTAATATTCATTTGGTGTCAACACTATATAACAACTATCAGGAAGTTTTCTGACATGGGAAAGTCTTCAGGACGGAGGACTTTACACTAACGTGCAGTTTTATTGAGTGTTAAATCCTGCAGTTGATGACAGGGACGTTCCAGTTCACATCATATACAGTGGAACCTTGGATTACGAGCATAATTCGAAAATCAAAGCAGATTTTCCCATAAGAAATAATGGAAACTCAAATCATTCGTTCCACAGCCCTCAAAAAATAAATACATAAAAATAATTAAAACAAAATATTAACTAAAAATAAAATAAATTTAACTGCATTTTACCTTTAAAAAAAGTTAAAATAAATCCTGACCGATAAGTGTTTCCATTTTTGCGCGCAGGCGCTGTGTGTGCGTGTGTGTGTGTGTGTGTATCAAAACACTGGTATATCAAAGTAAATTTCCCCCCATAAGAAATAATGGAAACTCGGATGATTCGTTCCACAGCCCAAAATATTCATATAAAAATGATCAATCACAAACAGTATAGCTCCTCTAAACAGATTGATCTCCTGCACTGCTGCAGCCTTTTTAACTTTGCCTTTTTAATGCTTTACGCATTTGCGCGCACACGTGGTCACAATGTTATAGTAAACGGTACACACGCGCAGTACACGCGTAATCAAGTGGGAGTACATGACGCTTGGCAGACAAAACGCATGCGTACTACAGCACTCGTATGTCAAGACCTCGCATGTTTATCGTGTTAAAATTTATTTAAAAGTCTACTTCTCTTGCAAAAGTCTCACAGACCAAGTTACTCAAATCCATGGTTCCACTGTATTACCTACCTTTTCCGGTTTGACTGAACGGTCAAAGTGTTTTCTCATTTGGTATTTTGTTACTGGATATGTTGTGTTTTCTGATTTGTAATTTTGTTTTTGCGTTTGATTTTTTTTTTGTTGTTTGTTTTTTCAGTTTTGTTATTTTGATTATTTTATTAACAGCATATCCCCAAGTAATAAAAGTTCATTCATTAATAAAAAAAAAAAAAAAATAAATAAATAAAAAAAAAAAACAGAGAAATGCATTTATTAATGTTTAATGATATAAATTATTGGTTGATTTATAAATTATAGGTTAATTTTAGATGTCCGTATTAAAACACATTTAAGCCTCTGTCCATCATGAGAAGTGACTATATTCATAAAACACCACCGACACACCATGTGTGCCATGAGCCAAGGAGTATCATGTACCCAGAAAAGGCTACTGTTACACACTGTTATAGGATGTACTGTATGTGCTATAGCATCACCCTTTAGGAGCTCAGACACTCCCGAGTCTTTTCACTGACACATTGATTTCACTCAGCGGTGCATTAAATGGAGACATCGATTTCGATTCAGAAGGCATCCATCAGATGATCAGAAGTGAACCGAACCAATCCAAGTAGAGCATAAGAAGCGATGTACTTCATCCCCATGCACTAAAGGCGTTTTCATTCCAGGACCACACACACACACACACACACACACACACACACACACACACACATACACAGATGTGCTTGTTTGGCTAAAGCTCCCAGGAGCGGTTCTGCAGTTTTGCAGTTTAAGAGCATTAGTTTTTGTTTAGTTGGAGTTTTCTGTGCTGACAATAGCCATGATTGCTCTGGTGTTTATTTTCGTGGGCCACACATGCGAAAAGCAGCGAGGAGCGAGTGGTGCGTTCGTCTCTGCTACACAATCTCAGCTCTGTCGTGTCTATGTCTGTGTCTGGGGAACCATTTAAACGCAGAAGACCCAACAGCAAACCTCCCATCCTTAGGATGGATTTACGACACGGTTATCCCACACTCAGCACTCAACGCCCACATCATCTTTCACTTTATTGATTTAAGTATCAGGAAAGATGCCAGTCTCTGCTTTCTTTTAAAGGCCACACACCGCATCTGCGCCTTTCAATTTCTGCATTATTGATATAGACGTGTACGCTTTGTAACGCGCACGGGTTTCCTCACAGGTACAATGGCTCTCTCCCGAACGGAGACCGCGGGAGGCGGAAGAGCCGCTTTTCTCTCTTCAAGCGGCCCAAAGCGAACGGTGTCAAACCCAGCACTGTGCACATCGCCTGCACACCACAGGCAGCCAAGGTACACACACACTCCGAGCACTGCACATGTTACACTATACATCCATATCAAAGATACAAGTTAGATCCACACACGTGCTAACACATCTTTGTTGAAGAGAATTAATATTAAACATTTATCAACATCAAAAACATAAACTTTTAGATTATGTCTTATTTACTTACAAACATGTAATTTTTGTCTGTAAGGTTACCATGTTTGTGTATTTCGTACCTGTGAACTACTAAAAAAAAATTATAAAAGAAATTTAGGTCTAAAAGAAACAATTGGATTAATATTGTATATACTGTATATATGCTTATTGCACAGGATGTATTCAAATCAAATTTAAATTCAAATTTGTCACATACACAGTCATACACAGTCATACACAGTACGATATGCAGTGAAATGCTTATATAATCACCCGTGACCTTATTATCAATAAGAAATAAATGTGGAATAAAATTAATAAAATATAGAAAAACTTTAGCTATAGAAGATAAGAACAAAATATAAAGTATAAGAAAAACGTAGTTATAAAAATATAGAAAAACTTTGCTGAACAAATATAGAAAATGTAAAAAAAACTTTAGTTGTGGAAATTGAAATAGAATTTAAAAAGAAATTCCCGGGGAAAGTGCAAATACTGTATGCATAAATGTGTAGATGTCGAATGTCCATAAGTGTCCTTAATGTGTACCGCCTCAAAAGCATGAATTGAATTGAATTGAACTGAAATGAATTTGAAAGCTCCTCAGCTACATGTGATAAAGCGTCACTACCATGCATACAGTCAGGCCACAAATTATCACATACAAGTCTTGAAAAGCCATAGCTCCATCAAAAAAAATATTTTAAGCATGCTCACAAATTTCATAGCTCATGCTAGCAAGCTGCCAATCACAATAGGCGACAGCAACTCACCCCTGGTGAGCCATGATCTCACCATACGACGACCCAAGAGTCATCATAATCTGTGAATTTATAGCTACTTGTAACAAAAATGGTGAACATTGGAACTGGGCTTTATATTCCAGATTGAGACCCAATAAAGTCCACGCATTAAATCTGCACTAGACACTTTAAAGGGAGCGCATGTGACCTTAAATCTTCAAACATTTGACTAACAGTCAATGTTCGGACAGACCTAGTGCTTTCATGTCGCATCCCTCAAGTAGCCTTGGTGCACATACTATCACACACCAGCACAGGATGTACAGTAGGCTCTCACACTTTTGTTGCCTCACACATCTGGATGTGCTCGAGCTAGCGACCGACTCTTGTGTCTTTATGCCTCAGCACTGAAACTGCACCACATGCTACATGTCAGGCATCGGGTGCACACGCGTTCCTGTTTTTCCCCCCCGAGGTAATAAATGTGAATGATCGCGAACACACAGCAGAAATTTTCAAAGAAAGAAGCAAACTGTTTAGTGTGAGCAACGTCTGTAAGTCATCAGTAAATACGGTGCAGTTTGTCCTGCTTGAATGAAAATGGACTCGGACAAGTCGTGTTTGTCCTGCAAGGTGCTTGTCTTACAGGGATGAGGTTACTGTAGCATCACATGATACTATTATTATCAAAACTAACAGTATTGGAATGTAAAAAAAAGAAAAAAAAAAAAACACATTAACTAAATTGCATTAATTAAATACAATTACATTATAAATATACATGTAAATATACATTATATACCAAACTTGTCACAGCAAAGTGTGAATACATTTAGGTCGAATAGTTGTAAAGTACGTTTATATATTTCCCCCCCAAACTTTTCCTTTAAACCAAATGAGGAAAAATAAATAAATAATTCATTTTATTTGCCATTTCAACCAGCAGCAAAGTCGAATCATCTAGAGAAGCTTAGAATGATGTACAGTGGTGTGAAAAACTATTTGCCCCCCTCCTGATTTTTTATTCTTTTGCATGTTTGTCACACAAAATGTT
>JAQQZS010000005.1:4978628-4991490 GCA_030068045.1 Platyallabes tihoni | reverse complement strand
TGAATGAATGTGTAAGACCTATTGACATTTATAGAAAACTTCAAACGCAGTACACCCGTTAATAACGAGCCCAGCCTACATGGCTTGGAGATCACTGCAGTGGACATAGAGCGAGTGGAAAGCCTGATCCTTAAAAATTGACAGATCTGTCTGTCAACTGTACAAACAATCATTCACAACTTGCACATTACAGGGACTCAGCTGGGAGTTATTGCCACATCCACCGTACAGTTCTGACCTTGCTCTAAGCCACATGATTGGGCCTGGGAGGCTCCGTGTCTCAGACATGAAGCCTTGATGGTGTCCAAACACTAGTGAACACTGGGATAAGTGCATTAGTGTATCAGGGGATTATATAGAGAAATAAACTCTCAGAACTGTGTTCTGTTATTCTGCGCAATCAAAAGTCCTGGTTTGACTTGAACACCCCTTATATTTCCACGAGGGCCTTTGCTTATATCACATTATATTTTTGTATGCAGAGGATGTGCTGGCATTGTCACAAACGTCTAGACTCTGAAAGCTTGAGCGCTGCATGAATATAAAACCTGCTCACTCACACTTCAGCCTGATGCTAATGCAGTGTCGTCCTGTTCATAAAGTCTAGTCTGAGAACCTACATATTGCAAAAGACAATATTTATATGACACAATACCATACTGTAGGAGCACCCATTCGCCAGGTCTTAAAAAAAAGATTGGATGCTAAAATATTTAGAGCTAGTCGTTAACATTTACATTTACATTAGGCGTTTGGCAGATGCTCTCATACAGAGTGACTTACAAAAGTGCTTTGAAGTTTCTGTCATTGAATAGATCCTTGACTGGTTACTAGGTTACTAACTATAAGTCAGTCAAACACGGTTGGGAATGTCTTGTTTTATTTATTTATTTTTATAGGGGGATTACCTATAAACACCCAAATTTGTCTCTTTAAGATAGCATTAAACGATTAGGGTTTGGTAACATGTTTTACTGTATATAATCAGGGGATAATTAGAATTGGGTGCTGAAAACTATTAGAAGACAGGTAGATTTCTGCAATTGAGATTTCTACAGTAAGGATTTGTTCATAATGCCTGGTGTTTGGAGACTCCTTCCATACACTTTTTTTTGTCATAAACATGAGAAAGTTACTGATACCCCAACCTACAGGTGCGCGCGCACGCGCACACACACACACACACACACACACACACACAGGATGTCATGGAATTTGGAAACGGTGCATGTCTTTGGGCTGTAGGGGGAAACCTGAGTGATTGGAGGAAACCCACAAAGTGCAGGGGGAACATAATATAAATTCCATACACACAGACCGGAGGGGTGAGATTTGAACCCCTAACCCAGGAGATGTGAGGTGACGGTGCTAACCACTAAAGCACCCGAAATAACTTAGACATACTATATGGGTGTTTCTGTTCTTTCTTAGTAAAGGGAAAAATACAAAAAAAGAGTATTTATGGAATCATGGCGTACAGCAGTGTGTACGGTAATGTAAAGTCACGTCCCTCAGATCAGATGTTACTTATATAGTGCAGAAAGTCATGAAGACTCCATACCTAGAGGAAATGAGCGTGTGGGTGTGTAAGCTGAATCTTTTTCAGATATCAGCTTGGTGAGTTTAACGCTCCACTGCTTTTGCATTACAGGTTTATAATCACCTGCTGCCTCAGGGGACTGTGTGAGATACTGAGACCTGGAGCTCACGGGGCACCAGTAAGCACTCCTTCCTTCTTACGTTCTCTCAGCCTTTTGCTTTCGTTCTCCTTTTCTTTGCCTTCATGGTTCCTCAGACACTCTGTCGCTTATGTCTACTTTTAGTTTCTCGTGTTGTATCAGTCTATCCTCGTGCTCGTTCACTTTCCTTCTTCTCCTCTTGGTTCACTTTAACAGTTGCTTAATTGGCTCGCAGGTTAGATTACTTTTCACATCATGTGTATATGAACATCTCTATGATGAGAGATCTGATTTTTTCGCAGTTTGAGAAGAATTTTTAAATCTCAAATCTAAGATGTTTACAAACCATTAGAAAATGTTTTGTGCGTTGTTTCTTAGAGTCATAAGGGTGCCAAAATTTTATATCAAAACTAGCGTTAGTTTGCGTCATTGACAGCGATTTTAATTTGTTTGTAGAAATAGTTAAATCTAAAAATAAGCTGATCAGTTTACATGTAATCTAGGTTATTTTAGGTTTAATTTCAGGCAGATACAGAAGGACCGGCAAAGTTTCATTAAATTCTGTTCGGCCAGTTTTGCGTGATGCTGTGACAAAATCTGGCTGGACAGACGTACAGATATAAAGACATACAGACAGAGAAAAAAAAATTCTGAGGTTTCGGTCCTTCAATCTATGAACCGTGAAGATATCACTGAATGAGCAAGTTTAGACCAGTTTACAGACCAAACTTTACTTTTATTTATATCAAATATAATTTCTTTTATATCAGTGTGAATTTTGAATGATTTTACAAAACGCTATAACTCCACCTGATAAAGTTGTGTTTATGGCCATGTACATGTAACTATGCATCGAGAATAGTCTTGGCTGAGTTTTAACTGAAAAATATAGCAAACTCACTACACTTCAATCGTGTTGGCAGCCACATGGAACAATCACAAAATGCGTGGCACTTTGTTGTAACCGAAACCTTCTTAAAGTTTGTTAAAGATCATGATAAACACGAAAAACACAAAAACTTCATTTTATATTTCAGCGTCTTCCAGCTTCAGTTTTACTTTTTTAAAGAGTGCTCATCATACTACAGGTGATGCACCATGTAAGGTCTGATCAGGAATCAACCGGCCTCTCCTGTGGTCTCAAAGTTATAACAGAGTGAAGCAGACATGACCAGGAGAAACACCAAACGCAGAGTGTGTATTTTATACGATCGCGAATCCAGTATATCTGTGTTTAGTTTTCTTTCAGTAAATATCACTCTGACTCACTCATCATCTATACCGCTTTATCCTGGGGGACTAGAACCTATCCCAGGAGACTTAGGACACGAGGGCGGGGGGTACACCCTGGACGGGGTGCCAATCCATCGCAGGGCAAAAACACACAAAAATAAAACTAGAGTACGCAGAGGAAACCCACCAAGCACAGGGAGGAGAACATGCACACAGACCCTGAGGCGGGATTCGAACCCGGACCCTGGAGGAGCAAGGTGACGGTGCTTAACCACCTTTCAGTAAAGGTTACTTTACAGTACAATATATCCCTCGTGTGTCTGCTGAGAATTATCAAAGAATGGCTTTTATCTCATTTTGCTGTCAAACAGTTGTATTATATAAGTACATTATACGTTTTTGTTTATATTTATGAACTAGATGTGCCGGTGAATGAATGTGAAGTGCGCGGAATGAAGGTGTGAGATCGCGTTTATTATGTAGATTTCAATTGCACACTCATAAGTGCGTATTTGAAAAAATGCACAGCGCCATCTGTTGAAATTTGAGATGAACTAATGATTTTTTTCAAGTTTTTTTTTTTTTTTTTTTAGTAATATAAGGGTGTTTTCCATTGAAATTTTAAATGAGCATATCTTCTCTTCCTGTGGGCCGACTGCGATGAAACAAAACCTGTATGTTACCTCAAGCTCGGCCAAATACACCTGTGAAAATCTCATTTGAAATTTTAGTAGTTTTTTATGTGATGTGTGCACAAACAAAACACACAAAAATTCCAAACACCATCTTGACGTGTTCTGTTACGCATCTTACATCCCCAAAATTATTTGTTTCGCAAATATCTTCAATGTACAGACACGCCCACTTTATAGTTTAATTATATGTATAGATGAGAGATTTACATGTAAATGATCCTGATGCATGAAGTTCAGGTTCCCTGAGGATCTCTCTCTCTCTCTCACTCTCTATGTTTAACTTAACTTTATTTCTTTTTGTACTTCATTTTATCAATCCATCTTTTGATATATTTTTGTATCTTTCTCACTTTCTTTGTCCTTGTATCAGTATGTCTCGATATTCCTGGTCTCTGTCCATTATTTTTTTCCTTTTTAGTCTTTTATTTTTCTCTATTTGTCCTCTGGTCTCTTTTGTTTCATTTCTTCATAGTCCCTTTAATGTTCCCTCAGTCTTTCTCACTCTTTCTTTCCTTTCACTAGTCTGTCTCTTTCATTTTTTTACACTATCTCTCTCTAGACTATCTATTTCTTTCTTTCATTTTCTTCTGTCTTTAAACGTTCCCTCAGCTTTTTTTGTTCCTTGTTTTACTTCTCATTGCTTTCGCATCATCTCGAGGTTTCACCTCCCTCTCCTTCATCGCTTTCGCTTTTACACGCTATCGTTTGTTTAGTCTGCCACATCACGCTGTCCTTTAGTATTTCTCTGTTTTTTCTTTCTTGATGATCCCCTTTCTCTCCTCTTTCTTCTCTCTCAGGTCTGTTTTATTTCTCCTGATCACACTGTTCGTGTTCCCTTCATCTCTTCCTCACTTTCTCTCATTTTCTTTCTTTCTTTCAGTCTGTTTCTCATCTTATCATACTATTCCTCACTGTATCTTTCTTCATCATTTCCTTAGTTTCTTACATTTTAGTATTCTCTAGTAAATTCTATTCTCTCTTTCTTTTTTTATTCACACAATCCTCCGTCTCTCTTTCCCACAATTTACTAGATTTTGCCCCCTCGATAATTTTACCTTTTCAGTCTCTAATCTTTCTCTCCTTAGCTGTGTGTGACAGACGGAGGCAGACAGACAGAGACAGACAGACGCCAGTGTTTTTGTTCCATATTGCACTTTATTTTGTTCCAGCTCCTGGAACCGTTCACCGTGATCGAAAGCTTTATTGCTTTTCTCTTTATTTTTCACATTTCTTTACACGAGTACATTTTATTACGTTATTACACAATTGGGATTTCTGGTTCAGTCTGCGATGTCGCAGGATGGCGAAGAGACAATACTGATCTCTCTCTCTCTCAAACAAAAGGACTAGGCGATGAGATCAAGCTCCACTTCTACTGTACAGTAACACGACACCATATGATATGATACTGACAAGATCGGAATGTACGAAAGAATAAAACAGACTTTTAAAAGAGACAGAGCGATACAAAAAGTAAGTCTACGAGACTTATGGGGTGTGTTAAAGCACCGTCTTTCTCTGTCATGAGGCTGGACAGGCAGGTGAGGTGAGGTGAGGTGAGGTCATGTCATGTGATCGCGTGATACCGGAGCCTTCAGTGGTCCAGGATGCGCAGGTTTCCGGAAACGATTTTATTCTCCAGCATGGAGCCGGCCGGGATGTCGATCCTGTCTCCGTGATTGGCTATGATGATCACGGTTCCCTGTGGACAACAAAGGGTCAAAGGACAGAAAGAACGAGAGCGATTCAGAAAGTCGCGGCGCTGGAAGCTAAAATTAATTATCCGTGGCTTCAGATACAGTAACAGTGTACGCTTTAAAAATGACTTATTTACGTTGGCATTACCAGCATTTTCACCCTAATGTCACACAGATCTGATTTGTTTTTAGCGCTGTTTGTTTCTTCAGATCGGATCCGAGTCACTATCGCATGTGTTCTCAGACACACATCCTGTAATTCACTTCTAACTGGCCAACCACAAAAACTGTATTTACATAAACTCCACCTTACAACTTATTACTTCTGCGCGTATCGTAACCCAAACCCCCCTAAATCCATCACATCACCCCCACCCTCCAACACCACCACTGGCTCTCCATCAAATATCACTTCCTCACATTTAAAGCACTTCATAATCTCGCTCCCTCTTACTCATCAGATCTCGTTCAGTTCTGCCCGCCCCCCCCTCGACTCGCTGTTACACCCCCGTTCCGTCTGACCACCGCCGGCTCTAGAACTTTTAGCCGTACTCCTCTCTTGAACTCCTTCCCCGAAAAAACATCCATAACAGATTCTCCAAACAAATTCACATCTCGATTTAAGACCCATTTATTCAGAAGCGCTTAACCTACATGAAGTAAGGCTGAACTCAAATCTCCATTTAAATCATCATTTGTTACACAATGTTATCTTTGTTATCAAGGTTATATTGTTTAATCTTTTATCTCGAAGGTGACCGGAAAGACCCCCGTATAAATAAAATGCATCATTATAATAATAATAATAATAATAATAATAATAATAAAAAACAACAAATTAAAAACCTAAATAATTGGTTATTATAATAACAAATTAAAAACCAAAATAACAAAACCCAAAACAGAATAAAACATTCAAAAACAAAATAACAAAACTGAAAACTAAATAACAAATTAAAAACCAAAACAACAAAACCAAAAACAAAATAACAAAACCAAAACAACAAAATCAAAAACAAAATATCAAAACTGAAAACAAAATAACAAATTAAAAACCAAAACAACAAAACCAAAAACAAAATAAAACATTCAAAAACAAAATAACAAAACCCAAAACTAATTTATTTTGTTTTTGAATTTATTTAGATTTCAGTTTTGTTCGTTTCGCACTTCTCGGCCAGCGTACACATCAGTGCTAGCAATAATTGTGAAAACGTGTAATAAAGAGAGACGTCTGGCTCTCCGTCGTCTTCTGCATCTCGACTTGCTTGCCGTCATCCAGAGTGAAACCACAAGCTGATTTTTTTTTTTTTTTTTTGCTAAAACCGCATCCGTTGTTTGAAATTGAACGAGCCGTCACATAAATATGATATGATGTGTTTTAATTCAATTCAATTAGATTTTTACCAACTTTAACAACTTTCAATGTCTTGGCTTTACACAATCATAAGAAAATTATGGAAGTTTGTATGAAATGTGAATGTGTATGAATCAAAAGAGTCTCTGGTGAACAAAGTTTTTTCACCCAGAAAACGTGAGAAAAGACGTACGGATGAGTGCATGTATGCCGTTGCTTGAGAAATTTAGTAATCGTGAATCGTCATGACGTGCAAATGCGGAATTGATCGACGTGGCCCGTAATGTGAACGCAGCCCTTTAGTGATTTCACGAGGAACGTGAAGACATATGCTTACTCATGAAGTGTGTGAAGATGGGGAGGAGGAGTACGAGTCACACACACACACACACACACACACACACACACACACAAAAAACTGCTTAGGAGATCAGAATCACTGACCAACAAAAAAAAGTTTTCAAGGAACATTTGGTGCGTTGAAACATTTAACACACTTCTCTTGAGAACGTATTGGATCAGCCAAGGAATGTCGGACTTGCTTTTTTTAGCGACAAGCTTAATGCACAACATATCCTCTTCTCTCACACACACACACACACACACACACACACACAGGCACAGTGAGCGCTCCAAATGTTGTCCCTTATTCACTGTGACTAATGAGAATAGACGTTGCATACATGACCTCACAAAGGAAAAAGTGCAGAAATAACGTGTGAAAGCTGTCTGTTTTTTTTATGAAGCCAAAAAAATCTGTCCTGAACAAACGGTCAAGAATATGTTCCACATCTATTATTATTTCCAAATGACTACAAAAGACTTGATTAAAAAAAACATGTGATCAAAAAAAACACAAAGTTAAAACGTGTCTTCAGAGTGAGTGATCAGATTCACACTTGGACACGTCTGTGTACTCTTGCGTACTTTACCTTCAGAGAGACATTTTTCCCAAACGTCACGTCTCCGGATACGGTCAGGTGATCCAGCTCCAGCATGTCAGGAATACTCTCGAAACGTGTCAGATACTCCTGGACCTGTACAGAGAGAGAACTGTGTTCAGTCTGCGTAAAAAACAGTGACATTTACAGAAAGTACAGTACAGTGATGAGACTCTTAGCCGCAGTAAAATGTTATAAAGAAGCCTGTACGTCTGTGGATGACGTGAACGCTCAGCGATTGGAACGGCTGATCCCTGAAAATCCACAGAAGAATTTTTTTCCCCATGGTTTTCTACCTAATTTAGTCGTGTCCAATTCTTCCCTGACACTAGGGGGCTCCACATTAAGGCTACTACTACCACTCAGTCGGGAGGGCCGAAGACTTTTCCTCCGAACCACGGCCGCATCTTTTCGAACTGCTCGTTGGGGGCGGCGTAACACACTCGGAGGACAGCGCTATCCGCTCCTTCCGCTTGCGCGAGCTCACAGACGCACCTGATTGGCTGTAGAGCCGTGATTAATGTGGGAGCACTAAGTACCTCCTATCCCTCCCTTATGAGAAAGCTCAGCCAATCAGCTCTCTCTAGACCTCTGGCTGCGAGAGGTTACAGCATCACCCAGGAATAGAACTCGCAATCTCTAGATCAGTGTTTTTCAACCTTTTTTGAGCCAAGGTACATTTTTAATTGAAAAAAAATCACAAGGCACACCAACAACCGAAACTGTAAAAAAAAAAAAAGAAAAAAAAAAGAAAAAAGAAACTCTAGCCTATATTAACAATATACAGCCATTCTTATCAAAGTGTCTTGAATATGAATCAAATAAACACAATGAAAACACAATGTCTTTTTTGATCTTTCATATTTCTACCTAGTCAGTGTGAAACCTGGGCCTGTTTGGATGAACACAGATCTGATATCCTGGTAGGAATTGAAGACACGGCTACGTTTATACTGTCAGTTAAATGTGGCCCAATTGCGATTTTTTGCTCATATGTGACACATATCGGATATGTTCTATGTCTGTGTAAACAGGAAAAAAACGCATGCCTTCCGATATTTCGAGATCGGTCAAGAAGCTCAATCACTAATCACTAATTCTCGTCTCGAAATGCAAGGCAATTACCTATCTGCTGCCACCTACTGATATGGAAGAGTATGGCATGATTACTCTGCCGGTGTAGACAGCGCGGGACACTCGACTTATTAGTTTTCAAAAAATGTTTTAGACCAATCAGGTGAAATTGAATAATTTCCCACGGCACACCTGACGATCTCTCACGGCACACTAGTGTAACGCGGCACACTGGTTGAAAAACACTGCTCTAGATGATAGGACGAGCACTTTACCACTGCGCCACTCGGAGACCCGATGAATTAGATTTTAATAAAATAGTCCAGAAAGTGTCAAATTGGTTGTGTCCTGGGACGTCTATCCAGGTGTACTTACAAAAGACACTTCCATGATGACGTTTGTACATATGGAAAAACATCACTCAAATTAGACATACTGGATGTCCCTGATTTTATTCTGAACCATTCCAAAATACACGTCATTGTCTGAACATGTCATGCAATTATAATACAGAGTTTACATCTGTCAATTTTAAATATTACAGCTTACCTGGTGGCTCAGTGAGGTGGATCTGCATGACCGTGATCAGACTGGCATCCAAGTAATCTGTCTCAGGCTCTTTAGTGTAGAGCACCTCTACTGGATACGTACGACCTGGGATGGTGAAAATGGGGGCCTCGTAGAAATACTGGGAGAACTTCACGGCATCCAGTGTAGCGGATGTCACAATCAGCTTCATGTCTGTGCGTTTCTGCACCGTCTGCATAAAAGGAATCCAAAACACTGTGATGTCTATGAGGTTTAAATTTACATTCAGGCATTTGGCAAATGCTCTTATCCAAAGCGACTTACAAAAGCCATTAACTTATAAAAGTCGTTACCATCATCATTAGCCAACTTTTAATGGGAAATGAAAAAAAAAACAACACAGGTGCACCAAGTTATTTTAATCTTGCTATACTAATTAGGTTGACAGTTACACTCTACGGGCAACAGAGTGCTCTCAAAAGAAAAAACCCCACTCATTTCCTTTCCAACAGACTCGCTGTAATGACCCTACCTTCTTGAGTAAGCCGAAGAGCACATCGGTGTGGATGGTCCTCTCGTGAGCCTCGTCCAGCATAATGATAGCGTACTGACCTAGATCAGGGTCAATAAGACACTCTCTCAGGAGCATACCGTCTGTCATGTACTTGATGACTGTGTCGGGACTTGTGCAGTCCTCAAAACGGATAGTGTAGCCCACCTGTGTAAACACAAAGAATGATGTTATGACTGTGACTCTATCCCAGGCAGAGCAAGGCTTAAATAACTAAAGGCAATATATGTGCTGAATATTAATGTCTTGAATTTTAATATAGCTTACTTACTTCCTGTCCCAAACAACAACCATATTCTTCTGACACTCTTTTAGCCACAGACATGGCAGCCACTCTTCTGGGCTGTGTGCAGCCAATCTTTCCACGTGCTGTGTATCCAGCTTCAGCTAGGTACTGGGTGATTTGTGTGGTCTTCCCTGAGCCCGTCTCTCCAATTACAATCAGGATCTGGTTATCGTGAACGGCCTGTAACAATATGTCAACATCAAAACAAAGTTATTTCCCATGTTGCCATTAAAACCCTTTAAACCTTTGTGATTTATAAAAAAAAAAAAACAAAAAAAAAAAAACAGGACATTCAAAACTAATGCTTCCATCATCATTACTGTGAATCAGATACTAATTAACTGTATTGTAGTTATAAAACACAAACCTGAATGAGCTGCTCTTTAAGCTTGTAGATGGGCAGACTCTCTCGCTGCTCAATGATGGACAGTTGTGTCTTCTTTCCATATGAGGCCTTGTTGCCACCAAAAGCGTGCTTCTTCCACTCTGGGATGTCGTTGGGCATCATGCCAATACCCCGCATGTTAGCAGCGATCTGCCTGCCATCAGCTGTGTGTGTGTAGGTAAATAAAAGTGAGGGGAGATCGGAGAGAGATTGCATTTAATGATTGGTACAAGCAAGATGCCAGGCCAGAGAGCATATAGTATCCAAGACAACTCTAGATCAGCTTCAAATCAACCCTTTTAACAAGATTACATGATGCCAATTGAGCAACAAACCCACTGTTAAAGCATACAGTACCCCCTCCCTTTCATGCTTGGTTAGAGCGGTGCTTGTTACATAATGTTAAGCTCAGAAACTACATATACAAGGCTACTTGTTCTCTGAAAATGTGAAAATTGTCAAAGCGTATTTTAGATGCAGTGACTACACAGGACTATCTTGACTGGGCATCAGGATAGGTGTCAAGAAACACTGAGTCAATCTTCCAAGCCTCTAGAATGCAGGCCTGTGTGTATGTGTGTGTATATATATTCAATATTCCAAGCCTCTACCTAAAGCTAGAACTGATGTAATTAAAACAGCAGTTTCCAACATAATACAATCATACCGTCAGGTAGAGGGTCCACCCAGTGCTTGTTTAGGCCCATAGGAATGGAGTCCATCTCAGCCTCACGTTGAGCCTGCTTCACTTCCCGCCTTTCCTTAGCCAGAGCGCTTTGCATCATGGCTGCCTGTGACAGCGAGCCATCAGGGTTCTAAATACAAAACAAAAACAGAGCATGATTTACAGGAACAACCTGTGTCACATCGTACATTTTCTAATTGGAAAAGTTTAATTACCTTCACTATTTTCACAGGGCTCATATCCATGCTCTGTTTGGTGTGTCCTCTTAAGAAAGGTGGCTCCTCTTCCACCAGTTCAATCTCCAGGTCCTCATCTGAGCGATGAACAAACAAAGTAAAACAAAGTGAACACAACATGTACATAAAGGTTTATAGTGCTATAGGAAAGAGTCACTCTAGT
Source organism: Platyallabes tihoni (assembly GCA_030068045.1). NCBI lineage: Eukaryota > Metazoa > Chordata > Actinopteri > Siluriformes > Clariidae > Platyallabes > Platyallabes tihoni. The sequence goes on along the minus strand of JAQQZS010000005.1, from coordinate 4,979,960 downwards.
ATACCCTCTTCATCATCTACTTTAGGCAGGATTCCTGTCTCCTCATCAAAGTCTGGAAATTCCTCTTTGGACAGCACATTCGCAGCAATCATCTGCAGACAGTAAAGAATAATGAATAAATATCCACACACATATAACATATAATTCAATGGGCTTTTATTGTGGCAGTACAATTTTCACTTGTGAAAAGAGGAATTTGTTGGTTCCCAGTTGGCCTATTCTAAAAAGTGACAAAATCCTTCTACATAAATAGAGGTGAGTGTTCTAAGAAAGACGTCATCTACCGACTGAAAGTGCAACATGTTTAATGCTGTACGGGGGAAATTATGTTACAAGAAAATTAAATAGCTAGTATACATCAATGCTTCCTAAGGTTCTGTGAAAAACTGATTCAATTTCCATGAATGGTTTCAGAGGAGTTGCGGATACAAGAGAAGTGTGAAGGCAAGAGTTGATGGATAGTGATTCTTATGTGTCCCCTATGCCAGTGGTTCTCAACCTTATTCCTGGAAGACCACTGCCGTGCATATTTTAGCGTTTTCCCTGCTCTACTACACCCACTACAATTAAAAAAGCTGTTAAGTAGTTGATTAGTTAAATCAAGTGTGCTGGCAGCTGAGAATGGACTAAAACAACAAAAACCAGTTGTGCAGAAAAGCATACTTGTTTGATTTCCCACTTCTCAGGATCAGAGATTTTGGTCAGTCTCTTGCGTTCTAGTGTGTCATCCTCGACCTCAGGAGCATGACCCAGGTTGAGGTTGGTGGGTCTGTCTGGATTCCTCATGGTTGACTCCTCCTGACCCTCACCACCAACATTCCTTCTTCTGTTGGGATTTAAGTCCTCACCTGTTTCCTGGTCAACATCCTGTCAAATATAAAAGTAAAAATCAGTCTTGCATACTGAAACAAATTAGTCATTCTAATGCCATGTCATGCTAACGCCTGAACAGTACCCACTCTATTTTGTTGTTAGTCTTTTGGCTGCTCCCGTCAAGGGATCACCACAGTGGACCCTCCGATCCGCACACAACTTGGCACAGGTTTTACTTAGGATGCCCTTCCTGACACAACCCTCCCATTTTATCCGGGTTTGGGACCGGCTGGGTTTTGGGCATTGGCTGGGAATTGAACCTGGGCCTTCCGCATGGCAGGCAAGAAACCTACCACTGAGCCACCAATGCCTGAACATTACCCACTCAATATTAAATGAAAATCTTATTCCTTACAATTTGTTTTTATTTGAATTATTTCTTTACAGGCGGCACGGTGGTGTAGTGGTTAGCACTGTCGCCTTGCACCTCCAGGGGTCCGGGTTCGATTCCCCGGCCAG
>JAQQZS010000005.1:4878249-4889927 GCA_030068045.1 Platyallabes tihoni | reverse complement strand
CGGAGGAAACCCACCAAGCACGGGGAGAACATGCAAACTCCATGCACACAGAGACGGGAATCGAGCCTGGACCCTGGTAGTGCAAGGCGACAGTGCTAACCATTACACCACCATGCTGCCCGTCACTACTTCACATTTCTTAATTTCCTTTATATTAATAACAACCACATTAACACATAGACTCTGAAACGTTTTCTTATTTTGACTATATTTTAACGATGGCAGTCTTGTGAGGGGCGGAGTCATGCGTTCTGTCTGAACTGATACACTTACTTTAGAGAAGTAATCACATCCTGATGGAGATTTCAGCAGAGTATCTGTGAGTTTATCACACACACACACACACACACACACACACACACACACATATGATCGAAGCCATTTTTCCAGCCCCAGGCTAGAAAGTTGGACATTTATTTGCTAACGGATTAGTGTGAAATCCCTCACATTTTGGCAGAGCTTACCACAATCTAAATATACAACTATAGTCTCTTATGTGTGATTGACATTTCTGTGTTTTTACATAAGAGAAACTGCTGACTGATTATGATTTTTAGTGTTTTATTCTTTTTTTCTGAAATATGTGCCAAGGTCAGTTAAACTGGATTACACAGGAGTCTAATTAAACAAACATGCATTGTATTCATTAAGGAACTCGTTAATGAAGTGTGTGTATCTATTTTAGCTTGATATTAAAGTTTCGTTAGCATTATATCAGGCAGAGAAAATGCACTTAATGGATGTCTTTAAAAAAAAAAAAAGGTTTTGAAGTCAAACGTTGCAGATGTCGAAAGATGAAACATTTGAAACAAATGAAACATTTTTCGTTTCATTTTTCTTTGTCCTTTTTGTTCTTTCCTCTAATCCTATATTTAATGTAAATATAAGCAAAAGCAAATATGAACAAAATATAAGCAAAAGCAAATAAAAGAAAAGTTCCTGGAAAGAGTCATGATTGTCGTAGGAGGACAGTTGACCTGGTGCCCAGGGATGTCGGGGTTGCATATTGTCTCTCCCTTATCAATCACAGTGACACCTGATAGGGCGAGCCTATTGTGGCCGTCTGTCAGATCATGCAGGTGAAAGTGGGTGGATAGCATTTTTACCCTGGGGTTTAACTCTGCTCCTGTAGTTTTCATGAAGCCCTCGCCCGCTCTACTTGGTACCTGTTGGTGATGGGGACGGGAAGGAAGGGAGAAAAGAAAAACAAACAAGTATTGGCACTGTGTTGGCAAGCTAAAATGAACAGCTTTACTGCTGACTCTTACAATGTGGGTTTTAGAAAACGAGTTCTCCTTTAGGCAATTAGTTACTCAACATCTTTTTCTGATTGAAATCATTCCGATAAGAGCTTAAAAATTAAGATGCTGATCTGACATGATGTGTGTTTACAAGCTCAACGCATTTAATCAGACCTAAGGTTTTTGGCATGTGCACACTGGTTCTGCTGGTGATGCATTTAATCCACCTGGAAGTAGAAAAGAGGTAGTATTTTTCTCCAAATTTGAGGAAGGGTAGGTTAGACTTTGTCATTTTTGATAAATCCCGCCTTCTGTATTGTGATCAAGAATTCAGTCTCATCTGTGATTGGTTAGACGCTTTGCTCCATGTGAAACGTGAGTCAGTCAGAGCTCCTTCCTCATGCAGAGGCTCGTTGGATGAAAGTTTGAAGAAAATATTATGTTTTCAAGATGTGAGAGAGTTGTTCTTACAGTTTTTGCATGATCAGAAATGGATGAAAAAAATTATTGCATCAATACTATTTATCTATTGATATATAAATATATATAAAGGTTTACACCCACCACCATTCCTACTGATAATTCCTTTGGACTGGAAAAGCTCGCGTCAGTCTGTTCACATGATGCAGTTTCGTTATGATTTCGCTATTATTCTGATGATTAGTTCAGTATTAGTGTCCAAACACACCTAGTGCAGCACACCTAATGTAATCACTCTCACTAACTTCATAAACAGTTCATAGCTTATCTATACATTATAATACTCTACTAGAGTACAGTCTTGGCAAAGGCAGATGGAACACTCCTTGTTTTTTATTGTTTTTTTGGGGGGATTTTTCCCGATTTTCTCCCTAATTTAGTCGTGTTCAATTCCTCCCCGTCACTAGGAGCTCCCACATTAAGGCTACTACTACCACTCAGTCTGGAGGGCCGAAGACTATCACGTGTTTCCTCCGAACCATGTGACGTCACTGACCACTTCTTTTCGAACTGCTCGCTCACGCAACGTGGAAGTACCTCTCATCCCTCCCCTTGAGAGAGCTCGGCCAATCAGCTCTCTCAAGACCTCCGACTGCGAGAGGTTACAGCATCATCTGGGGATCGAACTCACAATCTCCGGATGATAGGGCGAGCCGTTTACCACTGCACCACTCGGAGGCGGAACACTTCTTAATTTACAGAGGTTCTACGTAGAACCTTTAAATGCTCCCACAAAGAAACCAACCACAGAACGATTAAGAAGCATTCTTAACAATCACGTCTTCATGTCTATTTTAGTCTAGTTTTGATTTTGACATTTTCAATGATAAACTGGTTTCTTGGTATTACAGCAGCGTAGTGATTTGCCCTGTGGCCTCGCACCTCAAGAGTCAAGGGTTCGATTCCCTGTTCTTGATGGGTTTCTTCCAGATACAGGTAGTCCCCCGACTTATGAACAAGTTCTGTTCTGGGAGCACGTTCATAAGTCGAATTTGTTCCTAAGTCAGATAAAGCGAGTCTTATACAAGCGCCTTTGACTTGAATATACAATGTAAAGCATACCAATCTACATGACTGGTTTTCAAAAATTTGGATTATTCACCATCAGGACAGATTTACAGGACAGACATTTTCTATCATCGTGATTTGACATTTTATACATTCACTTACACCCTGACAAATTGTATATAATCGTAAATATTGATATCTGGTACAATGCAGTGTATTCTTTTTGTACAATACACGTGAGCTACTTCCGTGAGTTGTTCGCATCTGTGAATGTTCGCAGAACCGCGGTCCGTTCGTATCTGTGGAAATTCCTAACTCGAGTGTTCGTAAGTCGGGGACTACCTGTACTCCGGTTTCCTCCCACAGTCCAAAGACATGCATGGCAGGCTAATTAAAACAAGTCAGTGTTTGTTTGTGTGCATGGGTGCCCTGTGATGGACCGGCACCGTATCCACGTGTCCGAAGTCTCCTCGGATAGGCTCCAGACCTCCCGCACCCCTTTACAAAATAAGCGGTTCAGAATTTCAGAAAACTTCAGAGAACAGACAGGACCTGGTTAATGTAAGCAGAAAATGCAACATCTTTGGTTTTTGGTTGGAGCTCAGACATATTAAAGCGGTGTTCACACAAATTTGTGTTTCCTCACTGTTTTCACGCGATACCATGGCACGGCGCACAATTACACCAGAAACAGTGTGTATCCTGTCTGTAATTGCTGTTAAGGTTTGTAAATCTGTTCGGCTATATTCACAATTTAAAGCAGGTTGCGTGTTTGGTTTTTTTTACCCTCTTCTGTTTAATTGCTTTTTTAAAACGATAAATTTTTATGCAAGGGGAGGTTTAATCGCTAAAAAAGCGTGAGCTAAGCTGGTGGTTCAACTCGATCCAGAGCAATTTTCTGCCTTTAGCATGAAAGCTATACTGCCTTTAGGCATTTCTGCATTTTTCTGCACCAACTCGTTTTCTCTTTTGCGCATGCAAACACACACACACACACACACACACACACACACACACACACACACACATACACACACACACACACACATCAATATATGAACTCAGAGCATGTGTCAGGAATTATAGGTTTATTAATTCCTGCTCTGCTTTTCAATATCTGATGGAGTAAGACGTTATTCCTTTGTGTCTGTTACATGCTGTGAGCCCTTGTGTAATCCAATCCAAGACTACATATTAGGGGTCAAAACAAAGGAAGGCGAAATTAAATACTGTAAAGATAATCTATAATTGGAAAAAAGGGTCTAAAACAGAAACATTTGGAACTGGAAAATATTTTGGTAAACGAAGAAAGGGGCCTTGGACGTGAAGACAGAATGCACAGCTTAATAGCTTGCAACATTACATGAACACAACATGGTGTACGTAAACAAGCGGTTAAGATCTAAACAGGTGAACAAATTTGGGTAACGAGCCAGTGACATCACGGCAGAGATGGAGCTGCAACAAATGCAGACACAACGCAGGTGGCATCCGTTGCCATGGGTATTGAAAAGCAAAGTGCAAACTGTGACACTAACACTAAACTCTGGCACAAAAAGATTGAAATATGATGGGCGTTCAAGTCAAACCAGGACAAGCACAGTACAGTGATGAGATTGAACATTCACCGAGTGGAACGCCAGATCCTTGAAAATCAACAGATAACTTGTTGCCAACTTGCAGTAGAGACGCATCTGTCTGTGTGAACTGTACACACAATCATTCCCCAACACCACCTGCACGTTACAGGAACTCGGCTGGGAGTTATTACCACATCCCCTGTACAGTTCTGACCTCGCTCCAAGCCATTTCCACATGTTTGGGCCATTAAAGGAGTTCCTGGGAGGCCGGGGTTTCAGATGTGAAGCAGGCAGACAAAAAACGCTTTCTACCTTGATGATATCTAAGCACTAGGGTACGTTCATTAGTGCAGCAGGGGATTACACTCGTAACTGCGTTTTGTTATTCTACACAATCAAAAGTCCCGGTTTGACTTGAACGCGCCCTGTATTTTTCTCATAAAATGAGACTCAAAAATGGACCATAATACTTAAATGATTTTTTTCCCCCATCCTTTGAAATGTTTTTCTACATCAGTGTGACAGGTTTAACAGTAGCTTAGTGGTTTAGTTAGTATTTTGCACCGAATATGTCTACGCATGTCTGGAAAAGAGACCGAATTAAAACCTTATGGGAAAACTTGTGGGAAAACTACAGATGTTCCCTTGCATGCTTGGAAATCACACCCTGTCCCAGCAACGCTATAGTCGCCTTTTTAAAATTCTCTTTCTTCAGAAGCAATAAAAGGTTAAATTTGTTTTAAATAATAATCTTGTTCCATAACATTTGTGCATTGCATGTGACCCCTGAACCCTGACCTAACCTGACCTTTCCCGCCTCCCTCCACCATCCACAGCGGCGATAGGCGAACGCTTCCTCCTCCTCTCGTTTGTGGAGAAGAGTCAGGTGTGTCAGGTGCACCTGGGGAGGCGGAGCCCGAGTTCACCTGAGCTCTCAGCACGCCGTTTGGAGAAACTCTCGGCTGCTGACATCAAGGTAACACACACATATACTGTATATACACACACACACATGCACGGTAACACTTTTGGGAAAAAGCCTCGACTGCTTTTAATTAGTGGCCACAATGACGTCGCTTCCGCTGAGCTTGTAGCGGTAATTACTAGAACTCGTAATGTTTTTTCGGGGAGCCTTGGGGACTCTAATGCGCTCTCTAGAGCCAGAAAGCACTGACAAACACAATAACAGTAACACTCACACAGCTTAGGAAGATGTCTGGGCTGACTTTCTGACAGATGACGAGGAAGGACAGAAAAGAAAGCTTTTTGATTATAATAAAAATGAAAGGTTTTATTTTGGAGAGCAGGAAAAGTCTAAATAAGACCATGTGAGGGTTGAAATGATCTATGAAGCTGAGACTTTTTTCCATCATGAACTTGTTGAGAACTTGATTAATATTAAACTTGATATGTGATCCGTCATGTCGAGTCAGGTATTGAGTCGATCAAGCAAGTTTTGCGCTATGGCCAATAGAGTGCAGTCTATCAAATTTAAAGTTTTGCAAAAAAAAAAGCGGTTTATAAAAACTAGCAATGGGAGAAAAAAAATTATTCAGTTACATATTACACGCTGACTCCAAAAATTTTTTGTTAAAATGAGTTTGTAATTTAGGTATGCTTGAATTGAATTTGGATAAAGGCGGCACGGTGACGTAGTGGTTAGCACTGTGGCCTTGTACCCCCACGGTCCGGGTTCGATTATCTGCGTCAGGTCTGTTTGCACGGAGTCTGCATGTTCTCCCCATGATTGCTGGGTTTCCTCCTGCTCCTCTGGTTTCCTGCCACTGTATAAAGACGTTCGGTGAGTGATTGAGTGAGAGTGAATTTGGATGGTACAAACTTGCAGTTCCTCTGTAATCCTACAGGTTGTGCCCTCTAAACTATTCACACATTGGCAGGCAGCAAAGCATCCTTTGTGGTACAGTAGGAGCCGAATATATGTTCAAAATTGTAACAAAAATTCTTAGATTAAATCTGGATATTTATAAAATCGTGATACTAACAGAATCGCAATACAAATTGAATCAGCACCTACAGTAGGGTTTTGTGATAATATAGTATCGGGTGTTCCCTGGTGTTTCCCATCCTTAAGAAAAAAGTTAGGGAGAAAGTTTTCATCCTAAACATTCTGTAATGAACAAGCTGAGTTACTCCAGTTGTGATAGGAAAAACATGCTTTTTTTTTTTTTTTTGCTATAAAGTTATTTTTAGGGCTAGCAGAAAGATCCTGGTGTCAGAATGAGGCTGTGGGTCCCTTATTCTTATACTCTCCGAGAATCCTCATTTAAATATTTAAAGAATAGGAGTCCAACAGATATTTACAAAGCACTCCCCGTAAACAAACAGGAACTGGACATGAAACAGGAATAACTTTGAAATAAAAATGAAGCTCATTGGATCAGGAATCTGAAAATATGCACGATTTGAATGGACGGGTCACAATTAATTTCTTTATCATGCTATACATGAAAATACAGCATATTGTCCCATATCTGGTTTAGACATGTCGATTAGTTTGCAACACTGCATACTTTTGGGGAAAAAAAGTCGCAAATATACTGTACAGTATATAATAATTATATTGTATCTAAATGATGTAGAGGTTTGTTATAGATGAATACTTGATTCTTTTCCAATTTTTTTAATTGAATATTTTTATATGTATTTTTATGTTTTTACAAATATTTAATATATTTAACATATTTTTGTGTTTAAGTAAAATTGATTAAAATAGTAAAAACATCTAAAAGCTTCTATTTTTTTCTGACATGATTAGAAGTTTTATTTTTTATTCTATTTTTATATTAGATTGGACATATTGATGTTTTTATTACTTAAAGGACGTATGTGTTGTATAATAATATCTAATCATTTGTACGTCATAATGCTTTTACATCAGATGCCTTGCGCAATGGTTAAACTGGTAAAGCTGTTTTCTAACTGAAACACACAGTCTGCAGTGTTTATGCCGAGCCTGGAAAGTGTGTCTGTGTGTGAGAGAGAGAGAGAGAGAGAGAGAGGAGGAATCTGTGCATGTGTTGCCTGCATTTGCTTCTCTGACACACAGCCAGTGAGAGAGAGGCATGGCGAGGTCAAAGGTCAAGTCCATCTCCTCTTCAGGGAAAACAGGTGCTCTCTGATGTTCCTTTCTCTTTTTGTCCTCCGTCGCCCTCTCATTCTCGCTCTCGTGTACGTCTAAAATGCACACTGGAATAAAAGTCTTTTTTTTTTTCTTTTTTCTTCAAGGCATTAACCCTGTTTTTAAAAACGGAGCGGCGGAGATCGTGCTTTGGCTGTGTCTGATTGGCGAGACCGGCACAATACGCGAGAGCGCCGTGACTCTTTAACTCACACGCGTTTATCGCATTAGTGATGCGCTTTGTGGCGGCGGTGCGAGTATGAAAGCAATCTCTCCTGCCATGAGTCTGGCTCCAGCAGCATGCTTCTGATAAGCGAGACCCCTTAATCGTCCCTGAACTACCCCTATCCTCCCCCCTAAAAACACCGTCTAACCCCCCCATGCCCCCACAGGAGGCCCCGTCCGCTACCCGCTTCACTGGCCTAAGCCTGGAGCCTAATCCTCTCGAAAGTGGGTTCGATTATTGCTGACCGTCAAACGCCGGTCTGTTCGGAGGGGAAAAAAACACGAGCAAGAGAAACCAGGGAAGCCGAGAGATTAAAAATATGTTTCCCTCTACCAGGTGTTGTTTATCAGCATCGAGCTGTGATTTATTTTCTGTAATATTATTGTGCATTTGCTTCATGTGTTTACCCCTTGAGGCATCATCCTCCTCCCCCAAAAAATAATAATAATAAATAAAAAAAAATTCTGTTATTGCTGATCAGCAAACAGGCGCGATGGAGAAATGAAACGAAAAAGGAGGTGAAAGAAAAAACGGTGTCCGAATCTCCGAAGGTGTCTCGCTCTACAGTTCGGTTATTGTTTTATCAGCGTGGTCGTTTCTCAAACTTGTCATTGGTTAAACAAGTTTTGTTAGGAATGAAACACTGCAGGGTATGTCGCTATCGGAAAATAATCAACTATGTGATGGTGTGATGACCTGCGTTTTTCTATAACAGCACATCCTGATGTGTTTTTTTCATTTTTTTTATTTTAAAGCGCTGTAATTATATTTTTTTAAGTAAAAAATGATAAATCTCATGTTTGATTCTATTAAAGACATATGTAATGTCATAGAAAGTATGATGTCTTTGAATAAATACAGAACAGATGTCAGAGCTGCTGTTGTTGGAAATTAATCAACATCTTCTGACCAATCAGAACTGAGACTGTGGCTTTAGTTAGTTTTTTATTTTGCTCTTTTTTTGTTGTTGTTCCTTCTCATTTCTTTTTTATATCACAATTTCTAACACATACAGCTGCAGATCTGTAAGCTGTGTGCGTGTGTGTGTGTTCTCTAGTTAATAGAAATGTCCTGGTTAAGCAGATCATCCTGAGTCTAAATGAAGGCATAATGCAAAGGCTTGGCTGAAGATACAGTACACACACACACACACACACACACACACACACACACACACACACACACAGAGGGGTGGCAGTGGGCTTTGAGACTCTATTGTGTTGGGAATGGGAAAGATAAGGCCATTATAACGGCCCGTATGGAGATGGCTTTTGCTGGCGAGGCTGAATGGAAGCATCACAGCAGCTGGACAATGCTGCAAAGATTTTTCACAACACAATATTCACAACACAGAATGGCATCGCTGTGTGAAGATATGTCAAATACCCAGATTTCATCCTCCCGTCCAATCCCTGCTGGCTTTCTAGCCTCTGATTCAGCCGTCTATTGTCGATGAATAGGTGGAGGTTCCTGTTTTATACAATGATACAACTGAACAAATTCGTTTCAGACCTGATGGGGGAGTTGGCTCTGTCAGTCTGTAACGGTTTCTCAGCATTCAGATTTTATTTTCTTTTTTTCAGAAACTGATTCTCGTTTACTTAATATTGTCTTTTTAGTTTTTTTTTTTTACTGTAGCACCATTTTAGCTTTCATGTGGATGTGAGAAAGCATTGCAAACCCAGGTGTGAGAAATTTAAAAGAAATCTTTGACGCAGTGCTAAACTGAGATGATGATGTTATGATCATTTTGATGTTGATGTTTTCTACATCTTTAGCTCTCCAGCATGATTGCTTTTTTTGGCTCGTTATTCAAAAAGAGCTGGTTCAGACACATTTTTCATTCTTTTTTGTCCATTCCCCGAAATTCTGCCCCATCAATATCCAGCAGTTTTCCCTCAACACCGCATAAATGCACATATAATATACACTTACTGTACCGGTCACTTCGTTAGGTATACCCACTTGGACCTCTTTTGCCTTCAGAAGTGCCTTAATACTTCATGGCAACGTGAAATGTGTCGATGCTGGTTTGTTAGGTTCAACTGGGAAAGACGGGAAAGTTCTGATGCTCGGGTGGAGCTTCAGCAGATCGTCTTGACCACGTCTACATGTCTAAATGATTCGAGTTGCTGCTATGTGATTGGCTGATATTTGAGTTACGTAGACGTGGTCAAGACGATCTGCTGAAGTTCCACCCGAGCATCAGAACTTTCTCGTCCGAAAGATGATTTAAGTGACTTTGAATGTGGCATGGTTGTTGGTGCCAGATGGACTGGTCTGTGTGTAGGTGAAAATCCCAGGAGTTTCAGAAATAATCATCTCTAGGGTTTACAGAGAATGGTCTGAAAAGACAATATGTCCAGTGAGGTCAGTTCTGTGGGTAAACGTGCCCACAGAGGAGAATGGCCAGTCACACGAACCGATAGAAAGGAAACAGTAGCTCAAATAACATCTCGTAATAATCAACACGTCAAACCTTGAAGCAGATGGGCTTCAGGAGCAGAAGACCACACCATGTGCTGCTAAAAACAGGAAACTGAGGTTACAATTCACATGGGCTCATCAAAATTGGACAATATAAGATTGGAAAAAATGTTGCCAGGTCTGACGAGTCTAGATTTCTGCTGCAACATTTGGATGGATCAGAATTTGGTCTAAACAACATGAAACCATTGACTATACCTGAGTATAGTTGTTGACCGTGTCCATCCCTTCATGACCACAGAAATGATTAAATGTTTCATATGAAATGTACCATGTCACAAAGCTAAAATCATCTCAAACTGGTTTCTTGAACATGACAGTGAGGTCCTCCACAGTCACCAGATCTCAATCCAATAGCATCTCTGTGTGGAGAACCGGGAGACTCGCATCATATACTGTACGTGCAGCCGACAAATCTGCAGCAACTGTATGATGCTATCATTTCCAGCACCTTGTTGAATCTATGCCATGAAGAATTAAGGCACTTCTAAAGGTGTTCAGTGTGTGCTGAGACACATAGTGCACATAGGTCGGCAACTTTCTCGATAGCTACAGACCTCCAAACTTCATGTGGCCTTCAGATTATCTCAAGAACAGAGTGTAGAAAGCTTCATGTAATGGCTTTCCAAGGCTGAGCAGCTGGACCCAAGCCTTACATCACAATGCAGTGCAAAGAATCAGATGCAATGGTGGAAAGCACGCTGCCACTGGACTCTGGAGCAGTGGAGACGTGTTCTCTGGAGTGACAAATCACACATTGTGCCAAGTGTAAAGTTTAGTGGAAGGGGAATTATGTGGGGTTGTTTTTCAGGAGTTTGGCTCGGCCCCTTAGTTCCAGTGAAAGCATACCAGGACATTTTGGACAATTTCATGCTCCCACAAACAGTTTTGGGATGGACACTGTTCCAACATGACTGTACCAGTGCACAAAGCAAGGTCCATAAAGACATGGATGAGCGAGTTTGGTGTGGAAGAACTTGACTTCCTGACCTCAACCCGATAGAACACCTTTGGGATGAATTAGAGCGGAGACTGAGAGCCAGACCTTCTCGTCCAACATCAATGTCTGACCTCACCAATGCGCTTCTGGAAGAATGATCAAAGATTCCCATAAACACACTCGTAAACCTTGTGGAAAGCCAACATAATTTTAAACCGTATGAATTAAGAATTAACTCAAGTTCATATGCATGTGAAGGCAAGCGAGCGAAATTTAATGGGGTATATTAATGGGGTATTTAGCCAAGTTTGAGTTCATGTACAGGGTTTGTCTTATCGGCGTCGGCCTACGGGAAGAGAAGATATGCTACTTTGAAATTTAAGTGGAAAGCGCCCTTATATCATAAAAACATCTCAACCTTGAAAAAACCATTAGTTTATCTCAAAATTCAACAGATGACGCTGTACAATTTTTATTAAATGTGTACAATTTATTTCCACATCAAATTCAAATTCAAATTTTATTTGTCACATACACAGTCATACACAGTACGAAATGCAGTGAAATGCTTAATACG
>JAQQZS010000005.1:4810499-4830172 GCA_030068045.1 Platyallabes tihoni | reverse complement strand
ATATATATATATATATATATATATATATATATATATATATATAAAATGTGTGTGTACAAAATGATTTTTATAGATTTTTAAGTGTTAACCAGTCTAACGTCTCAATGTGTCTGAAACGGCAGCTCAAACTGTGAAGAATATAATAAAATTCCCAGCAGCCGAACAATGACATTATTTTCAACTTTCCTCCCTGAAAAGAAATCCGAATGTCACCCTGTCTGGAGTGTCGAGCTATAAATAAAAAACAAAACTCCATAACTATTGTTACTTTCGAATGTTTTCCTTTTTGCCGAACATGAACATTTACAAATGAATGATGTACTTGGAGTTTTACAGCAGACACACCGTCTCTCTCTCTCTCTCTCTCTCTCTCACACACACACACACACACAGTGTAAAGAAGCTGGTAGTTAACCGTTCTTTATTATTTTCATTATTATTACGGACAGGAATGTAATGGCCTGCGCCTGAAATACATTCAACATCTCACTGGCATCTTGGGGGGAAATGTTCCTTAGAAGTCCACATTTTCTCTTCAGAAGTCGGAAAGTCCATCAAGTGCTTTGTAAATATGTCCGACTTCTGCGCTGCCCGGTGAAGAGAACTTCCTCTAATCATGATCATCCGGTTTCTGCTGCCGAATTGTCAACGGAATACAATTCCGATTAACCGGAACAAAATGTGACCCGAATTCACCTATTCTAAATCGATGTCTCGTGTTTTTTATTTTATTTCCCCTTACACACATGTAGTGCCTAGCTTGCTTATAAAAATCTCGTTTTACTCTCAAGGATTACCAAACCGACATGATCAGCAGATCAGACAGCTACGAGTCCGGCAGCGGGGAAATTCTTCATTTCTGGGGGAAAAACTGGGAAGGGGGGAAAAATAAAAATGCAAAAAAAAACAACAACAACAACAAAGTATTAAACCATCTCAGATTCCGTCAACGCCAGCTAAAATGGTCACTGGAACGGACCCATATACCTATGTACATGATTCAGCTCTGCTCAAGCTGATTAAAAACACAAAAAACTCTCGCAGCCTAAAAATAAACGATTTAAGAAAAAAAAAGAAGCTGTACATAGTTCACAGTCTTGCGCAACGTGTAATGTTTATTTTACTCCAAAGATGAAGAGGGGATTTGGTGAGATGATGATGTCCGGTTTCTTAAACCGTCTGTAAATCTTCATTTGAAAAATGTATCGTTTTGGCGAAAAAGAAAATCTCTTCCCCGTGGTCGCATGTTTCTCCTTTTTCTCCAAACACTGGACTTTTCCTTTTTATATATATATATAGATATATATATAAAAAAGTAATGCTGAATATCTATTTTGTTAACTCTGTCAGTCCGTATAACTTTTTTTCAATATATTTATATATAGAAACTCAGCACGCTATTAAAAACAGTAAGAGTGAAGTATGTGATTGGGTGAGTGAAAGGTAGAGAAAAAGTGAGGGGAGAAAAAAAAATTACAATAACCACCACCAGATCACAAGACTTGGAACCTCCAGGATGCCTGGTCTTTGTAGTCCAAACAGTCTGCAGTGTTAAAGTTGAGCTTCCAAGAGGATGGTGCTTGCTCCTTGTAATCCAGGCAGTCAGAGGAGTTGAAGGTCAGGCCGGTGCCGCTGTATGCCTGGTGATGGTGGTGGTGGTGGTGATGGTGGTGACCTGAAGATTGGCTAATGTGGTGGTGTGGGTGCGTGGGCATGGATGATGGTGTCATGGGGCTTAGCTGGTGCGGGTGGTGATGCGAATGCATGGGTGTCAGGTAGGAGCTGCAGTCCACACCGCTAAAGTAGGATCCAGATGGTGGAGGGTAGCTTTGGCCATATGCCGCCGTTTGGTTGTAAGACATGGGGTAAGAGGAAGAGGAGGCAGAAGAAGCTGAACCAGAGATGGAGCGCTGCATGCAGGAGGCGCTGGAGGGTGGAACAGGCTCTGAGAGAGACGAGGAGGGAGGTGCTGAACCTGGAGACATGGCTGGACTCCAGATGGATGAGACCGTGCCAATTGAGGTAGACATGCTGTTGTTGGTCGAGGACGAGGAAGAGGTGGAAGAGGAAGCAGAGCCAGTGCTGGAGACGGCCGGTGGTGTGAACTGCCCGCTGCTCTCAGAGCCCGTGCTTTCTCTAGTGGGAGAAGATTTTTTCTTCACTGGCCGAGCTTTTGTGCTGCTGCTGCCACTCTGCTGCTGCTGACGACACTTTGCCCGACGGTTCTTAAACCACACCTAGAACACAAGAAACATGCACAGGCTGAAACAAGCATGCAGAAAATGGAATTTTCAACTACAGTATACCAACATACAATGACCTCCGTTCTTTTAATCACATAACGAAGCAGACAATCATTCAGAACCATCTGGAATACAAACACACCCCGCAGAGCTACATCAGGCTAAATGATTAAAGAGACCTTTCGTTCATGCCTGAAGGGCAAACCCAGAAAGCCATTGTACAGTAGCAGTGTGGAGAACACCTAGTTAGTGGCCGTTAGATGCGTTAATTTGCATGAAGGCTCTTTCTCTTCAGGCCCCTGGATCTCATTACAGCACAAGGAGGTGGCAGGAAGATATTAGGCTATCAAGTTCCTCACCAGAGATGGTAATTCAATAGTACAAGGAGGGTCTTGTAGTGGGGTGTTTTATTTCACACACGCAGACAAGAACAAATAAAATTATACTTCAGGAAGTACATGCTTGTCCCTTTTAAATCATTTAGTTTTTTTCAGAACAATTATACATTTGTATTACAAATTATCATCAGGGATGGTGTGAAAGAAGCAGATGTCCTCATTTCACAGTTTACATAATCCCCATCATTTCTATAATTTAACAGTCAAGCTGTTAAAACATTCATTCTCAAATATTGGGCTAAACATATCAGTCCATAACCAGCAGCTTTTTGTGTTTAATGGTCAGTCCCCTCAAGACAATAGAGAAAAAAAAAATTTTTCGTCCACTGAGAATCCCAAGAGCATATTACAGGAAGTGATTACGTTTGGTGAACAAAAGCTAACACTTTGCCACAAGTCCAAATTAAATACTTCAAATAAGCCACGAAAAAAAAATGCACACTGTAGTGGGTTACTAAAAGGCTTTTAAAAAGTATGCAGGAAATATTGCAACACTCAGTAGGGGGCGATATTGAACACTAGCCTAGACAATAGATGATTGGCTCTGAAGTTACTGTAGTTGTGTTGAGATCTCGAAAACAAAAGCACAAACTTAAAAAAAAAAAGTTTAAACTTAAAAAGTTATACACCAAATGTATA
Source organism: Platyallabes tihoni (assembly GCA_030068045.1). Classification (NCBI taxonomy): domain Eukaryota; kingdom Metazoa; phylum Chordata; class Actinopteri; order Siluriformes; family Clariidae; genus Platyallabes; species Platyallabes tihoni. Next base: position 4,826,892 of record JAQQZS010000005.1, on the reverse strand, counting down.
TACAATTCATTGCTTTTATTTTTTACACAATGTGCATGTGTGTGTTGATTTTACATACAACAATTATGTTGTAGATACCTAATAAACAAATTGTGATTTCACATTTAGCAAATCGTCTTGTTTGGGGGTTTTCATGTACGATTAATACAATAGTTGTTAACTCACCTGCACTCTAGATTCTGGCAAATTGATTTTTAGAGCCACTTCCTCTCGCATGAAAATATCCGGGTAACGAGTTTTGGCGAAAAGCGCTTCAAGAACGTCAAGTTGTGACCGAGTGAACGTGGTTCTCTCTCTTCGCTGCTTCCGTGGAGTTGCTGCTGGGAAAGAAAGAGTCAAAGCTTTCTTGTGGAAGAAGACATGTTTATTGTTTGTTAAAAGAAAACAGTTGTAAAAACGTGTGCATTCAGCAACAGCCTCCAGTGCACACATTTTATTTAAGGCGTAGAAATATACCATGTTAATTTTTTAACTGTAAAAACGGAATTCAAGCGAAAAAAAAATCGAGTGATTAAATTTGCAGTATATGGAACAAATAATTAAGTAAATTTAAAGTAAACATGTAGATGTGCTCTATGCACAGTCTGGTACATGCGCATCGCCACTAAATAAATGTTTATGCGTTTCTAAATTAATTTTGTGTCAAAATTGTTGCACTTAAAATCAGAATATCAGAAAAAAAATCGCCGGACAGTTGATGAACAAGAGAAATGAAGAGGGGTCACGACGACGGTGTCAAAGTTCTTCAAGCATGCAAAGTGTTCAAGTGCAAATTTCTGAAAAGATACTCAAGCCGTCCAAAGCAGCAAAATGATTTATACTCCATTACTTTCCACGATAAAAAAAAATATATATATAAAAAATTCACAAGATGTAATCGCGCAAAAAAAGTGATCACATAATTTAAAAAAAAATCCTCCACGCAGATACTTGTGTGTCCTAATGTTGCGCCTTGGCTCTCCCTACACTGGCCATTAGAGTATTTTCCTCCATACCTGCCTCAATTCATCATCTCATTAACACACTCTTTAAAAGCTGAAAATGTGTGCGCACTGCAGAGAAACACACACTAAAAGCCAATGCAGGCTTATAACTAATCCCCAGGATCAACCACAACTTGGTCGGTGGAAGATTTTTTTTCCTTTTACAAAGCCCCTAAACAATGCTCTAAAGAATAACAAGAATGTGAATTGTGTGGTTTTTAAATTCAACTGAATGGTGTACTTGTTTGGGATTTTTTGTCGTCGGTTTAATAGTTTTGTTTTCCAATCAGTTTGTGCATTCACAATTAACGTTTATTATTTTTTTTAAAGATTTGTTGTTAATATTTTTGTAAAGCACCGCTTGTTAGTAGTGTGTAACAAGAAGCTGTAAATCTTTATCATGGTGCGAGCGCGCGCGTGTGTGTGTGTGTACCTGGATAGCCGACGGAAGGATGCAGCAGGTCCATGGCGGCTCCGCTCAGCCCCAGGCCGTTCATGGCGTAAGGGGGCTGTTTGAGGTATGACATCATGCTAGAGGCAGGCGCGGGTCGCCCCGGTTCGGCCCAGATCGCGCGCGATTCACCTCGGTAATGCAGCTTGCCTGAGCGCTGAAGCCTCCCAAATAGAGATCCTGAAACACAAATCAGTGTGTGGTTAATGCGCCGCCAGTCACAGAAAACCGGACAACACTTCTAAATGCAAATAATAAATATAAAACAAAACAAAGTGTTATTTAACACTGGATTGTAGTGACGCTTTCTCCTGTTAATGCAAAAAACGACATTTAAAAGAAACAGACAAATGTAAAACAGCTTAATGTGTGTAACTCTAAAAACAAACAAAATCATTAGTCTTAAGCGGCTTGAAGTAAGAAGAAAGAATATTTGTGTTTTCAAATTAGACATTGAATACGTATATGAAAAACTATTTAATCAGCAACCTAGAAATGCGTGAGCACTACTTTGATGCGATTTTAGAATTTACGGACTGTCCCCAAATCAACAGACCATAATAAATCTTTACTTTTATTAAAATGTACTGATCTAATAATAAAAAAACCGTAAATTTCATTAGACTTTCCATGAAATTGCATGCGTTCCGTTTGTCTGAAACATTTACGTTTGCACATCGTGTAGGTCTACAGACACAAAATAAACGTCAACTTTAAACATTATTAATTTAATTAATGGCCACAATGGAGCCTCCTGTAATGTGTGAAAATAAATTTGTAGGCCTCACTGCCCTTCTGCCCACTAATCTGTCCTTTTTCTTTACAAAAAAAAAAACTACTACAAAAACCCCACAACCTACAGTTATTATAATAATAATAATAATAATGATAATAATATAATTATAATATTATTATTATTATTATTATGTGCGGGAGAAAAGAGCAAAGTTTAGTATGATCATTTTCCAAGTTAACGAAAACAACCAACCATCTACTTAGTAAACTTCAAAGTGAATCTTAAAAATGTACTATTTTGATATTGTTTTAAATAAAACATCTACATTATTAATTGCGCATTTATTATTCAAAAAAGCAACAAATTGTTTTATACTATTAAGCTAGTTACATCAAACTCTGAATTATAAAGTGATGAAAAGCATCGCAAAAACTGTGCGGACATGCTAAAATATTTAAATCAGATCAAATAATTTTGTATTTTCTTTTCTTTCCCAAATAGAACAGATTAGTATTAGGCATTTGTCTATTCAGACCCTTCTGCTTTAACTATTTTAACTTAACTAAAGCATCTAAAGGAGATCCTACGTGCAAATGAAGTCAATTGCAATGTAGATTAGAGCTCCAGGGAGCATGGCTAAGCACAGGCCTTATCATCAAACTAAATTAACAAAAACACAAAAACACGCCTCTCCAATTAGGCTCGAAGAATCCTACTGATGAGGACATCGACCCCCAAAGTGCTAGTGCTCCGTGAAATTAAAACATAAACGTATCATTAAAAAAAAAAAGTCATTTAATTTCATGTGTTAATGGTCGAACTACAGCCCCAGTCTACCGGTACTGACTAATACCAAATTTAACCACTTAACATCAAAAGTAAGTTATGGGTTTGTCGCAATAATTTTATCTTCTCTCTATCTAGACATGCATGTAAACTTATTTCGGTGAACGACTAAATTGTTTACAACCCATTGCAAATAAAAAAAAAAAAAGAAAAAAAAAATGCACCAACATAAAAAAACTATTCCAATGATAATATTATCCTTAATAATGGTTTGCTTACCTCTTGGTACTTCCTTGTCTGGTATATTTTCTCAGATTTACACCTCAACAATAAAAATCCAGCCAATGGCAAATCAGGAAATCGAACAGGAGCAACTCAGAAACCAACCCAAATAAAAAAGCTTTAACACGCTCCTAAAATCAGGAAGTCTCTGTATGGGTGTTTTTCCTTTTTTAAATGGTTAAATCATACACCCGATCAGCGCGATTCCGCAGTTTTTTATATAAAACATATAACCAAATAAACTCGTTTTAAGCTTTCGGAGACTTGACGGTGTAAAAGGTGATTGCTAATGTAGACGGATGGAGATTGATCACCTTCTCCTAAGCCTGCCTCTCTAAGAGCAGAGGACACCTGCAGCTTAGCTCCATGCCAACTAATCAGCGCTCTCCCCGAGGCCAACTGACGTCGGGGCCAGCCAATCCGCTGCCGGTGGTGAGCTCGAAGCCCCTCCCACTGCATCCTCCCTTCGTGACCGAACACAACACAAACCTGCAGCACAGACTGGACGACTTTTGGAGAGGAGCGAAAATTCCTGAAAACGCAAAGAATTCGAGGTTTAAACTAGATCAGGTGGAAATTGGCAGTCTTATATATATATAAAACAGTTTAGAGAAATGCAATGGTTGTGGACTGTTTAAAATGCAAAATGATCATTAAAAAAGGTGAACTATTATCTTTTTATTTCAGAAATATAGAAATAATAAAATTACAATAAAACATGCATGGAATTAAATGTTTTGAACAAATTACGCATTTATAAAAGTAAATATAAATAACAATCAATAACAATAAAATAAAAAAACACGGTTTTCGTTTTTTCAATCTATGACTCAGTGGCAGAAATATAACCTGAACTCTATAGTAGACAAAAAGTAGCATGGACAAACAATTCAATAAAAAATGAATAACATGCCGACCATTTTTTACACAACTTTATTTATTTGTAAGATGTGTGACTTTAGTTCTGCTCCACATAATGTCGATTGATTTAACGCTGGATACAAATGCGGTATAAAAAAGAGAGTTAAATTTAGCTTTATTTATTTTCTTTATCTATTTTCATTTTCTGTGAACCCATCTCATGAATATTAATATACGCCTAATCCCCACTTAGACACAGATTTGGGAATAATACTGAATAAAGTTTAATAGGAGGTCTTGTTTAAGAGGGAATTGAGGAAAGGGGGAAATTGAGCGAGGAAATTTTAATAAAAATGAGCGCCGGAAAAAAAAGCATTTTGTTTTGAGGATCACTACTAAAAAAATGTCAGTTAAATAAATAAAAAATCGGCTCAGAAAATGTGACCCGGAGTGTTTCCTTGGCTGTTTCTCTCAGGCTCAGGGGTGGACGGTGATTTTAATTTTAAGGAGCTTCGCTTCAGGGTCTTTTGTCGGCGTCACCAAAATAAACTGGCTTTAATTGAGCTCCGGTCTGAAAGCGGTCTGATGTTCAAAGCAAGTGACCGCCGTAAAGGATCCAAATTACATTTTTGTAGTCTCTACTATATGGGCCATCTGAATCAAAGAGCGGCTTTACAGACATCCAGAGAGATCCACACGTCTACAAAGTCATGGAGAGGAGAAGTGGCCTATACGACTGAACTGATGCTTATTAATTGAGAAGAGAGGGGGAAAAACAATGGAGAAAAAGTTATTGGATGTTGCACAAAGGCTTGGAAAGGGAAAAAAAAAAAAAAACAACCGATGACTTTTTATTGTTTAATAAGATGTTGAACTATTGAAATATTGACCAAAAAATATTTTTATTTCTTTACAAGGAAAAATATCTAATAATAATAATAATAACTATAATATTAATATTATTCTTATTTCGAAGGAGTCTTTTAAAAATGCGATCCAGAACAGCATTAATTCCTTAATTAATTATTAATTCCTGCGACGCCTTCTGTTTATTCTGTCTTCTCGCACACATAGACACACTCTTTCATATAACCCCCCTAACAAAGCATCTACTTCTCAAGTTGTGGGTCTTTTTTTGGTACTAAAAGCATTTTTGTCTAATCCCAAATTGCACATGATTTTTCCTCCCTGAACGCCGAGCTCGCAAATCTCGGGATTAGAGGAGGCGAATAGAGGAGGTGGTAGAAGAGACGGAGGAGGAGGAGGAGGAGAACGAAAAGGGAATCAAGCAAAAAAAAAAAAAAAGTTTTGTCTCTTTAGCAGGGCAGTATTGGAGCAGCTCGCGGGATTGTAGTAGTGTCGCTTCTTATTACAAACGACGAGGCATAAAATAGTGAGATATTCAGAGGGGAGAAGAGGGCCTTCTGATCCAAACAGCGGGACTGTTCTGACCCTCTGCTTTATTTTACATGAGGAGACGGGGAGGAAGAGCAGCTGAGGAAGAACACCTGCACAAAAAAGACAGAAAAGTCAGGAACCGGGAACAAAAATGACCACGGAGCTTGTTTAATTGTATTGATTGCACATTAGTGCGGCGTCATAAATTTATTATTTTGTTGATTTATTAAACAAAAGTTTTCTCGCTGTTAATCCAGATCCAGACTGGGCACATATCTGAGATCCAGGTAAGAGAGATGATTACTATTATGTTGTAGCGCATTATAGACAGAAATATCTCTAATACTTATTAATTTATAAAACTGTTCTCAAAAACAAATTTCATCTTCAATCTAATTAAAACATTTGCTTAATTAAAAAATAAACTTAATAGGCTGCTATTTTGGTGTTTATCTCTTTCTTACTAGTAAGTAATATTGTTCAGGAATTAACAGCTTCGTGTTTTTTTTAAACGTTAATAATTTGTTTTCTGTCGGTTTTTGTAGTGTATATTTTACTCTTTTGACCATTTTAGCCTAAATATTATTCTATGTCAAGTGGAATCAACTAATACACAAAATAGCTGTGACTTCAGGCAAACATCAAAATGTTAATGTAGTGTCTCACCTAATCAAATTTTAATTTGACATGTTTTATATAAAATCCTTCAAAGCCCATTCATAACTGCAGCTGATTGGACTCTACATTTTTAATATAATTAATATATATTTATAATTTTTTACGCCAGAATGTCAATGTGATTCATTTAGAAGAAAAATGTATTTATCACATTAGTCACGTTGTATTTTATGTTAAACATAAACATATTAAATATTGATAAAGACATTACGAGGCAGGCGAGATAATGGTGGTCGTTTCCAAACAGTCTGAAATAGTTTAAAGTAGTGGTTTTATTAGGAGGGGAAAAATCCCAGCACGGCATCTTTTATACAGGTTACAAGGCTGCAGGAAAAAAAAGTACCAATCATGCGTGCGCGCACACACACACACACAGTCCAGTCACACACAGAGAGAGAGAGAGAGAGAGATCAGTTAAGTGATTATTAAGTGTGAGCTCTACACACCATTACAGTCACTACACAGATGTGAAAGAAAAAAAGAAAAGAAACAAAAAGTGTCTGGGGGGTGGGATGGGGTGTAGATTAATGTGGAGGTATCAGGGTAAGAGGGAGCTGTCAGAGCTCATTTTAACCCAGAATATGATCAAATCCCTTTTTTAAAAATAAATATTTTAGTTTATGAAGTACGAAATACTTCAAGTGTGAACCAAAGAACATCCATTTCACTTTGTGAAAGACAAATTCGAAGCACAGCATGTCTAAGCAAAATAAAAACATTTTATTTCATTTAATGTTTATTACCCCTTTCCCACATAAATTTTAGTTTTTTTTAGCTTTACTTATACAATGTGTTTTAATTAGTAATTCCGAAGCATGAAGTATTTTAATCTTGCTACTTAAAAAGTCTGCACTCTGAACAGTTTCTCTTAACAGCCAAACTACTTTTTTTCACCCACACTTAAAGAAAAAGACTAAATATTATATTAAAATAACAGTAAAAAGAAATTATGTAAAATATATTAACGTAACATAACTAAATATGAAGATGAAACTTATTTTTATAATTGAAAATAAATAAATAAATAAATAAAGCCTAGTCTTTATTTTTAAAATTATGCTTAGCCATTTTCTTTTAGTATTATGATTGATTTTTTTTAAAAACATTGATCAGTGCTTAGAAAAATAAAAAGCAAGGAAATAAGAAACCGAGGCAGGAGAAGTTTTGTTAAGAGTATGAAAGCATTTCAGGTTTTATTGATGACTGGTCATTTTAGGAATAAATAAACAAAGTTCACACCATAAGACAGCAGCACGTGAGGTGAACCAGAGAGATGCGTATGCAAGCATTTTTAAAGTATACAATAAATATTAACAAAGTCCTTGAGTTAATGCACAAGGTCGTGTAGATCGTTAGTCGTCTCTCTCGAAGGACAAACAACAATAAATTAATTCTGATCTCAAACTGCTCCTGGAAACAGGATTCCACACGCTCTTTTTCCCCCCTCAAACAGTGAAATGAAATGTACATCTTAACCATTCAGTCTAAATACAAGTACTTATAAGTACTCTAATATTCCTGCTATGGAACATCCCAAAATTTTTGGTAAAAAAAAAAAAATTGTAAAAACAAAACCAATTGTTTTTTTTCTTTCATTCTATTTTTTTAAAGCAACACCCTGCTTAAACACAACATATACACATTTAAAAAGTAGTTGAATTAAAAGTTATACATTAAGCAATAAACACTGCTTGAAATAAAAGAAGATATGATGAAACTGTTTAGAGTTTTTAGATAAAATGCAGATTTTTTTTTTTTTTAAATGCTAAAATGGGGAAACAAACATTCCCTATAAAACAATATTTTGTTGTACCTCAATACGTTCAGTCCTAACCTCCACTGGGAAATGAACACACATTCATAGGATTGAAGCTACGCATCTGTCTAAAATAACAAACAGTGAAAGTCAGTGGATCGTCATTGAGTTCGCTCTTTGACATGGTTATTCAGTTCAGAAAAGTGTGTTTTTATCACATAAAAGTACCTTTTTAGCACACACTAAAACAAAACAGAGAACAGTCCATTAGTGTTGATGAAATGTATCTCTCTGTATAAAGAGAACCAAAGGCATTAGTGAATTAACACACACCAGCCCTGGGCTGCGAATGCTGACCAAAGTTTCCTCTAAAGCCAAAATAAACATAAGTACAGAATGTAATGCTCATTATTATAGCATTAATAATAATACATTCTCAAAATTGTAGTAAACACTTTAGTGAGTTTTAGTGTTGGTCTGGAATCACTGAAGAACACACTTTTCTTCTTTCTTAGCCATCTTTCCTTTGTTCTGTTCCAGAGTCCGCTCCAGGTGCTCATCCTCCTCCTCTGCCCTGCAACACACAAACACACAAAGTCCAGGACAGAGACTTCTGGAAATGACAGCTACACCTGGGACAGTTCTTGTGTCTTCCGCTTAGTAAATTTCTAATAATCTCATGATTCTTCACTGACCTACACGACATGAGCTCTACATCTGATATAATAGGTGTAAAAAAACAGCTATTAACTCACATTGGGGATACAAAAGTAAAAGCTGGCTCAGCTATCCCAGAATGCCTTGCTTGAGAGTGTGTGTGTGTGAGAGAGAGAGAGAGCGAGAAAGAGAGAGAGATATGGGCATACTCTTTTTCCTGTGCGTCGAGATCCCGGACCAGGGCGTCGCGTTTGTTGACCAGGATGACCAGCTCGTCTAGAAGCAGCTGCTCCCGATGTTTCTGAGCCTCAGTCTTCTGCCAGTCTGAATTCAGAGTGAGAGATGGATGGATGCACTTCAGCACAAACAAGAAATGAAACATTTCTTTAAAAAAAAAAAAAAAAAAAAAAATAAGCACCTTCTGGACTCTTTTTGTCCAGTCATCATCTAAACTCCACTTAAACTTTACCCCAGGACTTTGTAAACAGGTTCACAAGCCACTTCAGAAAACTATTCTAAGAAGTGCCTGCTGCTTTCACAAGAATCCAACCCTTTTTAGCAGCAACGAAAAGTTAGGAATTGCTCTACTGCGGTTTGGCAAGTCCATCAACTTAGTCAGAGTGGAACTTGAGAACGAGACGGGTAAACGCAACATTCAAGCATTTCATATGAAATTCCTAGCGCTCCTGACCTAACCTCAAATGGACCAAGGACTTGTGCAATGATTCAGGATAAAGAACATGATTCTGACAGAATCTGACTCCTGATCTCAGCCCCAAATGTAATTTCTTAAACACTCACAACATCAAAAACACCAAAATCGACCTACTGGCCCAGATTGAAAGTGTAAAAGTTCAAAGTGTGTGTGTGTGTGTGTGTGTGTGTGTGTGTGTGTGTGCGCGTGTGAGAGAGGTGACCTGGCCAGGTAGGCTGGCCTGCTGGTCTGAAATATCAACCCGGCTAACAGGATCAGCCATTACTGATACGATCGGAGATTAGGGCCTCGCTCACAGCCAACAGGACATTTGGTTACCATGCCTATTCTTCACACACTCTGTAAGAACACACTGTGCTGGAGTCAGTGTGTACTCAGCATTCACAAAAAAACAGCCTAAACCTTATAAAAGTGAAAGACCTTGTTCTGCTCAGGGCTCCTCAACACCATGTGCCATGTCAACATTTAACCATGATCGATTTCAGGGGGGGGGGGGGGAAGGGGGGGGTTGTGAAAAAGATAGCAGGAGATTCAGCCTGCTCCTGCGAAAATGTCAATCCTTAAAATAAGTGGACTTTATTAAAAATAAATATTTCTAGTGTGCTGCGTGTGAAATTGCGGCAGCAGGGCGGTACCTGTGCATCATGCTGAGAGCCGCGGTGGGCTCTAAAAGGTCTCCTCCGCTGCCTCATTTAGCCTTTGAAGTGAAGCACAGAGGCAAAATGAACACAGTACCAATATTTGGCGAGTTATCGGGTGCTCAAGCACCAAAGGAAAGCACTCTGCTTCTCCGTCTTTAACCTAATCAAAAGCTAATGCTGGGAGTGCTCAGCAAATATCTTTGTGGATTCAAACTTTTCTGCGAGAAGCAAAGAGAGCAATGTGGAATATTAGTTTCTAAAGAGACTTTACTGTATATTTAATGACAATAATGAAAATTATATACTTATTAAAAACATTACCGGCTTCACTTTTTCATTTTCAGAAATTCTGAAAATTCTCTAACCTGCTTTATTCAGTCTCCAACTGCATTAAAGGGGGATAAATTTTTTTTTTTAAAAAAAGGACAATGGCCACTTTAGACAGAGTGAGTTACAGCCAATAAAACTTTTACAGAAAGGTAGTGACACTCACAGACAGAGAGAGAGAGAGAGAGAGAGAGCATATAACAGAGGCACTGTAGACTCAGTCCCACCTCCATTTCCTCCCCCGTCATCGCTCTTGGCCAAAAAGCCAAAGATGCTCCCCAGTGGCAGAGGCAGCATGCAGCTGTCAATCAAGTCTGGAGAGTCCCACCCTCCTCATTAAGAAGGTAAACAATGAAGAGGGGCGATGAGAGACACGGACGAGCGAACAAGCAGATCCGCCCCTCCCCTTTACTCTGTCCCACCTCAACCTCAGTCCCTAACCCATCACGGTCAGTCAGGGACGCTCCTGGAGCCCTCCCCAAACTTAAAAAAAAAAAAAAAAAGAAGGAAGAGGAAAACAAGTCAAGAAGGGGGTAATAAAAAGCGGTGTGTGCAGTCTGTTTGGATAACTCTCTCTCTGTCCCTCTCTCTTTCTCTGATTCTCCAGTGCCCTAGGCGATCACGTCAAAACTCACATGGTCTCTGCTTATTCAGATAACTCTAACAATGCACGCCAATGGTAACCATGTGAGCCCTTAGAAGCTACACAAGAATGCACTGGCTCAAATCCCCATGACCCTCCTCCAAAGCGAAATTTATTCAAGAGCGCTGCAAACTGCTCAACGGCTTTCGGAGCGCTTCTTCCGAGAGTTCCGCTTTAATATTTTCACAAAATTTAACAATCAAGACACACCTCTGCATTCGCTCCCTATTTTAAGAGTGCAAAGACAACATGCACGATTAAACTTCAGAGGGAGTTCCTTCTCTTACAAAACTATTTTTCTTTACAAAAACACCCCCAAAAACATTAAGTATGCAAGGTCAGAGGAATCTGGAGCAAAATACGTGATCTTATTACAGAAGATTTGAGCTGTGCATGGATTTGAGTGGCAACGTAAGATGGCGTTGGATGGAGGCCAACTGGGGCTGAAGACAAAGCCTAACATGGCGCCTAGAAAGGAGAAGTTGACAGGAAAATAGTCTGTGAAATGGCACCTTCAACTACTGCACACAATAAAAGTTTTATTTAAAACATACACACACACTCATTTTATCTATAAAATAAACAAATGTAAAAAATATATTTATATGCATTACATAACACATACATTATTTATTCTAAAACTTTATTAACTTTATCTTGAAAAACTAGCATTTTTTTAAATGATTAAATGAAACAAACAACATATTACATAACATTATTGTGTGTGTTTTCATAATTTCCACTGAAAACACGCACAATAAACACACATTCATGTGAATGAAGCTATTTTTAAAAAATAATATTAGCTTATTCATAAAGGCTTTATGCTAAAACATCAGATTAAAATTTTAACTTTAAAAATATACACTTGATCACTATATGCAAGAACAATTAAGACAGCGAAACAATGTATTCACATCAATACTTATATCCATATTGTTTTGTTGATTTTAATTCTAACTTATTTTTATGAGCTCTAAATGTTGGAATAAAAATAAAAGGCTTCTGGTGCATTACTCACTCTTAATTTAAATTACTTTTATTTTATTAATAAATGTGTTGCTTCGGTGATAATTTTGGTGCTCATTCATAACTATATATGTCTATAACGTTATGCTCGGACCAACGTCACGGCGGCTCTGCAACTTAGCCAAGAGGCTCACAATGGAGGAAATGAACAAAATGAATTTGCATTAGCACATTCAGGAGGCTGGTGGAGAGTGGTGGAGGACTGAGCTGTTGACAAAGAGCTCAGGAGAGGAAAGTGTGGGGCTTTTGAAACCAGATCTGTGCAGTACTTTGGTGAAGACTGCAGCATGACTGAAACTGCCCAACATGGCAGACGGGGGCATTACTGAGGGGTGGGAGGAACAGGAATGACACTGCATGGTTACGTGTGAGATTGGCCAATGTTCACTTAATTTGTAGCTACGTCTGAACAGTGTACAAATTCTGGCAGCATGAATTATATAAACATTAATATGGTGGTTTCTGTTGTTTTTGAAGTATTGTTTTGTAAACTTTACAGTTTGGAGGACTGTTCAAGACAGGAGAGGAAATAAAATGGTGAAAATAGGAAGTAATCTAAAATCTGAAATCTTTTTCAGAAGAAACCCATAATTGTATCATAATTAAATTTTTTATGATTATTTTATGATTGGTACACCATCATGCAGGTAACTCAGTGCACCCTTATAGGGTCATCTTTTTAATTTAGCCAAAATGAATATGTTTTATACAATTAGAAGGACACTGAAGCACCACAAGCAGGCAAACTAGCACTAGATTTAATTTAACATTGAAATGAAGATAACAATAAGAACAAATAACTAAAAAAACTGTGTGCTTGGAATATAAACACCCTTTTTGTCGAAGAGTACAAAAACTCCCAAACCTTCACAAACACCCCTGAAATCTACACCGAAATGGAAATAAATAGATTTTTTCCTTGTGAATAGTGCAAAAAAAAGGGGAATTGTCACCCTGCCTTATCTGCAGTTCCAGTCAACTAGCAATCTTGAAAGAGTTTGCAACATCATCAAAGGCGGCCATTTGACAGGATCCTGGCACTGCACCTAATCAATCTGAGGAATACGCCGGCCCGGGCTGGTAACAAAGCTCAAATAGATTTACAAATGGGGTTGTTGGGGGGATAAGCTCCTGCACAGGATTACATATTGATTTTAAACATCTAAAAAAAAAAAAAGCTTATCATATAAAACCGTAACAACAGCAACAACAAAAATAGGGGACCTATGCAGAAATCCCCTTAAGAGAGGCGCGTCCACTTTCAAATAACACGCCCCGGAGTGCACCAAGTCTGAACTGAGAAAGAGATGGAGACTAGGAGGGGCAAGAAATATGGGTGTGTGTGTGTGTGTGTGAGAGAGAGGAAAAAATGTGTGTGTGTGTGTGCATGGAAGGCAGATAAAAAGGCCAAAAAGGATCAATTTGGAGGCAGAAAAATAAGAACCATGGCATATTGTAGAAGGCCACATTCAATCCTCAGCCCTTCTTTTCGCGCTCTCCATAATGTTGCCTGCAAATCCAGAGGACCAAAGAGCGGGTTATCGTTTAGACGACACGAATGCTTGCTGTGTTATTTATTTATTTATTTAAGCAAACCGGCATGCACATGAATCTTCTTTACCTTGTCAATCGGATTTTGTGTGTGTGTGTGTGTGTGTGTGTGTCACTTTCTCCTCCTTAACCTCTTGAGAGCCTATTATTGTATATAATACGATGTGTGTGTGTGTGTGTGTGTACATATATATATGTATACATGTACACACATACTTGCACACATACACACATATCTACAAGAAGTGTGTTCAGGTCAACGTAGGACTTTTGATTTTTACAGAATAACAGAATACAGTGATGAGAGTTAAAAACTCCCTTTATTTCTCTATATAATCTCCTGCTACACTAATACACTTATGTCAGAGTTTCACTACTGCTTGGATACCATCAAGGTAAAAGGTTTTCACAGTACGACGGAGCCACGATCAGACTGTCTGTTTCATGTCTGAAACACTGGACTCCTAGGAACTCCTTTAGTCCCCCTAACATGTGGAAATGGCTTGGAGCGAGGTCAGGACTTTATGGGGGGTGTGTTCAGTCGTGAACACCAGCCGTGTTCCTGTAACGTGTGTTTGTGAATGATTGTGTGTACAGTTCACACTGACAGATGCGTCTCTTCTGCAAGTTGGCGGACAAGTTATCTGTCGATTTTCAAGAATCAGGTAGTGAGCTCCGAGCCACCTCGGGTGGGATCGTCATTCACGGACACGTGGCTTTCTTTAAAACGTTTGCACCATTAAAATGTCTCATCACCGTACCGTACTTGAAGTCTTCTGTAAATGTCGATCAGTTTTACACCTTAAATTCATATCACGCATCAAACATCTCTATATACTCCACATGGTCGAGCCTTAAATTTAAAAATTTGACATTTTACAGAAGACTGAGGCCTGTAGGGACTTGAAAATACACCTTTGAGTAAAAATAAGAATTAAACAACAGCATAAAGTCTCTAGAGACTCGCTAGTACAGGTTACATTTTTCTGTGGGGAAAAAGGTGACTCGAGTACCATATCAGCACCTGCCGGAGATGAAGTGTCTGTGCCTTTTCCCGACCTGTATGTGTGCGTGTGTGTGTGTGTGTGTAAACACCTCAGTGGTCTCTATTACTACTGTCGTCAGCCGGCCAAGCAAATCAGAAATTACCTGTCTGCGTTGGCTGGATGTGAAAAGACCTGTTGGAGCACCAAATAAGAAAGTGATGCACTCGCTTCCCTCACCAGCAGGTCAGAACTATCACTGCTTCGCCCAAGAAAAGAGCTGTCTCTGAATGTTAAGTGCTGAAGCTTGAGAGAGAGAGAGAGAGAGAGAGAAAGAGAGAGAGAGAGAGAGCGCGAGCGAGTGAAGGCCGATAAAAGGAAACAAGTTTCCTGTTTACGGGTTGATATGGTGGGTGCTGGATATGGTGCGATGGATATACATGTTATAAAAACTATATATTTCTTAAAAAAAAAAATCCAATATTCGAGTTAGCTTCTGGGCATCATGGTCTGTTGTCTGATAACCTGTGACCAAAACAATCAGCTATTCGATCATATTATGTACAGGAAATACAAACGCACTTTTCACCCCCGAGAACGTAGCGATCGCATTACGAACCGCCTGGTAATGTATAAATATCACCGTATAGAAATACTGAAGAGGACAGGTAGGGTGAATAAAAAGTGGAAGAAAAAAAAAAAAGGTGGAAATGTGGCTCTCTGCTTAGCTATGCATGTCGTCTGTCGGCCCCCTCAAACTAATTAGAATTGATTTATGATGGATCAGGTAGCTTATCAGGTGCAGAAAGAAATTACCGAGGCTAGCCGAGGGGTGCAAGGGGTCACCATCGAATAGCAAAATCAATTTGCATCGATTGCGAAAGGTTCATTTTGCTAAAGCAGGGACACAGTCAAAAGGATTAAAGTTAACCAGACAACTTTGATACAGGAATGTATTATTTTTATTTTTTTTATTTTCCCGTCTTTTTCCCGCTTGGATAACATGCACTCAAAAAAGATTATAAAGTCCGTGATGCCTTAGGGCACATCAATCAGACACGCAAGTATTGATGCTTACATGATGTTTGCACTTAACGATATAATATCTCAGGATAATAACACACTCAGGAGGATTTACTTGGTTACAATAAATAGAATGAAAAGAATGAGAAGGAAAAAAGAAAAGAAAAGAAAAGCAGAAATTCTGTGGGGGGGGAGAAAAAAAAAACCCTCAAGTGGTGCAGATTTGTTAAAAAGGTTACAGCAAAGGCGGAGAGAAACGATGAGGTAAAAAGAAAGACTTTTTTGTCTCTCTCTCTCACACACACACAGTCAGTTTTTTTTTTTTTTTTTATTTCACCCCTCCCACCCTCCCCCCCTGCCCCCCCCAACCCCCCTCAACCCCCCCCCATCCCCCAAATCCACTCTCGCTTACCTTCAATCGCCAGCATTGCTCTTAACTCCCGGTTCAACAGCTCGAAGCGTCTCTCCAGATCATGCTCCCTCTCCCTGGGCAAGTTGTAAAAGTTCATCAATATGTTAATTACGAAATCATTAAACACTTAAAGAAACCTTTAATAAACATTGATTCGAGCACTCGCCGACACCTCGCCGCGCCGCATTAATCTACTGCAAATAAGTGATACCCAAACGGGCAGCGGCAAGGGCTGGTTGGGACGATAGGACAGCAGTGGAAAGAGTCGTGATTAAAAAAAAAAAAAAGGGAAGGAATGTGAGACGGGGCTATCAACGAGCAAATTTAATTTCAGCTCTTTCAAATGTATTGGAAATGAGCTCATTCTGGTCTGTAATAGAATTCGTCCTTCAGAGCCTGTTCACTGACAAAAGCATGGAATAAAATAATAATAATAATCAAGACTGTTAATTGAGCACTTAGAACTGCGTTTTCTTTTTTT
>JAQQZS010000005.1:4782392-4795615 GCA_030068045.1 Platyallabes tihoni | reverse complement strand
GGGGGGTTGAAGATGGTGTGGGAATGGGGAGGGGGGGGGAGTGAGCATGATGTTGGAGAGCAAAGTCAACTAACTAACGGGACTGTGGACAAACAGCCGCGGAGGTGGCGCACGACCAAGAACGAGTGGCTTGTTCTTTACTCCTTCATTGACCTGACTCTCTCTCTCTCTCTCTCATTCTGTTCTTCTCCTTCTCTGTTCAATGAGTCACTATTGAGCCCAGAATCTTATAATAAAATGCACACGAGAGCAGAGAGTCAAAAAAGAAGAGCAAGGAGTCACCAAACTGACCTTTGAAGGATGCGATGAGTGGGTCAAAATAAAGTTAAAAGTTGTAAACACACCCTTGTGGGAAAAATAATAATAATGATTTCTTGGGGTGGGGGACACGGCGAAATCCGGCGTTAAATCTGAAGGATTTCAGATCACCTCCTGATCTGGCTCGGGCCTAAAGAAGACTGGCTTTATGAGGCAAATTCCTGCGTTTGTCTCCAGGCTTACTTACTGCTGCTCGGCGCGCATGCTTGGCAGGGAGGCTAAATGAAGTCTTTGGTCTTTGAAATTAGAGTGTATGAGGTACCAAAGTCCAGAAAATGCAAGCGAGAGAGAGAGAGAGAGAGAGAGAGAGAGAGAGAGTGTGTGTGTAAGATAGAATGTGTGTGAGAGAGTGAGAGAGAGAATTTGCAACAGTGGCACAACATAAATGTGTGTGCGTGTTGATTCCTAAAGACATCCTCTTCCTGAGAATGACAGGTATTACACTCTAAACACTTTTTTCCACTCTTACTGTTGAAAGATTATACCGGTTATCCCATTAATGCTGCGGGGAAATGCCATTCTTGTGTCTTTAAGCTCTTGCATAGGAGGTCAAGAGGAGTACGCCACCGCTTACACGGCTGCCGTGGATGTAATCTGTCCAAAGTTACAATAATTAATGTTAAGCTTCTTTAAGCAATACGTTTCTGAAAGAACTCGCCTGATAATATACTTAACGCTGCGGCGGGCTGTTTGTGTTGCCCGAGCTCGGAGGCCGGATCTCCATGCCGCTCACGTAGCCGAGCTTAAATCTTCTGCTAAACTAAAAGGGGCTGGATATTAGCAACACCCCACACTCACTCACACACACACTCCAAAAAATGAGGTTTAGTATTAAAAAAAAAAATAAATCAATAAATAACCACATCCGGATGTGTGCTGCGTTATTTCTGCACTCAGAACGAGAGCTGACGATTATGGAAAGGAACGACAAACTGACGTACAGTAATAATGTGTGAAAGCCGAGAATAAACAAAAAGCAGAGAGAAGATTCCTGCATGAAAACAGACGCGTTTTTATGAAACGATTTGTCCTTACACTACACCGAGCCAACGATACGCGCCTCGTCTGAATATCTGTGTCTGAGATGAACGGAGAGGGGGGGGGAACGAGAGGGATTAGAGTGCAATAAAACCTGTGTCAGTCTTATCAGGCTGGAGTGCAATTTTTAAACATATGTTAATCTCGGCTAAAACTCGTCCTTTTCCTTTTTCGGTCTGTTTTCCCTCTTCTCTTTTTTTTTTGTTATCTGTCTTATCGAGCGCTCGGTAGGTGTGAGCTTTTGCGGAGTGCCTTTAGAAGCCATTATTTTCATAATTGCGTCCATTGTGCCTGCGTTATAAGGCGATTTTGAAAATCATATGTGTGCATGAATGCATAAACAGAGATGGATGTCGAGCAGATGCGTTCGGGAAAGCCGGGCGGATATCAAAAAGTGGTGCTGATAATGGTGCGCTGAAAAATAAATAAATAAATAGATAGAAATTACAATACGGCGACGGAACACATTGTGGTGTGACGGAGTGACCGCTCTATCCATTCAAATTTGATGTGTTTATAAGGGGAACAAAACTTTTTTTTTAGAATGACAAACGCTGAGACGAGACGATAAGTTTATTTTTATTAGTATTACTACTATTAATCATTTTTTCCCTCCACGTGAAGGACACTTCTCCCTCTGGTGAACGAATAACGAGTTCATTAAGCGTGAGCTGCAGCGAGAGCCCCGAGCGCCGAATCTGCCTGAGCTCGCATCATTAGGGCAGCACCGTAATTAAGAGTTGTTAGAAAGCGAATTCTCCAACTGCAGATTAGAAAATTAAACTATTTACTGATTACATATTAATAGAGGACAACAATGGCGCTTGCCATAAGCTTGGAAGGCAACCAAGGAATAAATCTGTGTACTTAATTACTATAAACAATGGTTGCATGGAAATGGAGGGTTTTTTTTTTCCTTAGGCGTGCTCCCTTCTGTAATGTGCCTGATATCAGAAGACACTTGACAATTCTTGTTCAATTATCTCCGTTCTCTAATGTGCTGTGAACTGCGCATGGTAAATAAATTAAGCGGCCCAATTACTGCCAAGTCTTCTGGGGAGCGCTGACTTGACGTAAAAAAAAAAAAGAAAGAAAGAAAAAAAAGAAAAAAAGAGAAATGCTTGCAAATTCAGTGCATGGTATATAATCAAAAAAAGGGAGCGTCCATGAGAGGAGGGAGAGGGGGAAAAAAATAGAAAGGGAAAAAAATGAGGACGGAGAAAATGGGAGAGAGTTAAAGCGTTTTTTTTTTTTTTTTTTTACACTTGATCCTGTTTATAATGCTCGTGAATGGCTGAAATGAAATAAATGAATGGATAATGAACAGATGAATGAGAGAAAAAGACCTTGGTTCTCCCAAAAGTGCCACAGTAGAAGTGATCGATTTATTTCACAAAGTTTTCCAGCTTTAACAGTGTCTCACTCTCTTTCTCTCTCTCACACACACACACACACCATAGTACTTATTAGGAATAAACTAAACACTATATTTGCGCGCGCGCGCACACATACACAAACATTCATCAACCCATGTAGGAAGGAAATGATCCTGCTGCCGTCTGTTTTGTTTTACACTCTCGGAAAATGCAACGTGCTTTTTTTTTTTCTTTTTGTAAAACGCCGCAATATTATTTTCCTGCCTCTACCTAGTTTAAAAAGTTTGGACACAAAGTCCTTCCTGGTTTTTATTTCTTTCTATGTTGTAGAACAATCCTGAAGGTGTCCAAAATACACAATAATCTCTTTTGAACAGTTGATATTGAGATGTTTCTCTGCTACTTCTGCTCTGTAAATCCTTCATAACGGCTCTAATCTGAGGTGCTGGTTGTTAATTGGTGATTTCTGAGGCTGGTGACTCTAAATGAACGTCTCCTCTGCAGCAGAGGTCAGTTCTGTTCTTGCTTTCCTGGAAAGGTCTTCATGAGAGACAGTTTCATCATCATGGAGCTTGATGGGTTTTGCAAACGCACTCGACACAAGACTGTTCTTACAAGAACTGTTCCAGAACAGCTGACCTTCATGTATTAAAATAACATAAATGGTAGAAAATAAATCACAAAAAAAACCCTTTGAATTAGAAGGTGTGTCCAAACTTTTGACCTTAACTGGATATACAAATGAATTGAATTTTCTATGATGGGAAAACGTTTAACGATGCCTGAGAATCCTGTGCACATTCTCATAGATAAAGGCAACTTTAAAATGCATCTTTTATTTTTTTTTTACCTTGTACGGTGAATGTTTGATGCCTTTGATTAGCTGTTAAAAGTTATAAAAAGTTATTAAATTATTTTTGAATGTAAAAGATATCCGCTAAATAATACCCTACTCACGAGAAGGACAACGTAAAGCTTTGCCAGCATTATTTCTGAGACTGTATATGCGCGGGATGTAAACGTTTCCGGAACGTAGCGTTCACAACGTGAACTCGAACCTAGAACGTAAAAGTTAACTCTATGTTAACAGTCACGGAATTTCGGTTCATGCTGCATAACGACTGTCCTGATATGAATGAGAGAACAGGTTAGCATCTCTTTAGAAACTTTCTCTCTTATGTTGATCTCACTCAGCCTGTTTTGGTCTTGTGTCCTGAGCGGCTAACCGGCTTGGGTTCATATCACATCAGAGTGAAAAAGCCCTTCAGGCTCGCACAATGGCTCCGGTGTCTGTAGACTCGAGCCCAGCCGAGAAAGAGATGGAGGGGAAAGGAGGATTGAGGGAGGATTGAGAGAGGGAGGGAGTGAGGGAGAGAGAGAGAGGTGCTGGTGTTGGGAAACGCAAAATGGAGATAGTGCTTGATACGAGAGCAATGCGCCTGAGAAGCGTATAAACCAAGGCATCTTTTTTTTTCCCCCCTGCTCGCTAACCCTCGTTTCTCCCTCGTGATGGTTTAGTATCAGTAGCTGCATGTCTGGATGCTGTTGTCCAGAATTTAACCGTTCTCTGTTTGCTGAGCTTCACCTTTAGTGGCCAAAACCACCCTGGCCCTTCCCTCACGCCTTACACACCGTGGATCCTCTTTACATGTGCACACGTGTTTGACAAACACAGGCAGAGGATGCACTAGTATGTACTGTATATCTGTGTGCACACGCTATTATTTTTTGCTCTTCTCTAAAATTCCTTTTCTGACACACACACACACACACACACTCTCTCTCTCTCTACTCCTCCCTCTTTCCTTCTCTCCGCTACAGCATATCAATGAAGGCCAGATATTGGATGCGTGTTGCGCTCGGCTGCGCTATCAGTGGCCGTTATCGTTCTCGGTGAAGCTCGGCTTATCGCCGTGGTCCAGAGAGCCGGAGAGCCTTTTCATACCCCCCACCCCCCTCCTCATCCGTCCCGCTTCAAACGGCCCCCCACTTCTCCCCGAAAAACTCGGGGAGAGAGAGAGAGAGAGAGACAGAGAGAGAGAGACAGAGAGAGAGAGAGAGAGAGAGAGAGAGACAGAGAGAGTCGGGCCGCGCTCAATTCGCCAGACCCTGTTTAGGGCGCAAATTGGGCGCGCTACCTGTGTCCATGAGATAGCGCAGGCGCTTCTCCACACACGAGGCGCGCGTGTCGATCTGCCTCTGCTCGCTCTCCAGAGCCACCAGCTCGCCCACCACGTACTGGCTCGTGTCTCTGAACGCCTTCTGAGAGAAAAGGGAGGGGGAGAGAGAGAGAGAGAGAGAGAAAGAGAGAGAGGTTAATCATCATTGATGTCACATTCTACAAGAATAAACACAGAAAACCTAAGAGAGAGAAATTTAAGGAGAAGAAAGACAGAGAGACAGAAACATACAGACTGAAAGAGGGAAATAGAAGAAGAGAAGAGCACCCGAAGGGGAGAGGGAAGAGAAAAAGGAAGAGCGGCTAATCATCACTGAGCGAAGGTCACTTTTACATAAAACCACACATCCCGTTTCTTATTTATGAAACTAAACAGCAAAAAAAGGACTGTTTATTGCGGATAATAAAAAATGTGCTTAAGAGAAGAATTTGTTATTTTATTGTAAATTGTAATAGCTATACTGCAGTACTGCTCTTCTAAACTCTTTCCATGGTACATTTTTCTTTAAGAGACAAAATGTACATGATTATCTTAATATTTATGCAGGCGAACAGTTCCTGCAAGTCAAACCAATATGAGGAATGAAAAAAAATATATAACCTTGTGCTGAACCTATATATTAATCCGCTGTATTTTCTCATTTCACCAGGCGAGCTGTTGGTAGATGTGGTATTTAATTTACCCCAACAATTTAAAGATCTCTCATAAAATCGTTTCACATTTTCCCACCGAAACCAGCACAGATCTCTAACAGCGGGTTTTGCAATGACGGTGCTCTCACGGTGGAGGCGGGAACCTTTAAAGGATGCGGATACTGAAGCAGCTTATTCAGAACTAAACACAAGTCTTAAGTCGTTTAGAGAGAAGTGCTCTTGCTACATGCAACGTTTATGACGCAACACACCTTTCTGAGACTATGTTGTTATTTACAGTAACATGCAGCTGAATGGGTGTTAAAATCTTTGGTACTTTAGTACCTTTAGTTGACTTTTTCCTTTTCATTCGACAGATCTGTTTTATTTGTATTCATGTTATTAATTCATATTACAGTAAGGAAGTAATAAACATGGTTTAACTCCGGGTCATGCTGTTATAGGAAAATAATAGTAATATAGAATGGCAGACGAGATGGTGTGACGCACTGCCTTGACCTACATTCAGGACAGCGTATTGATTATTTTGCGCTTTATTTCTTGGATATTTTGCCGATCTCATTTTATTAGTAGTCCTACGATGCACTTTTCAATTTAGTTGTTTGCACATTTGCATGTGCACTCCATGTCATCTTTTGTATAGTACTTAGAATAGTTTTTGTTAATTTATGGGGCCAATTTAATTTGTCATAGATAGTCAGCTAATTAGGTACCAGAGTTAGCTTGTTAGTTTCTGCTAATTTATGTTGCACGCATGTAGCACCTCGGTCGCTTCGTTTCACTGTACTGTACTGAACTGTATATGGTTGGAATTCAATTCAAATAAAATTTTATTTGTCTAGCCCTTTTAACAACTGACATTGTCGCAAAGCAGCTTTACACAATCAAAAAAATTATTTACGTTTGTATGAAATTTGAATGTGTATAAGGATGTGTATGAAATAAAATGACA
This sequence comes from Platyallabes tihoni, assembly GCA_030068045.1. Taxonomy (NCBI): domain Eukaryota; kingdom Metazoa; phylum Chordata; class Actinopteri; order Siluriformes; family Clariidae; genus Platyallabes; species Platyallabes tihoni. The sequence continues at coordinate 4,789,098 of JAQQZS010000005.1, read as the reverse complement.
ATAAAAGCCCAATTGACTTGTTTATAGGTACATTTAATGTTGTGAAATCAAGTTAGTTACTGTTATCATTATCGTCATATTCCTTTGTCGCTCTCTCTCTCAGTGGTCGTCTCATCTTCTGTACTGATTACTTAAAGAAGCCTTAACATTATAGTTTTACTTCTGACTCCTACAAAGACTCCTGCCACAAAGAAATAAACATTTCCTTATAGAAAACTTCATCGAATTGATTAACACAAACCTGTGATTCGTGTTGCAGCCAGAACTACAGTAAGTACGGTGGCCGTGAAGTGCAATACAAATTAACAAAACTGAAAATAAAATATATTAAAATACGAAATAACAAAACCAAATTAACAAAACGGAAAACAAAATAACTAATTCAAAAACAAAATATCAAAACCGAAAACAAAATAACAAAATAACAAAACCCAAAACTAATTAGTTTAGGGTTTTGTTGTTTTGTTTTGGGTTTTGATATTTTATTTTTGAATTAGTTATTTTGTTTTCCATTTTGTTAATTTGGTTTTGAATTTGTTTTTTTGTTTTCAGTTTTGTTAATTTGTTTTGCACTTCAGGGCCACGATAAGTAAGGGCTGCTGTTAAAGACAATTAATCAGCTTCTTATGACTAATCAGATTTGAGAATCTGGCATAAATAATAATAATAATAAAAAAAAAGTGCATAATGCATAACATATACGCATAGGAATTTTATTGGAATTTGTCACTTGTAATATTTGCCTTCCCTATTTAGTTCTCTAATTCAATTCAAGGCTACAGACTCGCTCTACACACACACTGTGAAGAGGGTCAGTGGGCTTGTCAATAGGAAACACACACACACACACACACACACACACACACACACACACACACACTCACAGGGGTAAATTGTAATACAGTGGTAAGGTGGAGCACCGCCTGAGGACTGTCAGCAGGGGACCTGAGAGACATGAACACACCCTCACACACTCTTAAACACACACTCGTGCACGAGTCCTCCTCCCTTCACATTAACTGCTGGACACCGAAATGCTGTCCCAGTCACAAAGTTGATTTTCTTTAAAAAAAAAAAAAAAAAAAATGTAAAAAATGCTTGCAAACACAAACCTTATCGTCTCTCCCTCCGGCCACTCGCGTCCTCCGGTCTGAGACATGACAGAGGACGGAGGGGGTGGGGAAATAATAAAAACGAGAGTACATTCATAAATGATGGACATATAGTCAGTGCTGATCCAGTATATTTTTAATAGGAAAGAAGAGAAAAGGCGATAAAGTGAAGTGAGAGAGGAAGAGGTTATTCCTCCGCCCCGCCTTTCCTTTCCTACATCGCATTTTCTTGCCGCTGTCCATCACAGGCTCCTCTCCTGCTGCAGCTCTATCGCTGCATTTCTCCCACGAATCAATTTTACACATGATCAGCGCCCCCGTGCCGCCGTAATTAAGGTTAGAAATTACCATATATATTATATTAATGCAAACATCATTGGGAGGGTAATTCTGGCTGAGCTGGGGTAATGGCCGGGTTCAACACCGATTAACCTCCGCACAGAGAGACAGGTCCAGGCAGGGTCTCAGCACGGCCTCGCTCACACGCACGCACACACCTCGCTCGCATGTTCTCACCAAGTCTCTCTCACTCACACTTAGCCTCTGATTTTCTCACCCTGCCTCTCGCTTTTTCCTCTGTATCTCCTACACACAAACGCACAGTCTCTGTTTAGTGCAATAATCAGGGTTTCTTTGCACATAAAAAGACAAAAAAAAAAAAAAATTAAGACAGACATGATTTGACTTCCCCCCCCCCTCCATCAGTAGGGGGGGAAAAGCATCAGTACCGAGCTCATTTATTCTACCTCAAGTGAACGTGTCACTCAGGAATTATGCTCAGGATAAGAACTGGAACAAAGACAATCAGGACGCACCTCTTCTTCTGCTGGCTTTCGGTTTTCCACTTCTAAGGAACTGCTCCTGCCCACACCTGCACACTTCAGGTCCTCAGGCACCGACCTCTGCCTCTTCACATCTTTATTAAAAACAAAAAAAAACAACAGAGACAACAGGATGGACGGATGAAAACAGATCAATCTGTATTTGGACTGTTGGAGGAAACCGGAGTACCCGGAAGAAACCCACCAAGCTCATGAGATAAGGGAACACAGTTACACAAATCCAAAAGTCTAAGGAACAAAAAGCATTTGAAAGTTTTGTGAACTTTTTTTTAAAACTTCTTAGTAGGGTGTCTAAACTTTTGCACTAATCATTAAAAAAAAAAAATTACGTCACTGGTATAAATGTACCGTATGGGCTCGTATTTTGTGCATTTAAACAGACATTTTAGTCGTCACTAAATTAAAGATTACACCTATTCCTATAAATATACAGTGTGCATGAAATCCCACAATGCACTGCAACTGGTTAGTGCCTGAGTGTCTCACACACAGACATACTTGGTGTGGATGAGGTTAGCTAGGATTCATTTGTTACACAGGAAATGTTTAACATGCGAGATGTCTTGTGTGTGGGGGCGGAGTCTTACCCGGCCTGCCCTCCACGTATTGGCTGAAAGATTTGAGCTGTGTCTTGCGCACGGCCGATTCCTTGCTGAAGATGACGGGGCTGCGGAGACGCTCCGTCGCCCTGCGCAGACGCTCGGCCTTCAGCTCCTCGCTGTTATTCTGCAGACAGAGAGAGAGAGAAAGAGAGAGAGAAGTGAGAAATGAAAAAATGAAGGGTAAGCAAAAGGCGAAAAACATCACTTAATTTTAAAAAGCGGAGGACAAACTCATTTGAATAAGCATTAAAGCAGTAACAAAAAGAGAGAAGAAAGAAAGAGTGGGTTAACGTTAAATGAAAGGACAAATTAGGATGAAAAAAAACCACAACAAAAAACGTTTAATTATGAAACGCTGAGGAACGCTTAAAAAATATTTCTGTTTCTCAGGCAGTCCACATTAACTCGCAGCCGCAGAAAGGAAGAAGGTAATTAAGTCAACTTTTGGCAAAACCCACAACCAGAAAATATATTCAGATTATGCAAATCGAACATGCCATTGTTTTTGGAGCCGCGTCCCTATCAAGCGCGTTATTATTACAGCTCGGACCCAACACGGCAAGCAGACTGGAAAGCAAAACAGCGCCTGCTTGTTTTTTTTTTTTTTCTTCCCCTCTTCCAGAATAACATTTGCTGACGTCAATTAGAAAAAGGAAACGTCTAATAAAGTTTGCAATTAGTGAACACGTTCCACTGCTTGAGAGCGAGAGGGGAGAAACATCGTTAGCGCGCTGCACTAGCTCACTGGGGTGTGCAGGAGAATCTGACTCGCTAATAAAGACGATCACAGACGCGTAGACGCACTCAGGAAGACTTTCGTCTGTTTATTCCTAAATAATGACTTTACAAAACACTGCAGTAATTAGCTCCCCTCTGCCAGAGCTGCCATCAGCAGTGACACGGCTGTTTAGACAATCGAATCAAACACTTCAGCCTCGAGTTAAATATCGGCCAATAAGATCGACCACCAGATGCTCAGCCACACGTGTCAGCCTTGGGAATTTTTGCTGAGAGGGACAAAAAAAAAAAAAAAAAGTTCGATTCTCATAACTTTTAACAAATGACTTGTGTTGCATGCAAATTTCAAACTTGTATATTAAAAGATAAGACCAGACAACGCTGACACGCACAATTTCCCCGATTTTTAAGGGAATTTATTTAAAATGTGACCAATTAGCCAAAACTTTTTAGCTTTAAAATCTCAAGTGTTGTACTGTAGCTATAAAGTATAAAATACAGATTACAGGTACCAGGTTAGCTTTGTACAAGTCTGTGAGCTGTGAATTTACTTCAGATTTAACTTTTGTTTACATGATACGCTTCCTGGCAGCAAAAAGTCTCACAAAAAAAGTTTGGCCGGCATCAAGCAATGAAAACAATAAAATGATTAGAATTGGGTTAAGAATCGTCCAAAGCTTTATTGAAACCTCAAGAGATGGTAAAGAAGCGTGACTTAAACACCTAGTGAAGTTGCATGATTTAAAAACTCATCAGTAGAAATCAGCTATATTTAATAATGAAAGTAAGAGTATTTACACACACACACACACACACACACACACACACACACACACACACACACACGGTGAGAACTCACAGGATTGGGACTCAACAGCTATGTCACAGCTGTGTCTATAAGAAAACCACTTGTTAATGCTGGAATTTGCTAGAAAGCAAAAAGATTACACTTTGGAGCGATGAAAAAAATGGTGGTTAAATGGTATGATGAGTCCGGAGCGATTACTATTCTATGACTATTCCAGAGTGATGGGCGTGTCAAGGTAAGAAGGGAAGCGCATGAAGTGATTTATCCCTCATGCATAGTACAAGCTTCTGGAGACAGTCTTATGATCTGGGGTTGTTTCAGTTGCTCACGTCTAGACTCAGCAACGTTATGTGGCAATAAAATGAAGTCAGCTGACGACCTGAACGTACTGAACGCCCAGGTTATCACATCTATGGATTCCACCCCCCCCACCTCCGATTGGCACACAGATATTCCAGGACTCACTGATTGTGACAGAGTGGTTCTGGGAGAATGAGGAATAATTTTCAGACATGAACTGGACAGACCACATTGTGTGTGCTGTAATCAAAGCTAAAGGGGGTCAAATTAAATATTAAATTGTGCAAGTTTCTCTGTTTTGGCCAGGCAGTACATTTGATACTATATAACACTTGTATGTATAAAAAAATGTCAACGGAACATTATATTTTTAAACTCTTTTTAAACTTATTCTTAAACTCATTTTAAAACTTTTAACTTATATTTTAAAACTCGAATCAAAATATTCTTGTTCATTACTACTCTGAATAAATATCAGGGGGTGTAGTTTGGAAATGTAGCTATGTGTCAGAAGTTATTTGTAACTGCTTTTTAAATTCGGATATTATTACTGAACAAGTGTCATTCGTGATGATGGAAATTATGTAAACATTATGATAGCTAAAATGTTCTTTTTGACGATGAAGGGTTGTGTGTGCTTCTCCATCCTTATATACTTAGTTCTTCTCCTGGTGTGTCTCCTAATGGTATGTATATGTGATAAACATTATTCAGTATTTGTGACTTTCCAAACTCCAGGACTCACAACTGTCCTCTTTCTGCTTTAAGATCTATGTCATAATTTTTCTCTTAACAAATCTCCACCTAGATTTCCTTTTCTCCTTTTTTAATTGTAAATCCAGCTCGAGTGCAAGAGAGGTTCTATATAAACAAAGAGAATTTACTCAGTGTGTGTGTGTGTGTGTGTGTGTGTGTGTCTCTAGAGACAGTCCGCCACAGAGCCCTTTAACCTGCCATAATTCTCCTCATGTTAATGTCTTAAGAAAACAAACGGGCTTCGATTCTTAAAAAGCCTTGCTAGTCTCATTCTCTCCCCGAGGACCCTAAGACCCTCTACCACCCCCAGTCTCAACACCTGCCCCCTGTGCCCCTTTGGCACCCCTGGTCGGGACAGATAGAAGGGGGTATCCCCTAGCTGAGATCTAACCCCTTGTTTATATGTTATCTCCGTGATCATTATTGTGCTGGGTGTTATTGAGGTAGAAGTGTGTGTGTGTGTGTGTGTGTGTGTGTGATGCGTGACTAATGTTGCGCTCGACTGCACGCCGCAGACAGTTATCAGTCAGCGCCAAGGCCTACGCATACGCACAATCATTAATGAGAGGCGACTGGGACAACCAGAGGTGTGTGTGAGAGAAAAAGTGAGAGGGTGTGAGGTTAAGTGAGAGAGAGAGAGAGAGAGAGAGAGAGAGAATGGTGTGTGGGTGTGTTTAAACACTGTCCCAACAGCTCTAGTCCTGGAGGAGTTGTGAATGTGGAGATTTCTCCTGGGAGTGGAGCAGTTTATCCTTCTTTTGTGTGGGATAAAAAGAGTAAATGCATCAGAACTGATTTATGATGAGAGAGAGAGAGAGAGAGAGAGAGAGAGAGAGAGACATTCATTTGAATAGTCAAACAGAAAAATTAAGAACTGTTAGAAGATAGGAGAACTAAGTTTTTAGAAAAAAAACTTATGGTCTTGTGTTTAACAGAAATAATATAAGAAAAATATATTTGATTTGTTTAACACACTGGTGTAAGTTGTTTTATTAAAAGGTGAAGGTTTTAACCCTAAAACTGCAGATAACAAAATAGATACAGTAAGTTCTCTTACTTCTCTTAATCTCAATGTCAGAAACTTTGTAAATAAAGTCTCTGAGACTGGAATAACGAAGGCCCAACTGCAGTAAAATGTCTGGTATTGAAGTAAATCAGGCAGGTTACAGTAAAATGTCTGGGACTGGTGTACAGAAGGCAGGACTGCAGTACAGTGTCTGGGACTGGAGTGAAGAAGACAGGACAGCAGTACAGTGTCTAGAACTGGAGTAAATCAGGCATGGTTACAGTACAATTTCTTGGACTGGAGTAAATCAGGCAGGACTGCAGTAAAGTGTCTGGGACTGAAGTAAATCAGGCAGGACTGCAGTAAAGTGTCTGGGACTGGAGTTAATCAGGCAGGACTGCAGTAAAGTGTCTGGGACTGGAGTAAATCAGGCAGGACTGCAGTAAAATGTCTGGGACTGGAGTTAATCAGGCAGGACTGCAGTAAAGTGTCTGGGACTGAAGTAAATCAGGCAGGACTGCAGTAAAGTGTCTGGGACTGGA
>JAQQZS010000005.1:4769022-4782292 GCA_030068045.1 Platyallabes tihoni | reverse complement strand
GGGACTGGAGTAAATCAGGCAGGACTGCAGTAAAGTGTCTGGGACTGGAGTTAATCAGGCAGGTTACAGTACAGTGTCTGGGACTAGAGTAAATCAGGCAGGACTGCAGTAAATCAGGCAGGTTACAGTACAGAGTCTGGGACTGGAGTAAATCAGGCAGGACTGCAGTAAAGTGTCTGGGACTGGAGTTAATCAGGCAGGTTACAGTACAGTGTCTGGGACTGGAGTAAATCAGGCAGGACTGCAGTAAATTGTCTGGGATTGGAGTAAATCAGGCAGGACTACAGTAAAATGTCTGAGACTGGAGTGAATCAGGCAGGACTGCAGTAAAGTGTCTGAGACTGGAGTAAATCAGGCAGGTTACAGTACAGTGTCTGGGACTGGAGTAAATCAGGCAGGACTGCAGTAAAGTGTCTGGGACTGAAGTGAAGCAGGCCAAACTGCAGTAAAGCAAACAGGATTATAGTAAAGGTCAGACTTGTAAAGCATGACGTAAAAGAACTAGAGATGCTCTTTTTTTTTTTTCAGCCAATAACGATTTCTTTCCATTCCAATCGCGCCCCGCCACCCCCTGAACTTTTAATAATGGTCAATGCCGCAAAGAAGTTTTACAGAATAAAAAAAAAAAGAAGAAATTAGAAAAATGTAAGGAAATCAGTATGAATTATGATTATCAGTTTGTGCCTGATGAACAAGCTAGGTGCGATGGTGGCGAGGAAAAACTTCCTGAGATGACAATCGGAAGAAATCTTGGGAGGAACCAGACTCAACAAGGAACCCATGCTCATTTGGGTGATATCAGATAGTATGACCGATGCTGCTATCTCTTAAAGGTGTTTAACTTAATATAACATCCACGTTTGTTGTTGAAGACTAGGGTTACAAAACTATTTGTGGGAACTGTTCGGTCTTAAACTTTTAAGCGACCGCAGTAACAAACCATCAGAGGAAAAAAAAAACTGCCCTTCATCAGTCGAGTCCTAGACCATCTTATGTGGTCACATCAAGTAGAACGGTCCTCAGCCACCACACACATTCCAAGCAGGCCATATGGGGCCACCAGTACCACTGGTGCAAAGTGACTGGGCCTGCTGGAGAAAGCTGGAGGAAAAGTGTGTCTGAAGTCTGATAGGAAGGCAAAAATCTCTGCACCTGATTTTCAACACCAGGCCATTTGAATCGGAGCGAGCTCTGGCACTACTGTTATTGTGCTCCTACATCAAAGAGCATGGCTGCATCTGCTCACAGGAAATCCCTTCCATCAGCAAGGAGAGTGAGGGGGAAAAGCGATAGGGAGCATATATGTGTGTGTGTGTGTGTGTGGTGTGTGTGGAAGTGCAGAAAGAACACATTACAGTTGCCACCTGGGGGCTCTGCATACAGCAGTGCAATAAGAGACATTCTTTTACATACATTTTTACCCACATAAGGGTTTTCCACTGATCGCCAATAAGTTATTAATTCATTAAACCCTGACCTTAGTAATGAGTTTAATTTAGACTTCTATCACACCTTTAAAAGCCCACATGTTTTGGAGTTATCTAACAAATATGGGTGTATGTTATTTTTTTTATTATGTCTACATAATATTAAGGAAAACATCCACCATCTCGGCTTAGGGATATTAGCTTCTATTAAAATTAGTTGCTTTGATCATGACATTTTTTTTTCCTTCTCCACTCCAGCATATACTGTACACTACAGCTCAAAAGTTTGGGATGGTCGTTCCTGGTGACATTTATTTCTCTCTACACCGTAAAATAAACCTGAAGGCGTTTATCCAAAATACGCAATAATCTCCCATGAACAGTTGATATTGAGATGAATCTGCTACTTCGGCTCTGTAAAGCCTTCTTCATAACGGCTCTAATCTGAAGTGCTGTTTGTCAATTGATGATTTCTGAGGCTGGTGACTCTAAATGAACATCTCCTCTGCAGCAGAGGTAGGTTTTGGTCTTGCTTGCTATCCAGTTTCATCATGGTGCTTGATGGGTTTTGCAAATGCATTTGACACAATACTGTTCTTGCGAGAACTGATCCAGATCAGCTGAATTTCATGTCTTACAATTAAAACTGACTGTTGCTGTTGTAACTTAATGACCTAATGCAGTATGTGTTATTTTATAGATTTTGAAATCTCCAGTATTGATATAGGAATTAAATCAGAAACAAAAAAACACAAATCATAGAAGATATGTCCAAACTTTTGTGAATATCTGAGTGAGGTTGTATGTGGGTTGTGTGAGTAAGAAATTAAATGTGTATGTGCGTGAATCTGCACTTCTAAATGAATTAAGAGTGTAAAGCCTTGTGTATCATGCTATAATTGTCCCCGTTTATACATGACTCGTTAAAGGTTAAGAGTGGAATGTGGATTCCAACAAGAGTCCGTCTCTTACACACACACTCACTCGTTCAGCCACACCCACCTGCAACCCCAAATGGGCCTCATCTCCCGGGCTGAGTGGAGACGTGCTGGAGGCTGTGAGGGATGAGGAAGAGGAGGACGACGAAGGTGAGCTTCCGGCTTGAGGCCGAACCTCTGTCAGCTTCTTCAGTTTCAGGTCCACGTGTCTGCTGTTCACCACGCCTACAGAGAGAGGAGGAAAAAAAATTAAATAAAAATCAACTTGTACTGTACAATTTATACGTTCTTTTAATCAATCACTCTTTTTCTCACACACCTACTCACACACATACACAATCCACTAACTTACTGTACAATACACCTCTACACTCGTACAGCATGGTGGATCTAGCACACTGAGACAAGTGCAGATGAATGTGTGAGACTTTACAGGTGTACATGGAATTGTTTAATTCTTTGAAATTGCCTTGATCGTCTTTGGCCAAATACATTTTCAACTCTCCAATAGACGTGTGAACATCTACTTCAATTTCCTCCCTTCTAGTTAAATTTGAAACTCCATCCTGACTCAGGACTTACGGCTCACTTTATTATAATGTTACCCTCTTACTTTTCCGTCTCCCATGCTCCATCCATACCATTCCACTTTATCACCCTCTTCAGCCTGTTCTATGTTATTTTTTTCTCTTTCTACCTGGTCTTTCTTATTTTTCTCTTTCTCTCTTGGCATGAGGGAAAGTTCTGCCTTGTGTCCTGCCTTCTCTCTCTCTCTCTGTCTGTGCACAGAACTGAGTGAGTGAGTGAGTGAGTGGGTGGGGATGAAAGAGAGAAATGGTGTGTTTCATGTGCATCCCCCTCTCCTATCCTCTCCTCTATCCATCTAGCCCTCAGACCGTCTGCACCCCAGCAGCAGCACCACAGGAGCCATTTATCAGGCCGCAACACAACCCAGATAAAGGCTGTGTGTTGACCGAAAGTTAGCGCCTGTGCAGGAACAGCTTTAAAACCATCTGCGAAATGAAAAAGACATCGGCTAACAGAGGGGAGCAGCAACTCGAGACGAATGACCGAAATATACAAACGCTAACGTACGAGACCGAACGACACTAATAAGTGTACTGTACAAATACTTTCGGCGAATCTGTACACATGCGGCCATCAAATACACCATGGTGATGCAAACGTCACATAATACTAAACTGATACGTGTATACAGTCTCCTGAAACATACTGAATACAACTAGAATTTAAAAATATTGAATTTAATTAGTTTATAATACACTTTAGAGCCGACAGAACCGCTAACTTTGTTAAACTGTGGGCTAAACGCAATTCAAATACACTATATGGAGTCATAAGTCAATTAGGCCGTACAGCATCGTAACTCAAATATGCTACACAGAATCACTGCTCAAATACACTGCCTGGAATCACAACTCAAATACACTTCTGAGAAGTTTAAATCAAAAGCAAGGTAGAAAAAAAAAGCATAACTTAAATAAGTTTCAAATAAGAAAAACTAAAACACATGGCATGGAAGCCTGTCACCAATAAGCTGCACTGAGGCATAACTCAAATATGCTGCCCTGGAACTATAAGTAAAAAGAGTAGCACGAAAACATAATTAAAATATACTGCATGGAAGCCTAACTCAAATATACTGCATGGAATTAAAACTCAAAAATGCAGTTACAGAATTATAACTCAAACATGTTGCCTTAAAGCACAACTCAAATATACCACTAGGAAGTATGATGTCTGTAAGTGTAACTTAAATATCTTTCCCAGAAGCATAAATTACACAGACCGTACCTTGGCAAAACGTAAATATGCATTACATAAACGCAACTCAAACGTGCTCAATGTTAGCTCAAATAAGTTGCATGTAAGCAAAGTTTACATATGCAGCATAGAAACCTGTCAAAAATTTAACTACCAGAAATCATAACTCAAATAAGCTGCACTGAGGCATAACTCAAACATGCTGCCCTGGAACTACAGTATAAGTAAAAAGAGCTGCACGGAAACATAATTAAAATTTATAATTAAGTGGATTATAACTGAAGTATGACTTGTAACTAAAAAAAAAGTCTCTAAAAAACTAAAAAACTCAAATACGCTGCACAGAACCATAACTCCTATATATGATATTGAATCTAACTCGAATACACTGCATGAAACGATAAATCAAATAAATTGGTCGAAACCATAACTCCAAAACAATAACATTAATACACTGCAGAATAAACCTAATATACAGCACAGAACCATAGCTCAACTATGCAGCCCTAAATCACAAATTAAATCTGCTGCCTGAAAGAAAGCACAACTCAAATACACCGCCAGGAAGTATAATGTCTGTAAGTGTAACTTAAATATATTTTCCAGAAGCATAAATTACACAGACTGTACATAAGCAAAACGTAAATATGCATTACCATAAATGTAACTCAAATGTGCTCTATTGTAAGCTTAACTCAAATACACTACACACGGGTATAACTTAAATAAGTTGCACGGAAGCAAAGCTAATATACGCAGCATGGAAGCCTGTCACAAATGTAACTACCTGAAATCATAACTCAAATAAGCTGCACTAATGCATAACTCAAATATGCGGTCCCGAGTCATAACTCAAATACACTGCATGAAATGATAAGTCAAATAAATTGGTAGACTAAATAAACAGACTGTAAAGTCAACGTGACTCAAATGTTCTCTATGTAAGCTTTAACTCAAATACACTGAACACAAGCAAAACTCAAATATGCTGCATGGAAGCAAAGCTCAAATACACTGTACGGGATCATAACTTGAATCTGCAGCATAACTCGAATATTCGGTACTGAAGGCATATCTTAAACATGCTTTATGAATATCAGTTATACTGTGCTGGGAACTGACAAAATGTTAGAGGCTTTGCGTGATGTACTGTACATCACTGATTAGAACAGCTTTGAGAGAGAGAGAGCGAGTGTGAGATAGCATGCAATTTGGGAAATTCTGAGAGCTTTTGATTAGCGGTTAGAGCTACAGCAAACACACAGCATGCATGGTTAGTTTACCCAGAGAAGCCAGGTCAGTAGCTGAGTTAGTAAAGTCATCCTCCAGCAGACAAGAGGCCACTGGCTCCTCTTCATTATCACAAACAATGACATCATCATCAGGTGATGGCGCCACTTGCTCTTCTTCAGCCCTCTCTTCCTCACCATCAACACACACACTACTCACCATGTCTGGAATGACAGAAACGCATGATTTCCAAAGAAGGAGGGAAAAAACACAGTTAGTAAAGAGAAAATAAGTTAGTTAGTTAAGTGGATTTACAATATGCTTGTTATTAAGTACATGACACAAGTACAAGTTTTAGTATAATGTTTAAACCCAGAAATGTAATTTTATTATGAGGTTTTGCTGTCGAATTACAAGCGTTGATTGTTTACTAATTTACTATAACAGGCAGCTGTGTCAATAGTTCCTGTCCTCAAGATTAATCACAAATTTATATGCCTTATTGTAAAACATTAACCGCATTAACATTAACCATTAAACTCTAAAGCATCAGAGCTTTGCAACAGCCATGTGAAAAAGACGCTGATGTGGGAAAGTCTTCAGGATAGAAGAGTTTTCAGTTTCTCTGGAGCAAAACTTTCCTTCAAAACAAGCCAAGGATCAAATATGTAAGGATAAGAAATAAATTTGATTAAGATGTACACTGCCTGTCCCGGATTAAAGCAAAGTGCGTAAAGATCAGGTGATCCACTTTAATTCAAAAGTGCCACTTTATGTCAACTTTGCAGAATCTGTTCCTGTTTGCCTGCATCTCTTTCTTTTCAGCTCTGAAGTCTTGACCAAGGTAACATTGGAGACACACGACACAAACAAACTACTAAACAAAAACGTAGTTTCTAACTAAAAGACAAACAGCATAAAAAAAAAAATCGAGATCATTTTCTATTTCCTCATCCATTTTTAAAAATTTAATCCCCATGATACACTGCCACACACACACACACACACATAGCTAAAGCTAATTAAAATAAGCTGCACGCTGGTGGAGTTGGTAAAGTTTTGCGGGCAAGCGTTTCACTCTGCTCAGCTTCAGTTCTCCCCGAACTACAGCTGTGTGTGTGTGTGTGTGTGTGTGTGTGGGATTATGCGTTCTGCACTGCAGGCCTTGTGCATCAAGCCTATAGCATTTCCCTGCGACCTGCTTTTTAACGAGTTCTACAATTAGCAGAATTGAACAGCCAGAAAGACCAAGTAAATGTTTTCCCGCCCTCCGTCTGTCTGTCTGTCTCTTCTCTCGTCATCCCTCTCTTTCTTCTCCTTCCTCCACTGTGACTTCCAGGCTCTGCTTGGAGGACGGCGTGAGGAGGGGTTTTTGGTGTTTCCGGAAGGAGGGACGCAGAGGAACGCCGCGCTGTAGACCTCGCTCTCCTGGTGCGCATGTCAGCCCCCCTCCCCCACCCCCCCCCTACGCCCCCTCGGTGTAAAATGTGAACAGAGACACGGTGCTAATTCCTCCTTAATTACACACACAGAAGACAGGCTTGTTATGAAAGTGTTATGAGCGAGTGTACGAAATCATGCTTAGGGCACAACAGATTTCACATCAGGGACCCGGGATCGTTTCCGAGAACACTTGAAACGATGAAAAGAAACTTGAACACTTGAAACTTGAAAAGTCTGGTTCGTTTTTGATCAGTCAGAACACAATCGTTCCACGCTCGGGCACGGATCGAATAAGAGACGGAAGTCAATTGTACCTGAGAAAGGAAGTAAATCACTGTTTAGATGTGACGTCATCACTGCCGTCAGTCTCATCCGCTGATCTACATTGCTGATACAGTAGGAAGGCAGGCGAGGGCATCACGCTTTACTTTTTTTTTTCATATAGTTTTCATATAGTGTGAAAGTTTACGTCCTGACTTCTCTTCTGTTTAATGGCGGCTCACAAACAAAGTAGTTGTATACTGCCACCTGCTGTATCGGAGAGTGTAAATACGCGAGTACCTGTGAATGAAAAAAAAAAAAAAAAACCCCCGCAAATCACAGGGGTGGGGGGTGGGGGAGTGTGAATGATCCCGACATTATGTGTGTGGTATGTATGTGTGTGTGTGTGTGTTGTCAGGTGTTCTTAATTTTTTTTTTCCTAGTGTATTATTGAAGGATTAAAGAACCACCTTCTGCCTGAACAAATGGATGTGTAGCTCTGTGTGAATGCTTTCAAATTAGGCTTCACACACACACACACACACACACACACACACACACACACAAAGATACACACACAAAGATACACAGGTAGACAGAGACAAAATCACTGCACAGATACACACACACAAATACAAACATGTGTCATGAACATACACGATACAGTCAAAAGTATGTGCACCCCGTGAGCATCAGCCTCCTGAAAAGCACACACACTTGTACAGAATGTCATTGTACACAGTAGTATTACACTTTCCCTTCACTGGAATGCAGAGACACTAACAGTGAACATACCCGTGTGTGTGTGTGTGTGTGTGTGTGTGTACAGGTTACCTTGTGTGTATCCATGTGTGCATTCACAGAACCTCAATGTACATTTGTGAGTGTGTTCTGTTCTGACGTCGCTGTGTGTTTGTGAGAGGTGAGAGTAAGCTCTGTGTGTGTGTGTGTGTGTGTGTGTGTGTGTGTGTGTGTGCGCCATGAAAGCCCCCTGCACCCACCTCCAGCTGCCTTTGACCTTCCTTTGAACTCTCCTGTAGCAGCGGAGGTGTCTGAGTGCAGAGGAAACTCTGCCATCTTCACTCCTGATCGAGCCTCTGCTATCAGCTGCCTCGCTCGCTCCCTCAGCTGCCTGCGCCTCTCCTCGTCACGCTCCTGCAGAACACACACACACGGGAAAGTGGGTTATTGAACAGGTGCCATCTTGAGTAATTGAGTGAAATGCCATTTTCAACCCTCTCTAACATTATAGATCAGAGCGACAGAAACCTGTTTAGCAGCAGTGTGTCTGTGTGTGTGTGTGTGTGTGTAAATATGGAGGGAAGAGAGAGAGAGACAAAAAGAGAGATAGATTGTGGGAGGGAGAGGGGGGGTACAAAGTCCAATACTTCATTATATTTTGTATACTATTATTTACCTCACCTACAGTATATCTGTTCACCATCACACTTTATGTCTAGCCATAAAACTATTCTCTCTCACACCTGCTCACTATTCTCTCACACCTCTTCACTATTCTCTTACACCTGCTCACTATTCTCTCACACCTCTTCACTATTCTCTCACACCTGCTCACTATTCTTTCACACCTACCTGTTCAGGATGCTCTTTCGCTCCCACCGGGTCACTCTTCTCCATCTTGTCTTCCTTTCCTTCACTCATTTTCACGTGTTCTCTCTTTGCTTTCCCATCTACCTGTTCACTATTCCACCATCATGCCCACCTGCTTTTACAGGGTTCAAACACTCAAAATTGTAACATAAAACATGGAAAAAAATTTAAAGATCTGTCCTTCCTTGTATCAACGGTTCAAGTTACTTGTTTTGGCACACTTTCGGCCTCATGGTAACATGTAATTTATTTCTCATCTCCTCATGTTTACTTTGCTTAAACAGATCAGTTTCCCAAGCTTTAACTTTCGCTCTAATGCCGCCATCGACACCATCACCTCATCACATCGACTCTGAGACCAGCGTCTCTACAACTTCTATGTTGTCCTTCTAACTGATATGTCCGATAAATAACCATCGCTGGAAAGTTGAGAACAAAGAACCGAAGCCTGTCCAGACATCTTCGGTCACTTATCTGATGACGGGTCACACGGGAGCAGTAGAAGTTCCAGCAGGGAACCCCAAACTTCCTTTTCGACAGCCAACTAACCATCTAACCATCGCTGGAAAGTTGAGAACAAGAATTGAAACCCCTGCTCTTTTTTTTTTTTTTTACTAAAAGATCAAAAGATGAACATATCACCTTATTGTAAAATTGCTTCAAATGTATTCTCCTATTAAATACCATCATAACCGCTAGAGTGTCCCATGTACAGTTCTTCACATTGGCCTGGTTGGCTCAAATGTCAACCAGCAGAATGAATAATTGTGGTTAATATACAATATGGTGGGTGAGGAAATTGCTGGAGCTTCAGTGGAGGCGACCAGAAGTGGGTAGTAACGAGTTACATTTACTCCATTACATTTACGTGATTAACTTTTTGAAAAGAAAAATGTACCTCCATGAGTAGTTTTACGGCACCGTACTTTTCACTTTTACTTGAGTAGATTTGTGAAGAAGAAACACTACTCTTACTCCACTATATTCGGCTACACTCGACTCGTTACTTTTCTAACCGTTTATGCTACACATGCTGCCAGTAGATCTAGCATTTGTCTGCTTCACTAATGAGACGGTTGATCAATCAGCCACGATAACAATCACCACATGTAGTCACATGACCACACCCAAAACTGGCAGCATCACGAAAAAAAAAAAAATCTTCAGCCGGCATCATAAAAGCATGTTTAACTTGCAAAAAAAAAAATTAGCTTTATACTGCGGTGTCTTCTTTATCTGTCAAAACTGATCAGTACAGCATATAAAATTCAACTTCTAAAACATGCCACAGTAAGTTTAGCTGTTTCATTGAATGTTGCAATGTTGAAATATATAATTATTAAAATTATTTTATAATGTAATAGATATAACATAATACAAAATAATATACCGTGTATTAAAAATAATAATAATAAATCGGACATTACGATGAAACAGTACTTGAGTATCTTTTCACGAATACTTTTTTACTTTTACTTGAGTAATATTTTGGATGACTACTTTTTAATTCTACTTGAGAAGTTTTATTTTAAAGTACAGCTACTCATACTTGAGTACATTTTTTGGCTACTCTACCCACCTCTGGAGGTGACAATTACAATTGGTCCGATCGAGTACTAGCAAGGTGTACCTAAGTGGCAGGTGTATCTATATTCTGTAACATATACTGTATGCATATGATGCTAAATATTATGTATCATTCGTTTTCTGCGGCCATAATACATTTCTTTCATATCGTTTACCCTGAATAACACAATCGCGAACATGTAAATTTCAATTCCAGCGTATAATGTCAAACACTGACGTGATTACATACTTCTGAATGCTCCACATCATAATAACCATAAAAGGATAAAAAAAAAAAATTTAAATAAATAATTGTGACCTGGTTCTGTTGGCAAGTGTCTGTTCATTTATTAAGCACAAACCCAATCATGTTTTCTTCCTGACTTAATTAGGAGAGATGTTTAGACGCTTATAGCCCCCTTTCTTTTCCGCTCTTCTGGAAAGCAGCACTAAAATAGGACGCGTGTGTAAAAACTCCCTCGTAAACGATTTAAAGCTAAAACCGCCTCATTTCATGCATCGCATCCCTGCATATTAATTACGAGAAAATGAAAAAATAAAAAAATAAAAAAGAATTCGACACAAAATAGGAGCATGTTATCGTATGTTCAGATGCTCCAGTGCACACAGACTGTAGCGTTGAGAATAATTACTAATGTACTGAATAATTGTGCTGGCTTCAGAACTTATTGATAAGTGTCTGTGAGAAGCACTACACTCTGATTTGATTACTACAGAGGAGGAACTTTAATAAAGAATTTATGCTCTTTGGCCATTTTATCAGGTTCAACTAGCAGACACGTCAATTTGTAAGTGTAGTCGAGTTAGCTCAGAAGAACCTCGGAATTAAGTCATTTTTAACCTGCATGTGCTCGCACTACAAAGTCAGAGAAGGGAAAATAAAAAATTTTTAAAAAACCATCCACAACTCAACATCCATCTTTTGTACTGTTTCCCCCACACATAGAATATAAATTGGTAGACTCCCTTTTTAAAAATCTGTCTGCTAGAGCGATGCCATCTGCGATCGATTAAGGAGTAGCAGACAGTTCATTCTTGAGCTACAGCTTCTGTACCTGTTTATTCTGCTACCGCGAGAGCGGTGTACAGAGAGGCAGTACATGCAACGGATGCTAGCTGCTGTAAAAAGAGTAAGGAAGACGTACTGACAATCGCTCATGCTCTGGAGAGAAACCAAAGGATTTATGTACTCCTCCTAGGGGATTAGTATGATCGCCAACAAACCAGGCCCATGTGATCTCAATACATTGAGGATGCAAAATTGCGAAGGGATTTTTGATTTCTCAAACGGGTCAGCCTTGACGACACCTTAAACTTATTCCTAAAAGTGGTAAAACGTTCTGTGTGACATCACATCGAGCAACATCACATCGATCAACATCACATCGAGCGATGCTTTTTAATCCGCTGGGGATTTTTGGAGGTCTAGACATAAAATTCCCCCCATTTCTAAAATTATTTCATAATGGTATTGATATGTCCCCTTTAAATGCATGTCCCCACCTGTACCCATTGTCTATCTGGTGCGCTCGGGTGGCGATGTGTATATATAAATAATATGGTAGCGGTGCTTGGGCCCGCTCATCGTTTCTTACAACTATATTACAGTAATTACTTTTGCTACCAGAATATGGGAATGATGTTACAAAAATGTAGAACTCGTAAAATCAACCTAAGCAACTAAAATAAATAAATGCATTCTTAAGAATCTGTGCTATTTCTTTTCCTGTGTGACCTTTTTTGCTCAGTCATGTTTGTATAGTTGGTCAAAATGAAACAAAATTCAGTTTTGAACCTGCAGGTCTAACACTCCTCCAGCAAAAACGCACACCTCACACACTAACACACGCACGAACAGACCTGTTTAGCAAAGCAAAAGTCAAATACCCCTAACATGTGCGCTATTCGTTCTCTCTCTCCCATGTACACACACACACACACACACACACACACACACACACACACACGCTCCACGAAAAACACAGCTAAAACGTCTGTAAGCTGTGATATGATTCTTCTAAGATGTTAAAGAAACCCAAAACTGAAATGTTTTTGAGTGTTTATAAACCAGCAGTTACATGTACATTGTCGCCCCTCACCCCACCCCACCAACATACACATATTTGCTGACCCCGGTGTTTCTTAATCTCTGCTCAGCCCTCGATGAACACGTTTCCAATCCAGCAGAACAGGACGAACTCTACTGCAACACACACACACGGCGCAGGAACGCTAATTAGCTGAATTTGATCCATTTCCATCCCAATGCTCTGTTTGTGCTCGTGTTTCGGAAGGACAATGAGAAGCTGTGATAATGAGCGCATCTCAATAGCAGGATCCTAATGAGCAGCGTTACAGAGGAATGAACCCAGGGGCCGAGTTAACTTATAGTCAATAGTCAACAATTTAACTCGTTATACACACCTGAGGGCAAGATACATCTTTGAGTAGGTGTGTGATGGGGAATGAGAAAATGTTCGGGGTAGTACGTCGACATCGCAAGAGCGATTCATCAAAACCACAGTAATTGAGTGAACTAAGTGAAGCTCCTTCATGTCTAACAAGCTTAACCTAAAATATCCTGGTACTGTGTATACATAGAAGAATCCACGGTGTGATCAAACTTCCTGAAATCTTTTTAAAATCAGACGTGTAGGCTCTTGGGGATTGTATACAGTACATATGTTTGGGAATGCGCACTCATCATGAGCTTTTGGCACCATGTGGTAAATATGCTTTAACTGTTTACTTCAGTTAGCAGATGATTCTGACATAACACTTAGTTTACAGCAAAAAAAAAAAAACATTAATGGTGCCTCCAAAAAGAGCTTTTTTAAACCTCATATCTAGGGATGCACCGATACCGATATCAGCCTCGATACCACATTTTCTAAAAGTACTCGTACTCGTTAAAAGTCCCCCGATACCGGGAACCGATACCACGGTCTGAAAAATGTCTATTTTTGAGCGGCGTGTAAGGGGTTAATC
>JAQQZS010000005.1:4710743-4727782 GCA_030068045.1 Platyallabes tihoni | reverse complement strand
GGGAAGTCTGGGCATCCCTGCTGAAGCTGCTGCCCCCGCGACCCGACCTCGGATAAGCGGAAGAAGATGGATGGATGACATTCTTGAATATTTAAAATAATAACAATAAACAATAAGTTATTTCATGCAATGAAATTGCTATACAACTGTCATTGGTTAGTATTAAGTGTGTGTGTTTATTTTTTTAAAACCTGCTTCAAAAAGACGATTGCATCCTGAACATCACGTACAGAAATTTTCCGCAGACTTTCACAATTCACTTGAGAATTCCAGAGTTTTAAGCGAGTTTTTTGTGTAGAGGTTGACACCCCGGCTTCAGAAAGTAAACATCCTGCGACATACAATATTTCTTCCATCCATTAACTAAACCAGATGATTCTAATTAGCACAACTTTTTAAACAGATAGGCGAGAACTAATCCGTTGACATCATCTGTTTTGTGCACAAAGAGAACTATAATACATGGCATATGTTGTCTTAATACTTTTGGTCTCCACTGTAGGTTTGTGCATCTTAGTTGATGTTAGAAAACTGTGTTGAATACAAGAGTCGGAAGGATGAAGGAATGATAGACAGCTTACATTGTGTGAAACTGAATTTTCAGCTCTAGTGTTTTAAGTACTTTTTTCAATTAAATGACTTGCTATATTTTTAAAATTCCTTAACTGTTCATAAGAAGTGAAAAGTTTCAGGCCTTTAATGTGCCAGAATCACATTTAAAGAATCAGTGGAGGTGAATCTGGGTCGATGCTGAGAGACGCCTCACTCTCCGTGAAAGCACAAATAGCTAAAAGCACAAATAGCCCTCTCACACACACACACACACACACACACTTTTACCCCAGAAAAACAGCTCAAACTTCAGTTTTATATCTCATCGAATGGACAGATTCCAAAGATAAGAACTCAAAGACCCTCTCTCTCTAAAAGAAGCCAAATGAGAGAGAAGACCTCCAGACCTCCTGTCTAAGTCTTATAAGCATCTCAGATTCTCTGCAGAATTGGTGCGCTGTCAGAGAGCGACGGATCGAAGAAGGAGGAGAGAGAAGCGGAGAGGTGAAGGGGGTGTCCAGGACTTCGCTCTCTTTTTCTGGGGATTATTCTGATAGAGTTTCACGGATTATGGGGCCGGGGTTTTTTTTATTTTCCCCTTTTTCTTTTTTTTTCGGGGGGTCTTACTGCCCCACTGATGCTCCTGCACCGAGCCGAAGACAGAGTGGTACTGTTTAAGTCCCATAACAGGGAAACACACACACATAGTGGAAAGAATGTGAGACCAGCAGGTAAAACAAGGTATTCAGGAATGTATCATATTAAAAAAATCAAAATAATAAATATACAGTAGCTTTTGTAAAATTATGTTAAGTGTGATCGGTTCATCTCCAGTTTGTTAGGTTCTGTTCAGTTTCTGAGCACACATTATGCATTACACATGAGGCTCTTATTGTTATGTACTTGATCTATAGACTATAGAGCGGCTCAGGGTTGCTCACAGACAGTACAGGCTCAATGAACACCATCAAGCTAAAATATACACACAAGGTGTTGCCCATGGTCTTCCACTAGAAATCTCCACAGGTAGACCACACCCTTCAGCAAACTCAACATAATGTTTGAAATTTAAACACACTGTGTGGTAAAGTGTTCATATTGTTCACGCAGACTCTCAACCTGGATTCCTGGAACAAAAGGTTGCAGCTGCGGACTCCTGCAAAAGAAGACGATTTGCTGGCGTAACGCAGGAACAGTTCTTGGAGGATCTTCACAGAAGATCGGGGGAATTGGGGCGGGTATCGGAAGGAATACTTCTGCCGCCGTTTTTTTTAACTCGGGTCCCCGTTCACAAAAATAATACTCAACTATGAATCCTGTTTTCTCTGTAGAGAGATCCTATTTCCAACAACAACAAGTGCACAAAAAAAAACTTCCTTTTAACTACTGGGAATGCGTACGGCTGGATCTTTGCCCCATCGTAAAATGAATACGCGCAAGTTTCCGTACTGTATACTTTGGTGCATACCGTATGTGACAAATAAGATGAGACAGAGGCATGATAACTTACAACCTGAGACAGAAAGACAGAAGGACAAAAAGTTGGAAAGAAAGATTTACAGAGGAAAAAAATAAATAAAACAAAAAAAGAGACAAATCTAGACGAAGAGCCAGACAGAGAGCAAGAGACAAAAATAGACAGAGATAGTCAGTGTATCTCAGGGTCTGTTTGTCTTGAAACCCTCAGAGAGACACAGAGAGAGAGACAGAGAGAGAGAGAGAGAGTTAAAGAGAGAAAGAGCGAGAGCACGAATGAAAGTGACACTGACAAGTTTTTTTTTACATCTTCTGACATTTTGAGATCTTAGTCTCCAGTCTCACAGAACAGTGTGTGTGTGTGTGTGTGTGTGTGTGTGTGTGTGTGTGTGTGTGTGTGTGTGATAGATATCATATGCAGATCTAGCAGACTGCGAAGGCTTTTCCTTTAGATTAACACCCAGAACACACTGGAACTTATGGAGCATGAACGGCTGCAAATCCCTCCATCACGGCAGCATAGAAACAGATGGAGAGAGAGAGAGAGAGAGAGAGAGAAAGTGTGTTCTGGAGGGGTGAAACCGAGCCAGCAGGAAACATGACGCAGAATGAAAAACGAAGACAGATGAGGAAGAGAAGAGAGGTGAGCCCGCCGCTCTGGTGAATCAGAGCATCCCTCCATCTCTCTCTCTCTCTCTCTCTCTCTCTCTCTCTCCAAGAAGTCATTTTCTTATTCTTCATTCATTTACATTAATCCCTGGTGCCATCCTTTTCTTTTAGGAAACATCAAAGAAAAGACAAAAGACTTCCTGCACATATTAAAGTTCTGACAGAAACAAAGTGATTTAGAGAGTGAGTGAAACTCTAACTGGTTTGCCTCACTCACAACTTCTGGAGAAAAAAAATAAATAAATCTATTCAAATTCAAATTTTATTTGTCACATACACAGTCATACACAGTACGATATGCAGTGAAATGCTTACTAACTTGTTGTAGGTAAACTGCTTTGGTATGTGAAGAAAACACATGTAAAGTCAATCTGTTAAAGTAAAATAATGAACCCTGGATTGGCAGTAATAACCGTCAGCATTGCTGACTAATGGGTAATGGTGATGATTAAAGTCAGGTTAAGAAATAGAATAACTGGTGTGGTGATGGTTAGGATCAGATTTAGGATTAGACTAACCGGTAGTGTTAATAGGGTCAGGTCTAAGATTAGACTAACCGGTAGTGTTAATAGGGTCAGGTCTAAGATTAGACTAACCGGTAGTGTTAATAGGGTCAGGTTTAAGATTAGACTAACCGGTAGTGATAATAGGGTCAGGTCTAAGATTAGACTAAATGGTAGTGATAATAGGGTCAGGTCTAAGATTAGACTAACTGGTAGTGATAATAGGGTCAGGTTTAAGATTAGACTAAATGGTAGTGATAATAGGGTCAGGTTTAAGATTAGACTAACTGGTAGTGATAATACGGTCAGGTCTAAGATTAGACTAACTGGTAGTGATAATACGGTCAGGTCTAAGATTAGACTAACTGGTATGGTGTTGGTTAGGGTTAGCTTTAGTATTAGACTAACGGGTATGCTGATGGTTGAGGTCAGGCTTAGGATTAGACCAACTGGTATGATGCAGGTTAGAGTTAGAATTAGATTAACTGGTACTGGTGCTGGTTTGGGTCACATTTAGGATTTAAATTTAGGTTAGTCTGTAATTAAACTCAAAGAGACAGTAAAGTGAAGTTTCCCCCATCCTGGTAGTTGCGTATTTCCACAATTGTGGGTGTATGTGTGTATGTGTCAGCATAGAAGGTGTGTGTGTGTGTGTGTGTGTGCGCGCGCTGTACGGACGAGCGCGTGTGTGTTCCTGCTCACAGGCCAATGCTTTTGGGTAATTAAATGTGTTTAAGTTTGGGCCAGGCCTCCGTCGCGGACACACACACGCACGAGTGCTGCTCTCTGATAAACCTCGGCCATAATTAAATAAAGACCACATTAATGCACAGACACACACACACACACACATACGGGCACGCACACAGGGAGCTGTAAATAAAACACACACACACACACACACACACACACACACACTCGATGGGAAGCTGCCCGTAGTTAAGCCCTGCCCTGATCACTGGTGCTTGTTCTTATTTGCAAACGTGGGCACCGTCTCACCCAGTACACCCTACGCCCTGGGCCCTCGCTCTCTATCCCTCGCTCCCTCCCTCCTCAGGCGCAGCTCGAGCACGGAGCAGCTTAATTACAGGCACCAAAGCATTGAGCGAGCAGACTCATCACGCATGCATAAGGAGCATAATGCATGCCTGTATTCAAATGGGGTATGCAAACGACAGACGCACAACAGCAGGATGGAGGGAAGAAGGAATGGACAGACATGTGGGCAGTGGAGTGAATGAAAAAAGAGAGAGAGGGAGAGAATGGAAAAAAGAGGAAGGAAAAGAAAAATGGTGCAACAGCTAAGAAACAAGGGGCACAGCACTGAGGTCCTACTGGGACATGATGTTTTTTTTTTTGGAGAGCGGTGCGGAAACGAGCAAGACTCTTTACCTTTGGTGAGGAAGAGGCCAGCTCTCTCAGCCCTAACGCAGGGCATGTGAAGGGCACCTTGTCAGGCACAGCTGGTTTGGGGTCGCAGGGCGGTGCAGGGCAGGTGGGGGTCACTACTGAGGGGGCAGGAGGAGGCAGAGGAGCGCGCCGTTTGGTGTTCTTCGCCGCAAACCTGCTTTCTGTGATGGATTGATCCGGACTGCCGGAGTTGGGCTCATAGAACGGGTTTGATCTTAGAATAAACCAGAGAGAGAGAGAGAGAGAGAGAGAGAGAGAGAGAGAGAGAGAGAGAGAGAGAGTTAACATGCTTCAGGAAAAACACAGGAACACAACTAATCAAACCAACTTCCCCCACACGATTACGGTTCTAATCAGGGCAGCATTAGATGTACATTACAGGCCAGGATTACAGGCATGTTCATTACCGACATTAACTGATTTGTTTATTTCATTAAGGGTCAGGAGTAAAATCATCACTGCTGTCTTTTCAGACCACAGCTAAGCACTGCGTAATTACTTCAGTCACTTCTCAGTAGATATTAAGATTTTTATAAGCTGTGTGTTGGGAAACTGCTGCTACAGTACAGTATGTTCCTCACCTTCTTATCCAAGTACACGTAAAAACAATTTCCCCAATTACAAAAATTGTAATTATAAATCTTTCTTTATGAGTCACGTATGCCAAAAAGTTCGGACATCATTCTCACACACTGTTATTTATTTTCCACATTACAAAGCAATGCTGAAGTAATCCTCCTTTGAACAGTTGATATTGAGATGTATATCTGCTTCTTCTGCTTTGTAAATCCTTCATAACGGCTCTAATCTGAGGTGCTGGTTCTTAATTGGTGATTTCTGAGGCTGGTGACTCTAAATGAACTTTTCCTCTGCAGCAGAGATCAGTTTTGGTCTTGCTTCCCTGAGAAGGTCTTCATGAGAGCGTAGCGTTCGGGTTAACCCTCACACATAACAGCCAATCAGCACGATAGTTTACCGTGTATACACAGACTATATGGAAAACACAGAAACGACGGCGATGCACAAACTTCCACAATCGTCACCAAACAAAACTGCAAAAGCGTGCATGGCTTACTCCAAAAAGATTGTGACGTACACTATAAAAACTGAACCATAAATTAGAGTAAATCGAAATGTTGAGTAGAAGCGTCGTTATGAGCAGTTACTGTATGTGGCAGATGCTGATCGGCTTATTTTTAGCTTTAACCTTTTAACTATCTCTACAAACTCTTTAACCTGCCAACAACTATTATATCATTATTATACTATTATATTACAGACATAAAAATATATATTTTACATACAGTATATAAAAGAGAGTATTAAACACTGAGCATTTTTGCTGTTTACTGACATTATGTTTTCGTTATTTTACTGTGTTATAACCCTACTGCCCAAATAACCACAAATTAAAAAATTATACATAAAAAAAGCAGGTTTTTTTGGGTCAAATTTTGTTTTGTTCCATCACTTTTGTTTGTTTGTGTCTGTGTGTGTTTAAGCACGACAGTAAGAGGAACATCAGAGTTGTGCAAGTCAATAAAACGCTCTTCTGAGTTCCAGAGCAGCCAGGTGTTCCGGAGGTCAGACCTTGTGACCTCTGACCCCTGACCCCGGCGATGCACTCACTGACAGGCAGACATGCGTGCCATCAATACATGCTGCTGTGCGAGGAGCCATCACTCAGCGCACACGCAAACACAATGGAGAGAAAGCTATTCGGTTGAAAGACAAGGTTAGAGACACAGCTCGGGCTTGGAACAGGAGAGAGAGAGAGAAAGAGAGAGGGAGAGAGACGGAGAGCGGATTGGAGAAGAGAGAAAACAGCCATGGATGTATTTCATGTCTCTATTTAAATGTGGATGAAAAGCCAGGAGCGTAGGAGATGTCACAAGACTCCGAAACCCTGACCTGGATGAAGGAGAAGGAATAAAGGGAGGGATGGATGGATGAAGGGAAATGAATGAAGGGAGGCAACAGGGTGAGGAAGAATGAAAAGAAGAAAAGAAAAATAAAAACAAAAGGAGACTGAAGGGAATTAAAGAGAGTTTAGTGTGAGGAAATTACAGAAAAGTGCATTAAAAGGGAACAAGATGGAACGAAAGGTTGTAGAAAGGACAACAAAGGGAACGAACGAGAGAAAAGTACACAGAGGGTCGATTTAGAACAGAACAGAACAGACATGTCGGCTCTTTACTCCTTCACTCAGGTAGTTTAATTCCAGTGATACATTACCACACTGTCTGTCCTACAACACCTCCACCTCCCTCCCATTTCTTTCAGACACACTGTCTCTTTCCCATCTCTCTCTCTCACACCCCATCTCTCTCATACAAACTGTGTCTCGTTCCCCACGCACCCAGTGTCTCGTTCCCCACGCACCCAGTGTCTCGTTCCCCACGCACCCAGTGTCTCGTTCCCCACGCACCCAGTGTCTTCTTCCCATGCCTCTCACAAACACAGTCTCTTTTTCACACACACCTCCCCGCCCCCCTCCACACAAACCCCCCCGTCCATCCCTCTCCCACTCACTCGTCCAGCTCCTCTCCCTCTTCCGTCTTGCTGCTGTCTGCATACAGGTATTTGCTCATGTCCACAGGACGTGGGATCTTCCTGCTGCTGCCTTTTGGGGGTAAGATCTCTGGCTCCGGTTCATCAAACGGGTTCTTGTACTCGGGTTGCTCTGGACCTGGCTCCGGCTCCGGCTCGTCGAACGGATTCAGTGGATTTGTGGAGTCCTCGTCTTTTAACGTGGACTCCAGGGTGGGTGCTGGGCCTGATTCTGGGCAGAAGGTACACAAGCATGAGGAGGGAATTAAACAGTGAATCAAGTCTGTGTGTGTATATGTGAAACACAGTCTGACATGAAACTGAAATATATCGTTATTCTTATAACAGCTCTGATTCAAATAATTTCATTACTTAAACACTGAAATCCCTTCCATTATTGAGGCTAATTGTTTTTGGGACAAGTGATTTGTTGGGCTGAGGGTCATGGAGGAGGTTAAAGGTTATGCCGTACCCTCCTCCTCAGGGTCACCGAACGGGTTGAGGTCCAAGGGGGCGTTAAGCTCTTCGAAAGGGTTGGAGCTGGTGAAGGTTTGATCCCGATCATCATCCTCCATGAAGTTCAGCTTATTGATCAACTCTGGGCAAAGCAAACAGGTGTGAGGAGAATCAGACACGATACACACTCACAGGTATGTGTACACCTTGACACTGTATCGCTGAGAATTTTTAAAGTTCAGGAATATGTGCCAAGTACTTACAAATAAAATTGAATGGTACACCGATGAAGCAATAATGTATATTCAAAAAATTAAAACAAGCACAAAATGAATGCAGAAAATAAACCATAAATAATGAATTGCGTTTTGAAGTGAACCACTTTAGAGTGTCTATAAACACGGATTAAAAACCCAGAAAGTAGTTAATTTATAACAATAACAATAATAATCACAATCAAAAATATGATTCTTGGGAAAGATATAACTTGTACCTAAGGCAGACATTTACAGGAACATTTTAAAAGGGAGACTTTAGTCCTCACACTTCCTGTGCACAAATAAAAAACACAAACATTGGAAACGGGTAAATGTATTTTTTTCTTTTCTTTTCATTTCTTTTAGATATGTTTTATGTTGTACAGGCTATAATAAAATACCTGTACATTATAAATTACGTGGTGTGAGGAATTAGCCACATTAGGCCAGTGAAGGAATCCTGGTTCACTACAAACTGCAGAAAAACAAAACTCAACCCGGAGATCGACTGTGGCAAAAAATAAATAAATAAAAGGGCTGGAATGAAAAAGGCACTCAACCAAAATCAAATCAAATCAATCAAAAAGAAACTCAACCCAAAACCACTTCACATGTTTTTGAACGGCGTCGGACACGACAAACAGCACCATGATGCGAAACAAGGGCAAAGGTAGAGTAGGGAGAGCGATAGTGGACAGGAAGGAGTGAGTAGAGAAAGGAAGAGAAGTTAAAGCTGTAAGCTGAAGACCTGCAGGAGAACAGGCTCCTCTGAGGACGTGCTTTGGGCCTTCATCATCGTCTCCATCTATACTGCTGAGGGCATTTAACTGCCTGACTATCTCTGAAAAAACAGAGCAGCCAGAGCCGGGTAACCACAAAACACGTCAATAGACTTTCATTCTCTCTCTCTCTCTCTCTCTCTCACACATATAAACACACTGCACAATAAAGACTAAACCAATTATCCTGAAAATATTCTCTCAATATAGATTTTACTGCATTGCATCATCGATTAATCATCATGATAATAAATTGAAATTAAATATCAATTGTGCAAAATTGTCCAAATTCTTTATAGAGAAACAAATGAACACATACACAACACCTATATATAACACATATATACACCGAGTTTAAAATACATGATTTGTGGATTCTGATTTATCATTTAAATCAACACCTCAAACACGCTTTCAAACATCTTATGGTAACAGCTCTTTTAGAGGAACGTGTCTGACAGATGAAGCACATAACCTAACTGGTTGAAGTATTAGTGTTACATGAAGAGAAAGATATAATCATGGACGCAAAAAACATTTTCTATAAGGAAATCTTTACTGAACATTGGATGGAAGGAGTCTTAACTTTATAGGAAAGTGAGGAAATGACTATTTACAGTATAGCTGTCATGTGTTAAGTGTTGGCATGGACTTAATTTTACCACAAAAATAATAAATATAGCACTATAGACAGTATGCTAGATATATATTACGGTAACTGTACCATGGTAACACATGTACTGTAACTCTCTCATCTGTTAATTTTTATGGTCTGCTCATTTAACCTCAGTATTACATATTATGGCAATACGCATGGACAGTTATTACTATTTACACTGTTGTAACATCATTTCAATTATTAGTATTATTCTTTTTTTATTGTAATTATCATTATTTCTCATGACTTACATGCTTTTATTCATATCTATCTATACATATAATAAAATTATAAAGCTGGCGTGTCTGTACACTTAAGATATTTGCGGAAAAATTATTTTGGGGACGTAAGATGAATAATAAAACACGTCAATATGGTTTTTGGAATTTTTGTCTGTCTGTTTGTTTGTGCACATAAAAAAAACTACTAAACAAATTTTAAATGAGATTTTCACAGGTGTATTTGGCCGAGCTTGAGGTAACATACAGGATTAATTCATTGCAATCAACCCACAGGAAGAGAAGATATGCTACTTTAAAATTTACATAGAAAATGCTCTAATAACATAAAAATAATAATAATTAACATAATAATCGACACTGGAAAAAAAATCATTAGTTCATCTCAAGATGCAACAGATGGGGCTGTACATTTTTAAAAACACGTTTATGAGTGTGAAATTAAATTCCACACGAACAAAGTCGCTAGTATTATATGTTCTACTGTAGTAGTTTTTGCCCAGTTCTCACATCACCCTGCGTCTACTAACTTGTACTGTATGTAAGATATACAGTGTGCAATTACATCTACAAACTTGTCTTTCTGTTACTGTCTCTATTGTTGCAGGATGTCTGGAATTTCCTTCAGGATCAAGTGTCTGTCTATCTAAAGTCAAATGTACAACATGGTGGTGTTATTATATAAACAAAATTATATAATACACATCTGGACCTTCTGCTATAAGAGATGTTAACTCTAACTGAACAAACTATTATATTACATAGTATAAAGCAAGATGAGGACTGAACGTTCACACACACACACACCTACAGGTCTCCTGCGTGCAATCAACATGTGAAGAAAATGTCATGCGAGCAGTCAGGAAAAAAGGGAAACAGGAAAAAAAAAAAAACACGCGCACATGTACGCCAGGACACATACAGAAGGGCTCAGAATGTGCGAGTTATTCCGATTTGAATCCATATCACAGTCTGTCCAATGGGACGACAGGATCATTCCGATGATGAAACGGTGCAATGGACCACAAAACACATGGTTTTTTGATGCAGATCGAATAATTTTTCTTTTTTTTACTAAATTAGGATTTTGCTTTCCATTTACTCATCATAGAACTGAACTCTTGTCCATCGTCTTAAATAAAAACAAATATATTTTTATTTACATTCAAGAAGTCCAATGTTTAAACAGAATCTAAAAATAAAACATTCAACGATCAATGTTTAAAGAGCAGAATGAGTGCAGTAATGGGTAATGTGAAGAATCATGATACTATTTTGTGTTCACTCTTGCACAAAGGAGGAGGACACATTGAACAATAGTGAATAAAATAATAATAACAATAATAACAATAATAATAATAATAATAATAATAATAATAATAATAGGGCCACTTAATTGTTAGCAATTTTTTAAAATTGTGTTAGAGCGTTTGATATCACTTTAACAATTAAAGGAAAAAAAAAGTCGTTTGGGTTGATTCGAATGACAAAATTTTGAGGATTAAAAAAAAAAACATTAAAACTTTCCTTTATGTTTTTCAAACAAAAATTAAATAATAAAAATCAGACTTTTAAGCATAATATATTGCAAGTTTGAAATAAAAAAGGAAACATTTACTGCTGCTTTGGAGCGATGAGCTATGAGCTCTGTGGGCGTGGCCTAAAATTCTAATGCGCACACATGATACTACGGTGTGATACGATACTCTGTTAACCTTCACTTCCAATGTACGTGTCCCATTAACACTAGTCACACACTGACCATTTAACTGGATTATGACATGAATTAGTTCTGTTTGTACGTGTATAGTGGGCGGATCTTTGAAAGACTCACACATATACACACACACGACTCCTGTAAAAACAATAAAATAAAATAGTTATCCACTAACCAATATGTGCAAGCTACTAAGAACCTGAACTTTTACGGTTACCCCTCTGTCTCCCCTCTCTCACCTGTGATTTTGGCAGCCTTCTCCTCCTGGTTGACCCGGTTCTCCTCATCCTCCTCGTTCTCCTCCTCAAAGTCGTCCAGGTTGCCGATGTCGGCCTGCTTCATGCTCATCAGACTCGCCAGACTCTGCATGTCTTCATCTCTGATGGAGAAAGGGTAAACAAGTCATACAGTCAGTCAGAGAGCAGGTGAAACACACACACACATTTATACTGGGAAACGATAAGAGAAATTTAAAAGAGAGGGAAAAGACATGGGTAGAGAGCAACGCTGACGGATACAGAGAGAGAAAGAGAAAGAGACAAAGAAACAAAGATGGACAGAGTGACAGACAGACAGAGAGAGAGACAAGGAGAAATACTGTGACAAACAGGGAGACAAAAATAGACTGCAAAGCACGGAGAGAAAGAGAGATTTAACTGATGTGAGAGCGAGAGAGAGAGAGAGAGAAAGAGAGAAAGAGAGCAAGATAGAGGGAGACAAAGAGACTGAAAGAAGGTGATAAGGACAGAGAGAAACAGAATGATACACAACAGAGACAGAGAGAGAGAGAGAGAGAGAGAGAGAGACAGAGAGAAATCATTTTAAACTGTTGCACATGCTGAGAACTCAATGCCTTACAGAGGAGACGCACACAGTCTGTCCTCTAACATGGTGGTCTCCAAACGTTTTTGCACCACGGACCAGTTTTATGTAAGACAGTTTTCATGTGCTCATAAAGCATAATAAAGTGCATAATAAATATAACATCATAACGCAGAATTAGTGTGAGCCAGGAGCATGTTTCGTTGTAACGAGACGTTCCCATCTAGGAGCGGTAGGGGGACAGTGACACCTGAATTGTACCCCTGGTGTCCAGTCTGCTCCGTCCGTAATTTCATTTTTCGTTGCAATGATCAAGTTTTTTCGGTGCAGACGATGCCGTCTCACAAAAATCGGCTGTTGGAAATAGAAGCGGGGTTATTAGTGCTTTTGTAGCAATTTCAGGAAATTCTGGCCTTCAGGACTTCAGAAAGGAAATACATAGGATAAGGTATAACTGAAAAACAAGTGAGGTAACGTTATTGGCAACGAGAGCTTGTTTTCAGTGTGTTTATATAAAAAGAAGTAAAAAGAGAAAGAACAATAACAGAGAGAGAAAAAGCTGTAATTCCAACTTGAGGCTATGATATGCATGTGTGAGATCAACATACCAGTAGATATGTGAGGAGAAAAAAAAGAGAGAGAGACCGAGAGAGAGAAAGAGAGCGAGAGAGAGAGAGAGAGAGAGAGAGAGAGAGAGAGAGCGAAGCAACGGCATGAACACATGGTTCTGTCTGAGTTTCCACCACTGGAGATAAAACCACAGGATTATCACCAACTCTCTCTCTCCCTCTCTCTGTATCTTTTATTCTCATTTCCGACCCCTCGTCCCTGCTCCCTCTTTCTCAATCACCCCTTCACGAATGCGCCCCAACCTTTCTTTTGCTCGTCCCCGGAGCTTATTTGAACGTATGTAATGGAGTTTATTTGTGTCCCCGTGACATCATTCCGGCAGGTTAAGAGGGGTTACGTGCACAAAAAGACGTGCCTGAGCTGATAACACAAAAGAACCGAGCATGTTTTTATATATATATATATATATATATATATATATATGCCTCTAACACACACTTTCTTTAGGCGTAGTGTGTGTATATGGAAGGGTGTTAGAAATATATATACAGAATATACAGATTATACAAAATATAGAATATACAAAATATACAGAAAAAAAGAAGGATATTTTGTCCAGGTGAGAGATATTTACACTTTCAGGGCCAGTGGCTGGGAATATTCCATCTCTGTGCTGTTTGTTGTGATCGTCGTGACATGAATGTCAACCAGAGAGCGGGAAGAAAAAAGAAAAAAAAAAGCGTCAAGAATATCTGCCTCTCGAATATCCTTTCATTTCTGAACCGTATTCAGGGGATGGAGAGAATCCAGGGGTGTGTGTTGCATCAGATTCTCTTCTCAACACGTGGCAGGGATTAATCTGACCAACGCTGCTCACGTAGACACAGTAACCGGTGCAGCAGGAGGAGGCGTTCGGGTCGTTACGTTACTGATAGAAAGACAAATGATGTGCACTTAATTCCCCCTAAATCCTGATATAAAAGTCGCTTTGCAGATTCACAATTAATGACTTTCATCTGATTCAAACACTTTGTCAGCTCTCAAGTTGGGCGGTTAAAAATAAATAAATAAACAAACAAACAGACACCCTGTAATAGTCCTGTTTTAGGGAAAAACCGCTTGTTGACAGGAGTGCTCCTGAAGGAGTTCAACCACCCGCTCTGTACATTCGTGGTGAGCAGGAAAGCATCTCAGAACGGGTTGCGTGAGCTACAACAGCAGGAGACTGCATCAGGTTCCACTGACATCAACTAGGAACAGAAACAAGAACACGAAAACTGGACAGATTCTTCTTCTTTGTCTTTCTTTCAGGGGTTCACCACAGAGAATCATCTGCCTCCATCTAACCCTGTCCTCTGCATCCTCTTCTCTCTCACACCAACTGAATATGTCCTCCCTCACCACATCCATAAATATCCTCTTTGGTCTTCCTCAGGACAAAGTTTCGCAAAAGACTAAAACACAGCAGTTCTCATACGAGGACGGCACAAGGAAACACACACAAGTGTACTCTAATCAGCCTTAACATTACGACCACTGGCAGGTGAAGTAAACACAACATTGATCACCAGCTATACACCAGTTGGCACCCAAGGTGACTCTGGAGACTTAAGACCAGCCCGTCTAGTTTGATCGCGCAGAAAACCCAATGCAGCATGAATCACCAAAAACAGTCCATGAACACCTAACGAGCATTAATGGGATGCGCCATGCAAACGAGTTCGATCCATGGAGGCCTCATTCCACAACCCAAGGATCTGCAGGTAATGACACCACAGGACAGCCCAAGACAGTGTCCCTGCTGAGCCGAGGGACCAGAGCTGCCTCCAATGGCACAAGGGAAATCCAAAACCTAGGTGGTTTTCACGTTATGGCGTGTATGTGTACAGTGTAGTTGGGAGAAAATGTAACATCCTCAAGAGATTAAGAAACAACACAATTGGTGATCTGAACACATCACAGAGAATAAACGTACGCAAGCATAAGTAGTTATTCTGGACAGAAGCTACAGACTGGGGCCTCATCTGTTTTATTACACATGAGAATGAAAGAGAGAGAGAGAAAGTCAGTAGAGAAAGAAAGAAATGAGAAGTGATAGATTTGGAATTCTGGGAATGTTAGGAATGTCACATGAACGCACTCTCATTAGTGTAACAAGGGCCTGTGAGGGAGGATGAAGAGGAAAAAGAACGAGAAAGTGAGAACGTGAAGGGAGAAGAGATAATGCTGAGAATAACAGGTGGGAGCGGATGGATGACGTTTTGTTTTTGTATTCTGTCAATTATGTAAATAAAAAAATTAATAAAAATAAGCGCTCCAAAGAGTGAGTTTCAAAGAAATAAACTGAAAGTGCAGAAGGAGTGATTATTGGAAAAGAGAGAACGGAGTCCTCGACTGGTGAGGGGAGGGGAGGGGAGGGGACTCACGTGGCTTTGCCCTCTCGCAGAAAGATGCAGGAGAGTGAGAACTGCAGCGTGGCCGCCACCACCTTCTTGGAGAGAGGCTTGAACTTGAGCTTGACGTCGGTCTGCGTGGGCATGGGGCTCGCGTACTGCTTCATGTTGATGCTGCTGGTAGCCAGGGCTTTCCGCCGACCTGACGGAGACTCCTGAAACAGACAGACAGACAGAGAGACAGAGAGAGAGAGAGAGAGAGAGAGTGTGAGAACCACCAACACATATGGAATAAAGAATAAGTGTATGAATTGTACACAACTGAACTGATGGTGTTATATGAAACACACGAATGATTTCACCAACGTGACGAGCAAACATGGGTCAAAAAGGGGTGGAGCTTAACAATTTGAGCAGACAACATTAGCCAACGTTTCTCTCAAGTTGTCTAGGTTATGTCACTTGATCAAGATTTAGAATTTAAGCTCTGTCTTGCCGATCGAAGACACACAGAGGTACACGCTCCTTCCTTTCGCCAAACTGTTACTACAGAACACTAAACAACAGAGTGGAGCGTCTGACACAATGCATGATGCGAGAACCTTCGCTCAACACACAAGATACAGTTTAAACACTTTCTTTATTCCTTTCCTGAATATGATTTCTAAGCAGGAAACTTGATGTTATTTCCCCACACACTCATCCTGTATGTGAAACTGAATGACCTGCATCAATGAAACAAAAACAAACAACAACAAAAATGTTAGAAGAATATTTGGATAATCAGCTGGGGTATGTTTACTGTCTGTATCCAGGACGAGGGAGCAGCTCGGTGGTCAATGGCGCCCCCTGTAGATCGAAAAGCAGCTCAGGAAGAAACGCAGGAACACCAGGGATAAAGTGTTAAACAGTGTATAAAGCTTAAGGTTAATTAGTTAATAAAATCAATCATCTGAGCGGTCTCTCTCTCTCTCTCTCTCTCTCCTTCCGTGTCATTCCCTCATCCGGTCTCTCTCAGAGTCTCTTGCTCACCCCATCTGTCACCAATTCTTTCTTCCTCAAGCACCCCCCCACACAAAGTTCCTCTCTTGCTCACATATACTATCTTTTTCTCTCCTGCACATTGTACTTGAACAGACTCTCACACACACACACACACACACACACAAACACACTGTCTCACTTGTTCACACACTTTGCCCCTGTTGTTCATACACTATACTCCTCCCTCCCACTCACTCACTTCCTCACTGTCTCCGACATACAGTCTCTCCCTCTCTTGTACACACTTTCCTAATGTACCCCCCCCCCTGCCCCATACACACACACTTCATCTCTCTTATACACATTCTACCTCACATTGTCTGCCCCTCACTGAGAGATGCATCAGCTGCAATCTGTTGCCAGAATGAGGCGTGATCAGGGAAACAGTTTCAGCACCACAAACACACCTCCCGCCTGCCACACACACACACACACACACACACACAACAGTAGCGGAGTAAAGAGAAGTGTCTGGCTACGCATCGCTCTCCGGTCTCGCTCGTTTCTGTCACTTCAAATCCAAAATCTTGTTATGAAAATGGGACGTTTGTTCAATATGGAATAACATCCCTGTTTCACAAAGTTACACAACAACAACAACAACAAAAGGCACAAAAGCCTCGACAAACATTACTCTCTGAACAAAATAAATCCAGATTCCTAACCTGGTATTCATGCCCCGCCCACTTCCCCCAAATAACAACCCCGTTCCATAGTGGATCTTAACTGATTCTTATCTCTGGATGATGAGGATGCAACACATCTGATCCGAAATCAACAGTAAACATGTGCAGCTAAGCAAATACACAACAAACATTAACACATAACTATAACTGAATACAAATAATGATCAATTAAAAAGAAACAAGGGCGGCACGGTGGTGTAGTGGTTAGCACTGTCGCCTTGCACCTCCAGGGTCTGGGTTCGATTCCCGGCCAGGCTC
>JAQQZS010000005.1:4668717-4682176 GCA_030068045.1 Platyallabes tihoni | reverse complement strand
AGAGAGAGAGAGAGAGACAGAAATAGAGAAAGACTGACTGAAAGATGGAGAGAGAGAGAGAGAGAGAGAGAGAGAGAGAGAGACAGGGGAGGGAGAGAGAGAGAGAGAGACACACGGGGGAGAGAGAGACACACACAGGAACACAAGGAGAGAGAGAGAGAGAGACACTTATAGGGACACAAGGAGAGAGAAAGAGAGAGACACAGACACAAGGAGAGAGAGACACAGGGACAGAGAGAGAGAGAGATGCACACAAACAAGGATATGAGGAGAGAGGAGACAAACAGAGAAAAGAAAATAATTATCAGCAGGATGTGGTGTATAGACCTACACTAAAAAGAAGCACTGGAGACTTCCAGAAACTACTGCCACACTCAGTTCTGCAGTGTGTAATTGTAATTGTCAGTTTTGTAATGTTAGAGTGCTTTTTTTTTGTTCTGCATATCCCTGCTCTGAGAAGAAAAAGAGACAGAAGATAATAAGACACTCTAAGAAGACTCTTTCACGCTCTCGTCCTCCCAGAGGAAGTGTTTAACTACACAGTACAAAACAGACAGAACCGCTGCCAAGGCCACTCCATGAGGTTTTGTGTAAGTAAAAAAATTAAATAAAAAAAATAAACACACAAATGTTGAGCGCTTAGGTGAGATCGCAAAATTTAAAAGCTTATATTTATAATTACACAAAATGAGCAGAAATATCACCTCCATCTGTCCACTGTCACAATTTCTCCAAATTTTATTATTCAGGGAAAAAAAGACGACTGCTCTTTTTTTTGCAGACTGTTTGCCTCCTATTCTTTAACTAAATAAAAGGTTTTTATTTAAAATAATCCAAGGACACATGCTGCTGTCAGGCATCCATGAACCAGATCAACATGCCCATCATCTCCGACAGGTGAAGGTACTCAGGTGCACCAGAAAGTATGAAAAGCCCATTTTACGCGAGTGAGCTCTTACACTCATATTTATTCTTAATTAACCTTAGTTGTTTTCGTTGCTTGATGAACAATAATTTGACCCTCCTGAAATGTCAGCATTAATTTTTTTCTCGTCACCGCAAAGCTTGTGTGAAAAAACTTTCTCCAAAGTGAGTTACAAACAGAAATGGTGAAGCTGCACAAGAAGTTCTCGTTTTGTTTAAAGTTTTGAGGAACACAGTGTTCCTGGATGGCTGTGAGACGCCTGAGCTATTCTGCGACAGAAATTCAGAGTCAGCGTTTTTCTGGGTTTTTTCGAATGGGTACATCGTCACGACAATCTCCGAAAACCCAGAGAAGCTTCGCAACTTTAGACAACACAACTTTTAGACAAGACTGATGGATTAAATCCAGATAACATCCACAGTCTGAGTGAATAGTTATCACAGACTCCTATCTATCAATATATATCTGATGTTTGTTAAAGTATCACACCAATTTATGTTCACCTCAACAAAGATGAGAAGACATGGGTGGACAACAGTAATGACAAAAATATCGTATCACGTTATGCACAGTATATGAAACAGTATGTACAGTGGACTGGCAGCAACACATTGTTTTAATTTAGATTTAAAACTTTTTATTTATACAATTATTTACTTATAAAAGTAAAATATTTATTCATACTTAGAACAAGTATTTTACAACACTTAAATCACAAAGATATTTTATATACATCAGAAAAGTGTATCATGACATAACTGATCACAATATTGATCAATATATCAATCAGCCATAACAGGGGGAACTGAATTCCTAAAAACATCACTTGTGAGATTATTCAAGCCCTAGGGCAACTTGCTCTTGTGATCCAAGTGGACTGCCCAAACACATGGACAAGGGAATTAGGTATAGTAGTTACATTTATTCCCTACTTTTATACATCACAAGCTTTAAGGTCAAAGTGCTGGAAGAAACAGGTGAGTGTTGTGTGTGTGTGTGTGTGTGTGTGTGTGTGTGTGTGTGAGAGAGTGAGTGAGAGAGTGAGTGAGAGAGTGAGAGAGTGAGTGAGTGAGTGAGTGAGTGAGTATGCAGAGCCACAATAAGACAAAAGAGGCATCATAACTTTCAAGGACAAAATGCTGGAGGAAAGAAATGACTGCTCTTTTAGGAAGAGGAACTAGAGAGAAAAAGATAGGGCTATCGCTCAACACCATTTTTATTATATACAGTACTTGTAGCGTTATAATTCAGAAGCCGGGTCTCCTCTAGGGTTCTCTCACTGACTGCGAATCTGTCTCCTTTCATGTTCCGCCTCTGCCCAGAGCTCACCGTCTCTCCAATTCAGCTGTCATTTCTTACTTGTGAGCCGGCTTTAAGTACCGCCTTCATGCTCTAGGATTGGCTCCTACTCAGGCCTGGTGACCTAACACATGACCTAACACACAAATCACAGAAGAAGCCGAATTCCTGTAACGAACCGATAACGCAGGAGATAGGATTTGTCAAGGAAAAAAGTAATTTTTACATCATACTTCTCCCAGCTGTCTATTGCAAAATATTTTCACTGAGATCCAAAACTGAAAGCCTGGACCTGCTGATCCGTCTCAATCTCAGCTGAACCTGCATTTCAATGTTTTTTTTACAAACTAAAGCTTTAACACTAATTAAGGACAGCGGGTACATCTGATTAACTCGACACAAGATACCTGCGAGCTAGCCGTTAACGGTTTACTGTTTCTAAACATCAGATCCACGTTCCACACTGATGGTTCTCCCTTCTCCTTCTCCTGAATTGAAGGCTCGACTTCAATGACCCCTGATGCCACCTCTGTTCCTCTTATACAGAACGGCTAGTCACAACAATGACACGGCGATGTTCCTACAACGAACTGCTGAATAGAGCTTCTGTCTTCTCTCAGGTTCTCCTGCTGCCCATCTCACTCATACAGACTGAAATAAACCCGGCGATGGAACCTAGAACTCAACTAAATTACATTTATGCCTTCACTGAGCTTCGTCTGACGCCTCTTCTCACCATTATCGTTTATGAAATCAGAAAAAACACAGACACACACCTCCCTGCAGCACACTGTAATGGAAATTTTCCTTTATTGAGTTTTTGATGGAGCAATTAAACAACTTTATTAGCTTCATTACACAAGGTCAGCAACAATGCAACAGAGAGGAACTGTGAGTGAGTGAGTGAGTGAGTGAGTGAGTGAGTGAGTGAGTGAGTGAGTGAGTGAGTGAGTGAGTGAGAGAGAGAGAGAGGAAGGAATGTGTGCAAGCGAGAGCCATAGCCATTTATGGGAGAAATAATAGTTTACACGAAGGATCACAATGCTTCCTGGAAAGATTTTGCATCAACACAAGAAACATAATGATCGATAATTCAAACATTATCAGCAGATTTTTTTTTTTTTACTTAAAAATTACATAAATATATTGCTAAGCAGCTCCTGAGAGTCATGCTTACATATAAAATTTTATAAATAATAATAATTTTAAAAAAAACCTTTGGATCATGAGTCAAACCAGCAACATCTGGGTTTTTTTATGTGGATATTAAAATGACAGCAGTGGAAATTTCCTGACTAGACCATTGTATTTTGCTAAGCCTGACAAACCAAGACCGAAAACCTTTCCTTAAAAACACAACCAATATGCAGAATCACATCAGGCATTTCCTCCAGGAGCTAATGTTAGCAGGAAGATCTGTCGTGGCTAACCGAAGAACCCTCGAACAAACAAAACGAATGCTAGACGTTCATGTTCTACAGACCATGGAGACGAAGTACAACATAACATTCTGTTGTTTTCTTTTTTTTTCCTCCACAGACATGGACATACCAAGGGTGTAGAGTAACAAAACTTTTCAAATAATGGAGATCAATGGATATTCGGTTTATAATCGGATTACAACACACGGATTCGAAATGTTAACATTGGGGCAGAAAATACTGATATAACCAAGTACAGCTTAATGAGCAGATTAGCTCAAAAACAGAATCTCTCTCTCTCTCTCTCTCTCTGTCTGTCTGTCTGTCTCTCATCACTCTCTGGCACAGCAGGAAATCTCTGTTCCTATCCCTCTTTATTATGGAAAAAATACCAGCCGCTATATTAATTAAAAAAAATAAAAATAAAAAAAAGCTGTGATCTCATTTCAAATATCTGTTTGTTTTGTACGTTTAAGCTTTTCATACACATTACAGCTGCACCACATGTCCAAAAAAATACACTTCACTGTAAACTTGACTTGCATGCATACGCACACACAGTTGCTACATAACATACAGTGCTGTTCACATCAAATTTGTTTAATTCAGTTACAGGGAAATGCTTAGATTAAATATTCGGGCGTGGAACCTAGAGCTGATGGTTCATATTTCACAGATGCAGACTATGCTGATGTTATCGCCTATGCCACAGGATCAGACCATCAGGCACGGGAGCAACATGACATCATATGCAAAAGAAGGGAAAAGGTCAGTTCATGTATAAATGCAGACAAAATCGAATGTCTCATCTCTAGTGAAACTGTCCCTCAGGGGCAAGTCAACTGAGCAAGTGCCTAATTTTAAGTACTTTTTAAGCACAGTTCAGTCTCTGATGGTGCTAACAGACGGGCTGGAAAAAACAAATTTAAATACTGCCACTATCCTAGACTTGCAGAATAACGGACGCTAAGTAAGCTTAGCATTATGAAATGTTCCCAATAAGTCCTGGAAATATCGCTTATGAACCAGTGGACCAATGCCCAGTTTTGTGAGACATGCTGCCAACAGCCAACAAGCGAGTACGAGATCTGGAAATCATGACTCTGCTGGTTTGGACACACAGGCAGGATGGACGACTCATGACTTCCCAAAGAGCTTCTAGCTTCTAGTTGCCCTCGGGGATAGAAAGTTTTGATGACATTCGAAGAAAGGAACAAGTCGGCTCTCCGTCTCGCCTCTCAGGCCCAAGAGGAGGTCTGTCCAGAACATCAGTGAAAGATTGAGGATTTATTTTTTTCACTTGTAGGTGCGGTGTCACATGATGCTATACAGCCTCTACTCATTATGCACCAAGTTACTAGCATGTAATACAAAAACATCACCAAAGTCATAAAGCTCAGCTCGAAGCAGCTATTTATTCACGGCGCCTGCTGAGAGGGTGGAATCGGGAGCTGGTTTTAAACACAGACTCAAGCAACGGCCCTGGGAGGATACAGTCACTCTGACGGGTACTGGAGTGCAAGTGTTTCATTTACTTACACACACACACACACACACACACACACACACACAGAGTACAAGAAAGAAAGAGGGGGAAAAAAAAGAGAGAGGAGGAAGGGAAAGAGAGTGTGACAGAGGTTGTTAAACTTCAATCACTGTGTGTGTGTGTGTGTGTGTGTGTGTGTGTATATACAGAGGACAAAATAAGAGCAAAGATCAAAAAACTGTTGGGCAATTTGCAACATTTCCAAAAATGAAAAAGATTTCAT
Source organism: Platyallabes tihoni (assembly GCA_030068045.1). Taxonomy (NCBI): domain Eukaryota; kingdom Metazoa; phylum Chordata; class Actinopteri; order Siluriformes; family Clariidae; genus Platyallabes; species Platyallabes tihoni. Next base: position 4,676,762 of record JAQQZS010000005.1, on the reverse strand, counting down.
TACACGATACTAAATAAAGAAGAATTTATATCCTCAATAACAAGACCATGAATGACTCAGCCTGTGTGCAATCTACTTCCCCGGCCTCCATCTTTATTTTTTTACAGAAAGTGCGGTCATAAAACATTTAGTTCATAAAAACACAGTTCTACAAACCGACCGTTCAACAGCATCAACTGTCATAACTTCATATGCACAGCTGATGTATGTGCATGGAGGGGTGGGGCTACTAACAGACAGGACTTTGTGTGTGTGAGAGAAAGAGAGGGGGGCTGAGCGAAATAATGCTCTGAGCACAATGAAATAAGAAAAAATATATATATATAACAATTTCTTGAATATGCCCTCTGCAGCCACAAACTCCCAGACACGGATCTGATCTGAGATCAGATGTCAATCCTTTTAATAAATCAGCTGTGGAGACGTGGCATTAGCAGCTGCTGCCTTTCTGAGAATAAAATAAATAAATCTTGTCACACCAACAAACAAATTCAGACTTATTGAGCTTAAACACTGATACATAATTTAATCAAAGCAAAGGAATAACATCACTTATAACGTTATGTGAACACTACACACTACAATGTTGTGCAACAGGCTTTTATCCCATTTGTAATCGGTCTTAGGTCACAGGCATTGGTGTCCGGGAGTTATCGGGTGCAAAGGACGTGATCGAGTACGGCTTGCGAATGAAAGGAGGATGGAGTCTTGAGAAAGAATTCACACCTGTATTTGATTAGCTGTGCTCTTTTTATGTGCACATATGATCTTCTAGCTTCAGTTAAAAGCACACTATATGGTCAAAATTAATCAACTGACCATCACACCAATGCTAAACATCCCTTTCCAGATTTATTCCCTCTTTACTCTTAGATGATTAGATAATAGACCATCAGTGATTGGACGCCTCCTACGGATTACTTCATTACATCGGAACAACGTGCCTTTTTAAAAATCCAGAATCAACTCAACGGTTTTACAACCCGTTGCAGGATATCATGAGTCCCGATTATGCTTTCACACGACCCTACAAAACTTGACCTGACCATCACAATCAGGTGGATTTGTGGAAAATTCCATTCTTTGCTGTTGTATTGTGCTCCATTCTTCTACAAAACTGTAATACTACAGCACACAAAGACTTCTCTACAACTTGGGAACAATTGGTAACAATTTGGAAGAACCACACACAGTTGTTATGGTCAGGTGTCCACATACATTTACAAAAATAAACATAGCCCATATAGAGCCACCTCTCCCGCACACACCTTGCCTCCTGAGTCGTCACTAATGATTAGTCCTTCTAATTATTGATGCAATGTGATGATTGTATCTGGATTTGATCTTGACTTGGCCTATCCCTATCTCAGCATGGACTTGCTTCCTAATGAAAGTGTATGCGAGAATTTTTTTCCTGCTCAGCTAGAATTAAAACCAGATAACAGCAATAAAACACGCTGAACATTCTCTAGATTATAAACTGTAACTGATAAAAGATATATCTCAAACAAACTTAATAGAAATTAATCTACACCCTGATAAGCCGAAGATGAGAGATCCATTTGAGTGACTATACTAGTATAACACACACACAGCAAACACACTTCAAGCAGAGAGAAAATTAGTGAAGCAATTGTCAGCCGTGAAACATCGATGAGGGTTAAACGCTCAGGGTTTGGCTACAGCAGAGGGTTTCTCTCTCTCCACCTCGCTCCTGCTGATTATCCTGGCAGGGAAAATCGTGCTGCTGGCACCAACTGCACTGATGACAAACACACGCTGTAGTGGAGAGGATCCCAACCTGCAGCTCTACACACACAGAAATTCACTGCAGCTCATAAGCTCCGCCACCCGAGTTGAGGCTCCAATATTTAACAAACAGATTTTTAACCAAGAGATACGACGAGATCAGCACGGTTTTATGATAAAGGACATCACAATACACTTAGCTTATCTTTTTTATAAAGATATCTAAAAGACAGCAGTTACAATCTGTTTAAAAAGCAGACGACTTTGTGTTCATTTTGATTTACTGTTCTTCGTTTTCGGTTTTATTTGTATACATCACATTGTGATATAAAATTTGTTACATCACCAACGTCTAAGGACCAGTCCTTGATTCTGTAGTAGCAAGGGGCTGCATTCGACATGATCACGAATGTGATAATCAGTTGAATAACTTTGTCGACTAATGCTACATCTAACTCATAATTCCTAGAAGGAACACCCCTCCCAGCATGAAATGCCTAATTTACAGAATAATCAAGATGGCAGTCTTACACTGTACATACAAGTATATGCTTTGAACCAATTAAAAGATGGTTTGCATTTTCCACCATTTCATACTTTGTAAAAAAAAAATTAGCGAAAGCTTCTACCGTCTCTCTCTCTCCCTTTATTTTTTTCATTCTTTCAAAGTCCAGAGTGCCAGTCATTGATCCATCATTCATATTTGAACCTGAATTTTGATCTTAGACATTCGTTGCAGACTTTGCACAATCATCTGCACAATAATAATCACAAACAATCATCTGCACAATCCCAGGAATGATTATTTGCACAATTTGCACATTACGTGGACTGTTTACAGTATATAAATATATTTTGATATTCCCATTTCATATTTTCTCCATATTTTCATATTCTGCTTTTAATTCTATGATCAATATGTATATCCTTTTTTTTTTAAACCTATATTTATTTTATTCTATGATTATTTTTACATTCTTTGTGGGACAGAAAAGAATGAATTTCATTTTTATGCGGGGAACATGTTTCTTTAACTTGTCATATGACAATGAAACTTGAAACTGTGAGGACCATGGCTCTCCATCATACACATGGGTATTGCTTTTGCTGGCACAAGAAGAGATTCTCTGCTTGTTAAAATATGTACATGCTTAAGAGAAAAAAAAACAAAAACAAACCCATATCCCAATGACAAGCTCCAGGAAGGATGAAAGGATATGCTTATAACGATGGCCTGAAGAGAGGCGAGAGCCTGAGCAAAAGGTCCTGTCTGGAGCTCAGTGGATCCGTCAACTGAATTACAATATGGCTGCTTACAACATCCTAGGACTTTAATCGGAAGCCTCGACAACAAGCAGAAAATATTTTTTTCAAAAAGACAGAAGTGACAAAGACACGGACACAAACCCACACAGGTCCATAAAAATCAAGCAGTGGTTTAGGACATCACTTTGAACTAAGCGGCTGTGGTTTCTGTCTCAGGGCAGAATGGAAACTTTCCATCACGACAGTACCATTTGAGACCGATGAAACACAACGCCGTCTCATTCACTCACTCTCACACACACACACACACACACACACACACACACACACACACACACACACACACACACGGCCTCCAGGATATCAACAACCTTTCAGCATGCTGACAGTCAGTGAGTAAATACATGTCTTTTATAGAGTGCCATCCTTCCTTCCTTTCGTCTCTATGTAATAGAAGAGACATATCCAGGCACGGCCGCTCCCGACATCAAAAATGCAGCTTAGGATGAAGACATGTAGTCTTTCCTCACATTCCTCATAACAGACAACAGTACATTCCCATCATTCCTTCACTTCGCTCTCACATCTGGAAGACCTCAGGCACGTGGTAGTGAGGGGGAAAAAAAAAAGTTTAAGCAGTGAAACACAGCAAAGATGATGGTGATGATGATGCAAATTTTGAAACAGAGCTGAAATTTCTGCAAAGCAAAAGGGAAAGCTGAGATTCTGACTGTAGTAATAACAATAAGATAAGGTACAAGAGATATCATATCTTTTCGGTGTCATGGCCCAAGTTTAGATTTGAAAAAATTACCAGTATTTAAAAGGTGCAAAAGTTCATGCTATGCTTGTTTGGGTTTCGATTCGCCTACTGTTAATCCTTTCAAAGATACTATATGGGTTGCCTAAGACTTCCCCAAGAGACTGATCATGCTCTTAGTCCCTGACTTATGAAATGTGAAATAGTACGAGGACGCGTTTATTGATAGAGTGTTCTAAAACTCAAGTTAAGTGATTTAAACTCGGGGATATTACAGCTTTCCGAAAGGTTAAGCTAATAAAAAAGAAGCATTGTGGCATGCATTTGTCAAACAGAAACACGCATAGTTTCATTAGCATGAACTTGAAAAACTCCAGTAGTTTACTCCCGTTCAACATTCACACACATAGCCGAACCATCCAGTAAGCGTTTTTCATACTAGAGCCCCGGGATCGTTTCGGAGAGCATGTGACCACAAAATCTGGGTCATTTTGATCAGTGAAAACCAAGTCTGCTTAATTTTAGCTTAACAATTTAAGGCACAATTCACAAAAATATTTCTAGATTAATATGATCTTTAGATATGATCAAATATTCTTTCTAGCTTTATACTATATTTTACAACCCTGTAATAACAGACTAAAAATTAAGTACAAAAGATTCCGGCTATGCCTGTGGGCATCCACCTAATGACGATCTGGTAATCAGACAGAGATACATCAATACCTCACAGAATAACATAAAAGTTGATGATGACGCTGCCTACTGTTACGTCCAGTGAGGCTCGACTGTGGAACTAACGACCTGCGCATAAAAACAGCGTAACAAACGCACAATCAGAATTTCTCCAGTGAGAAGCCTGCTACTGTACTGAAATGCTTTAAAAGTATTAATGACGCATGTCACACTTGGAAAAAGAGTATTCAATGACAGTAATTCTCAGCTCAACAAACATGCAAAGCAAAAAGGTTCCTGGAACCCAAATCGCCTGTGGTCTCTGCTAGTTCCCGCAACAGAAAAGTACATGATGACCTTCTGAAGAACCCTCCATCTTTGATACCGCATGATGTTTTTATAGGCGTATGTTTGTGCGTGTGTATGTGTATCCAATTTGTACACCAATCCAAGACATACCTACAAAGCTAGCAGCATTATCTTCTGATCTGTATATGTGTGTATGTCTGATGGGAGACACAATATAGACGTGTGTAATCTGACTCTCCTGAAGCCAAGCCAAGCCTTGATTTTTCTCTAATGCTGAAATCCATTGATGCACTGAATAAACAACATCACAAACACACAAGCTATCCAAACAAGTGATGGGGAGAGCTATACACTATAAACCCTTCCCTGTGCAGTACACACCCCACACATAAGGAGCGAATCATTCCTGCTCACACACTCACCATTTCTTTGTACATTCCACCATGAGCTCCTGATAAGAGGCCACGAACTGGAATTTGGATGCGTGCTTTCCCACACGCTGCAGTCTTTTCCACACTGAAGCCATGACTAAAACCTGCAGGACTTATTTTTGAAGTACGAATGAGGGCCGATCCTGGTGCTGCTTCTTGTCAAAGTGGTACTTTTCAGCTGTAATTCAGAAGCATCCGGTTAAAGAAGCGTGCGCCGCATGGACGTTCATTGCCGACGTGAAAATCCACAGACTGCCATCAAGCCAGAACGGAAGGATGAAAGACGGCGGTGTGATGGAGAGATACATAAACTACATGGACAGAGGGATATGCTGGCTCCGGTAAACCACATACTGCAGAGCAGGCTGTCCTAATCGCAATTAGGCGTAACACTCCATTATCAACGGAGACGTAATAAACCTGCAGACAGAAGAGGGAGAAAGATCATCTCGTGCATCTCAAAACAACTTAGACAAAAAATTTAAGCCTGTAGAATATTTTTAAAAAACAACACGGGATTAAAGATGAGATCGAATCCACATCTCATTACACTGATGAGAAAAACTAATCTGGTAATAAAACACTCTCACTACGATGAGATATGTGAATTTGCTATTGCTATAGAAATGAAAATATCATACCAAGCGCATCAATATAAACACATGATCTGAATGACAGGATTGCTGTTAGAGTTGTGTAATGGAAGGAATAACCGAGTCTCACTGTGAATCTTGTAAAGCATGTTATTCCACTTGTACCACACCGATCTAATGACAATAAGCCTATAAGGGGCATTTAAGTCAAACCTGGACTTACAGTATGATTGTGTAGAATAACTGAGAACTATAAAAACTCCCTTTATTTCTCTAAATAATCCCGACTACATAAAGCTCTAATCCCAGTGTTTCATTAGTGTTTGAATACCATCAAGGCAGAAAGTTCTCTCAGTATGCCAGACCCATGATTGGACTGCCTGTCTGATTCATGTCTGAAACCCTGGCCTCCAAACATGCGGCTTGGGGTGAGGTCAGGACTGTACGGGGGATGTGTCAATAAGTCCCAGCCGAGTTCCTGTAACGTGCAAGTGGGGTTGGTGAATGAGTGTGTGTACAGATCCCACAGACAAATGCGTCTCTTCTGCAAGTTGGTGACGTTGATTTTCAAGGATCCAGGTTCGCAGGGAACGGCTGCAATGGGCTCAAAGCAACCCCCGCCAGGGATCGTCATTCACGGACGTACAGCCTTCTCTAAAATGCTTTACTATTTAAATAGCTTCACCATTTAAATGTTTTACTCCGACTTAAGCCCTATTCAGATGGTACTAGTTTTACAGGGGGTCGTTAGAGAAATTTCACAAACGTACTTTGTGATTTTAATCCCGTCCGAATCTGCCATGTCTGTCTTTCTCTCACACGACCTCTGTAAAAATTCCAGAGCAAATTACCTACTATTTTTCAGCAAACTCGGCGGTGCTCTGAGAAATCTAATCCCGTCCGAATGCGAATGTCTGTGATTGCCAAAAATGTTTTTTCCGAAACGTGTTTTCTTTTGTTTTGGTCAACGTGAACTACCGTACTATCTCTAGCGCGCCGGTATTCAAGTTTGTGCACCAACACAATCCACGCATACTGGACATGTGGTCTTGTGCAACGCCCACATGTAAAAAACAGACACTCCTACCTCCGTAATAAACACGGAGATGTTAGTCCCGTCCGAATGCCTACATGAAATGACGAATAGGGCTTTAGATTCTCATCATCGTACTGTACCTGAAGTCTTCTTTCGCATTTTTGGCTTAATTCATGAGGAATTTCATCACATGTCCCAGTTTAAATTAAACGCCCCTTGTTGCGCTTTCTTTGCAAATCTGTACACAGTGTGCAATATGCTCAGATGCTTGGATTGAATGCCTGTTCAAAGATCATTCCTATCCTGCATTAGACTGCATTTCTGAGACTTTCCTTTAAATCAATATTTAAAAAGTGCATGAATTCACCATGTGCAGAAAAGGGATGGGAGATGGCTAAGACTTTTTTTAAGAACGACAAAATGTTGATTTGGTTTCTAAAGTAATGTTTTCTTTATATACATTTAAAACCGTAGAAGATTTAATGAGAACGTTCAACTGCAAGAGTCATTGTAAATAAAGCTTCTAAACAGTTCTCTGGTTGAAAACCTTTATTACATTCTCCAAAAAAAAAAAAAAAAAAAAAAAGCTTTTTACAGCTGAAACACTAACATTCATTAATGCTAGTTAAATCTTGAGTATGGCTTGAGAATGTTATTAGCATTATTATTGTTTTACTTGAAAAACAGCTACAATAGTTATGTTCAAAATCATAACTTAAATAACACGGAAAAATAAAATCCATTACTCACCTGTTAAAAAAAAAAATCAGCAGCCAGTGTTTTGGAGCTAAACTGCTAGCAAACTTAACGTTATCTCTCCAAACAACAAACACCGGGTGCACGGAGACAGCCTGCTAGCCTGGTTAGCCCTGCTGAAAAGAAGCCAAGAGAATGCCTAACACCTCCACGAGTACCCCTGCTACTACACCAGGGCATATACCCGGAGCTAATCCAGTCGTGCTAGCTGCCCCAGTCAGGCTAACTGCCCTACAGCGCTCGAGCCCGTTAGTTCCTTTCTAGCATCGAGCTAATATAAGTACAGCTAGCCAGGTAGCTCGCGCGCTAACATCATCCTGAAGGAATGTTCTAGAAATGTCGGTTAAAACCAGCAACGCTTTTGTCAGATTAGTACACGGAGCGAAAACAAAGAAGAACTTTCACCGGCGGGATGAGAAGAAATTCCAGCATTCCCTCTCGCATTAACACAAACTCCGACAATCAAGCCA
>JAQQZS010000005.1:4624783-4630237 GCA_030068045.1 Platyallabes tihoni | reverse complement strand
GGCGGTCGTATAAGCATTTCACTGCATTTCGTACTGTGTATGACTGTGTATGTGACAAATAAAATTTGAATTTGAATATGTTCACTTAAGATAGCGGCTTTTGTGGTTCAGCATCCCTGGTGCTATGAGACGGCAGACGCACATCCAGATCGGACCTGGCGGTGAAAGATCAAAACAAAACAAAACACAGCCTCGCTGCTTAGGGATGTGTCTTAATATACGTCTTAAAATATGTCTTAAATATTCTTAAAAGAATGTAAATCATTTCACAACTAGTCATCTGTTATTAGAGAGGGGACAAGCTGTGTGTACATATATTTGTTCATGCAGTTGTGAATCATTGCAGTAGAATCAGTGCCTTTACCACAATTTCCACAAAAAATAGACAAAAAAAAACATTTTTATTATCCCCTTATCATGTTGTGATTTCACAGTCATATACGGCTGTTTGTTTAACGGACAAACAAACCCATCACAGGTCTGCTGAATTTGGAGTTCAAACCGAATCTACAGTAAATGATCACCAAAAGTAAAGGAAAAAGCGATTTCAGGGACACAAGAAGAGCTGAAACGAAGTGTGTTTTAACCAAAATCAGGATTTTAATGTCTTTGCATTTTCTTGTTTTTTATTAACTGCCACTGTAACAGGCAAACACCTTCACACCAACACCTTCACACCAACACCACACCACTGCTGTGCACTTGAGAACTTGCGCTGCTGAAAAACCATAGACCCATTTCCTCAAAAATACATGGAAATGCTTTTATTAATTGTTTTTGATTTGCTGAAAAACACAGTCAGGATGTTTACCAGGTTTGTGATTTCCTGTCAGGGTGAATGTCATGCTTCGATCACGTTATTAGACAGACGCATCCTATTACACTAAAGTAAAATACCCATCGTTGGCGGGAAAAGAGTTCTTAGAAATATCTCAAAGGTAGGCCTGGGCGATAAAACGATAACGATATGTTTCGCGATAGACACGTGATCGATATCAATAAAAAATGTGTTCGATAGAACGTTCGATATTTTTTATTCTTTGTCGGAAGGGACAACTACTCGTACTCGTTTTCCAAAAAAGTGGTATCGGTGCATCCCTAGTATGAAATGTACACACACACACACACACACACACAGTACATAAACAGTATATATAAAGTTTGCCTGTAGGAATGTATGACATTTTCTCAGATTTTCACTTTTCAAAGCAACCAAATATGTGGTTGAACTTTGCTTTGTGGTTTTGAATAATGCACAAGAGAAAATGTTTTCACTTAGATTATGAGTAATTTTTCCATGTGAAGGGTCAAATCTGATGCTTCTATTAAATGCCATAGTATTTGCCTAAAGCCTACACACATCGTCAGTGTGTCTAACAGCCCTGATAACGTTCAATACATTTCCAAGCAAAAAAGATAAAAGGTCAAAATCAAGATAAAAAAAAAAAAATCTTTTTTAATTCACCGCCAAAAAAAAAACCGTGATCTGGCAAGCTTCACTCACACCTCAGAAAGTTTTCTGGCTCCTCATCGCATCCTGCTGTCCTCCTCTATACTCTGCTTATATGTTCCATATAAAAGAGACGAGAGACGTGGATAAACATTAGATCAGCGTGAGATCTGATCGAGAAGCATTAATGATGCTCTTAATCATTAAACAGGACAAAGTCTGCAACTTTTGCTCCCATCGGTCATCTTGTTTTGGCACGGCGCGCGACGACTGGATTAAACACAGCTCACGGAGCGAAAATGTCGAAACGTTATGACCAAAAAAGGTGAAGTTTGGAAAGACAGTGAGTAATATTAATCAGATGAAGCAAAAATCACTGTGCTTGCTAACGCCTTGTAGACGATGTGGAACAAGCTGATCATACACTCACACACACCAAAGCCCGAGAAGGGGTGTGGGCTGACCCTCCTCACACACAAACATTTAGTGTGAAATAGTGAAATATTCGGTATCGCATGTATTTTTGGCTTCTTCAAAATCACTGAAGCGTTTGATTGACCTTTGATGCAGAAGTGGAAAGTTTGAACAAACAGTGATAATGTGACATTATCTTATAGTCTGGTTCCCCAACCATCAGATACTTTCACACAAACACAGTTTCACAAGTTTAACTGTTCCTACAGTAACATTATTTAAGATCCCCCCCGCCTATCCCCCCGCCCGCCCCCCCACAACTAAACAATGACAAAAGTTGTCTAGTCTTGTCCAGGCCATAATCACGATCAGTATCTGCAATAAGCTCCAGTTGCACAGTTTCAGTATGAAATCCTCACAACACACAGTACACCTCACTGCTTGTGTGCACCAAAGCAGACACAAGTCAGAGATTTGCAAGTGAAATTTCAGTCGTCTCCTGAAGATCCTTAAATTTAAATGAATGCCTTGCTGGTGTAAGAAACATGCACGGCGCAACACAAACGACAACGCCTGGACAGATGATGATGATGTTCAATGCAGATGTTTAGCCTTTCAGACAATTCTCTTACATTTAAAGACTCAGAATGAGGTCAAGGGGCTAATGCTCTCCGAGCGTGCCTAGGAACATGACGATCACTGGAGAATCATTAAAAGTCAGAAAAGAACTTGGTCATTCATTTTACTCTGGGGGGGGAAAAAAAAAAAAAAAAAGGTTGCACAATGTCACCTGTGGTTGATGTATAGCTTCCTGTTTTTTTTTTCTCTTCTTTTTTTTTGTTCTTTATGACTCAGTGCCAGATCAGAACATTGAACATGGACTGTCTGAGAGCTGCCTCAGCTTCTTCTTTGAGCAACGAGCAAAAGTGTCTCATTTCTGTTTTTTGTTTTTCCATGCGTGACTTGGATCCGGTTTTATTTTGTAACAGTGTGAACAGCACAAATCACATGCAATGTGATCATTTTAATTCAGATTTCTTTTTCAAAAAAAAAAATCTTTTTTCCCCCTCTCCCAATGTGACCTCAGAGTCTGAATGGCCAAAAATAATCAGAATCCATGCAACTTTTACGTCAATCCGATTGATGACGGCAAAACAGGTTTTCAGTGGGGGGACCGTCAGGTAACAGACCTCAAACATGGTTGAAGTCGCTGTGCAAGATGCATATTAGGGGAATAATAATAATAATAATAATGATAATAATAATAATGACTATAATAATAATAAAAATAATAATAAAAGAACATCAGAGATAATACGAGAAGGTCTTTTAATGTGGCCTTTTTACACTGAGTTTGAGGTTGAAGTGTGGTCTGTTCAGAGTAATGTCAGATCTACTGTAGGTCACACTGAAGACATACACTGATCAGCCATAACATCATCAACACCAAGTGCAGGTGAACTAAACATTGATCAGCTTGTATACAGTAGTTTAAAATCGATGCTGGTGTATAGTTGCATAATCCCAGAGAAAAGCCAATGCAGCACAAAAAAAATAATAATTATGCTGGCCACTACAGAAGGCTACCAGAACAAGAACTTGAATAAGAGCCTAATCCATACGCCATACACCCTGAAACCCACAGACCCCAAAGGATCTGCTGTCGATGTCCTGGTGCCAGACACCACATCTCACACACACACAACCAGAGGCAGTGTGGAGCAAAACCCAGTGGGACCAGGGCCCACAAGGAGAACCCAAAAACTACAGTAGGTGGTATTAATGTTGTAATGAGCTAATCAGTGTAGCATAAACTAATCAGATTTGATCACTAAATAGACATGGGCCACCACTTTTGCCTGCAGTGTGAACGAAGCTTCTCGATCAGATCTGTGACATTCACTTCACGATTACAATTCATTTTATTTCAGATTAAGATACAAGAACGATAAAATTATTATTATTATTTTTTTTTTTTTTTGCATATTCCAGGTAAGAAACTGGGGTCAGAGCGCAGGGTGAGCCAGGATATAGCCCCCCTCCCTGGAGCAGACAAGGTTAAGGGTCTTGATCAAGGCCTCAACAGTCGCAAATTGGTGGTGCTGGGGCTTGAACCCTCGACCTTTCGATCAGTAACCCAGAAGAAAAGAATGTATAACTAAAAGCTATTTTCATTTCTAAATCATATACAATGCACACCAGTGAGCATTTAAGTCTGTATAGAACTAAATAAGTAAAAAATTTGCTATAACACAAAGAAAAAAAAAAAAAGTTTAATACTGTAAACATAATATTACAATATTCACCACATATTACAAAAGTAGAGTCACAAATTCTTCCGAAAGCCAAAGGAAATGATCGATTGCCACATAATGCGAGAAGCTTTTATTTTAACAGTTATATGTTAGCATGATAACCTTACAATATAAAGTGTGCGGTATAAAGGTGTGATCTGGACTGATTTTTTTTTTTCTTTGTAGGTTGCGCAGGTGTTCAAACGGCGCAACTGTAATAAATGAGTTATTTATAGAACGCAGATTCCCACGGAATGAATCGCAGACGGACGAGACTCACGTCACATCTTTGCATAAGTTTTGCATCGTTACACCACTAGTCTGGAGTCGAACTGAGAAGCTTCAGAGATAGTCGGTGATTATGAGATCATGTCTCGATCAAACATCAACTCAGCTTAGTGAATTAGAGAAAGCGAAAACGTATGCGATTTCCCCGGAGTTACGTTCTAATCTTAAATTGTATGTCTTACTTTTTTTTTGTTGCAAAAGTACTGATACAGACTTTCTAACTCGGTGCTACTTAGCAACTTACTCAGCTTAGATCTTTATCATTTAAATCCTGAGGCTTAAATGATAAAGCTGCAGTTTCAGTTTCAGAAGAAGCAAAAAACACATTGCAGTCTTGTCTAAAAAATGTAAATTTGTAAGAATTGTGTGCTAGTATGAATTGTTTAATACCGTTCCAGCTCCATTAACGAAATATACATGCAATCATAAGCATGTGTAATATCCTACTGGGTGTAATAACCTGCAGTGTATTGGGTTACAGTGTATGAATTTGCACTGAAATTTTTACACTTTGTTGGATACATCTGCCTCTGTAGGCTCTGTAGGGGTTGACAGTGTTGGGAACCTGAAAACGGTGTAAAACTAGATGGAGAGAAAAATGAGGAAATCAGATCAGGGCAAAACAAACTGCCTGGTCAAAATAAATTGACAAATAAATAAATAAAAACAAACATTGTACACGGAGATTTCATTCAGCCACGCTTAGCTTTGGTTACTCACAGAACCACTGAATCTTTCACAATCTGGAATATAGTACTGGAATATACTCCGTGACCATCATGGAAGAAAATCTCCATAGATTTGATAACCTGGTCAATCAGCACATTCAGGTCGTCAGCTGACTTCATTTTATTGCCACATTACATTGACGAGAACTCATTCACATTTAGGTAGTTATTTATGATTTTTCCCCCCCCGATTTTCTCCCTAATTTAGTCGTGTCCAATTCCACCCCGTCACCAGGGGGCGCTTCCACATTAAGGCTACTACTACCCAGAGGGCCGAAGA
>JAQQZS010000005.1:4614783-4619783 GCA_030068045.1 Platyallabes tihoni | reverse complement strand
TTTCATCATTACATCATTATTAGGTAACAGTTTTGTAATAACACACAAGCTTTCAGTCCTGACCCTTGAGCCTGTACTACTTCTTCAAAATGATAAGATTAACCTAGCAAAGTGCACACTCTTAAGGTGCGAAAGAAAAAAAAAAAGCGATGGACATTTACAGATGACATCAAGCACAGTGTGGTGATGAGACTCTTAACCGCAGTAAAACATTCGAATGGTGCAAACGTTTTAAAGAAGGCCGTATGTCTGTGCATGAAGAGGTGGCTCGGAGGCCACTGGAGTCGTTCTCTGATCTTTGAAAGTCGTCAACTTACGGAAGAGACGCATCTGTCTGTGTGAACTGTACGCACAATCATTCACCAACACCACTTCCACATTACAGGAACTCGACTGGAAGTTATATGGGAGTTCCTGGGAGGCCAGCGTTTCAGATGTGAAGTGGGGAGTCTTATCATGGCTCCGGTGTACTGGGAAAACGATGGTGATGGGGGATTATACAGAGAAATAAATGGAGTTTTTACCCACAGAACGGTACACAATCAATACTGAGGTTTGACTTGATTATTAAACATCATTAATACCGTATACATCACATATTTCACTGCAACCGCGATAAGGTTCGGTAAGAAGGCAATAATTCTTGCAACTATACAGTACAGTACAGAGCTTAGCTTAGTTCAGTTATACTTTGTGGCTGGAAGCATTTTCGTCTTAAGCACTCGAACTGGACAGACACATCACAAGAGCAGGAACTCACAAGCAAGGAGTTTCATTTAACAATCTTATGTGCATGGGCAGCAATAAGACCAAGATTTTTTCTCCAAGCGTATGAAATACACAAATTTGAAAAGCTTGAAGGCAGCTTTCTCCAAACAAAAAGACATTTCAGGGGAAAGAAGAAAAAGAAGCAAACATGAAATCCTGGCTGTAAAACCAAGCTACTGGCGCACGAGTCAGCAGGTGTTAGCCTTCAACATGCAAAAGCCTTTAGCAGTACAGTGGAAAAACACCAAACTCTCGAAAAAAAAAAAAAAAAAGATAGATGGGAGCAGAAGTGGGGTGTGTCAGTGTGGACTGCAGCTCATTTCTATGAGAGTCAAATAAAAAACTAAATAAATAAACTCATGCATCTATTTCATTACCATATAAAACCAATCAATCAATAAATTAATTCATTCATTAATGAAATAAATTCTGTTGCAGGCATTTTCAGAGCATGTAACATAAAATGTTAGAGACGGGGACAAATGAATAAAGTCGATTCAGTTAGAGATCACGATTCCTTTTGTGCGTCAGCGCGTGTATCGTAACACTGACATCAACCTGCGATAATCTGCTGATCCAGTGGCCTTGTTTATGGAAATCTGCCAACATTTCTAGTCCTACTTGCTAGCAATTTTCATAATACCTGTAAAAACACCATATTTGAATCGATGCCATAGTGTTATCAGTTCTTCTCACGGAAGAAAGGACAAATCCAGACAAATCCTACACTGAACATCTTCAAGACGCTGCAATAACGAGGATTTCCTTCGGACAGACTACGAGACAGGCGACAAAGAAATAAATCGGGTTAAAAAAACGCAACCGACTGGAACGCGGGTCCCTGAGCGCGAACGTATATAAGTAAACTCTCTATATGACAAACACAAAGGAAGCTATTGAAAAAAAAAATCTGCGACCTTGATTGAATCAAAAAAAAATTATGAAAATTAATTAGACAGGCAGACAAAAGCAGGGACGACCTCAAAGCATGACGCCTCCTAGTGGTTGAGGAATAAAATTAAAAGAAATGAACTTACAGGACGTAGGTGTACTGGAAATATATCTGCTGTTATACAAGGCATTGTACGCATAGTTATGTTGCGTTAGTTTGGTGCACATCAAAAAAGGTGGAAGCTTTCGAGATGAGGCATCAATTTGCTTGATCTAGTAATCTCACATTCGTCTCCGATGCTTTTCCCCCCCGTAATCTTGGCATAAACTAAGCTCCCTGAATGTTTGTTTGCTTCGTGCCGAACTGTCTTAATGAATGCTCCGGTGTGCCACCTACTGGTATCCTCCAGTAACACACGCAAGAGGCAAATATGTGAACAAATACACTGGATGACTTTGTGAACACAAGGTTTAACAGCACATATATTTCAGGCTTTACAGGGCTGCACTTAAAGTCTTCCACAAATTAATTAACTTTTGAATTATATTAGTAAAGTCAGTTTGAAAACACAAGAAGAAGAAACTCCTTGAATCCATTAATGGTAATCTATGTAGAGTAAAACATGACTTAACATTTATTTTATTGACTAAGGAATATCTAAGGACCAGGATCTACAAACACACAAGAAGATTTATGATAGTCACGGCCTCCTCCCAAACATATTGCCATGAGCTACCTAGTCATATACGGTCATCTGCAGAATTATTGGCGTCCTTCGTAAAGATGGGGGAAATGTCTGTGCAGTTAATAAGAGAAAAATAACCGAAGTAAATCTGGCTGTGAAAAACAGCTGCATGCCTAAAAATGCCTGTATTCACTGTTAGAACAATAATTAGGACGTTTAAAACAAACTGTAATTAATCTACCTGAGAGAGGATGAAGGTGTAATTTGCCGCCTACGTAAAAAGTGAAGATGATGATTAAAGAGGTGAAGTTTCTCCAAAGATCATAATTTGCGAAAGCTAGGAGCAATTCAGTAAATCCACCCTTAGAGACAATCTCCATGCCAACAAACCCCCTTAAAAGGGTGAGAAGAAGAAAACATGTTATTCTGAGCGCCTTAATTTCACTAAACGCTACTGGAACTTTTACTGGAACTGGTTTGCTCAAATCAGTCGAAAGAAAAAAATAAGTTTACTGGCAACAAACACACTGGTCTAAAAAGAAGACCTAATTACCAGAGTTAAACACTTTTTTTTTTTTTGACTAAAGACCCTGGAAACCATGTAGGAACTTTCTTCTTGTCAAGAAGCTGCAACTGGCAACCAGTGTTTGGATATTCAAGATAAAGCAATGATCTGAAAGATAAATCTAAATCTACACAAGTTCATTATATAACCACAAGATCACACTTCTGCACCATACACAGTTCTCTGACCTCTAAAGGAAAACCCCTGGGTGACCTGAAGAGAACACTCCCAGAGAGAACATCCTGGAGGACAGGAAGAGAGATTGTGTACGTCTAGAATGTTTCCGTACGGTACAGCAAAGTAAAGTCTGAAGAAGACAAGAGTGAAAGTAAAGCTGTGAATCATGGCGCAGGCTGCTGATTTGATTTAATTCGATTTGCTACCACTAACGTTAAGCATCTGATTTTCCTCACGCAGTTATATTTCTTACTAGTTTTAAAGGACTAAGAACTACTTACACTATCTAATATGCATTGGAATCGTACAGCTTGTGTTGCTCATTTTTACAAAATGTCATGTCTCATATAAAGCGATAAAGCGTTTATGTTTTTTTTATCGATTTTAGGGAATATAACATTGGAAAGTTTACCTAAAAAGGGTGAAAACTGATCCACCTGACTGAACTATAACAGACTGATTAAAATTGCAAAAGCAATTAAATCGCACGGCTCTATTTGAATGACGGAAATTATTTGATTTTTAAGAAATTTGCATAAATGTATTTTTGGCAACAGTTTGGAACAAATTATATTTTTATTTCGGGCATTTGGCAAATCCCCTTAACCAGAGAAACCTGCATTTTAATCTCATTATACATCTGAGCAGTTAAGCGTTAAGGGCATTGAACCGTAGTCTAAAGCCTTAACCACTGAGCTATTACCTCATATTTATTTTGTACATGCGCACAGGAACTAAGTGTTCTGTGATGTTTTCACGTGATCCGGCAACCTCTTTAGTCTCTTTCGGTCTTGCTTTTAAACTTTTAGCGATCCTTTTCCCCTACAGTCAGGTTCACTTATAGCCACGTTCAGCCATTTATTCTGAGGTCTCTTCAAACACAGATACACACCTAACTTTGCTTCTAAATTTTATTTGTTTTTTGTTTTTTTACAATATCACCCTAAACATTTATAAGATGTAATACCCACATTATTTTTCACTGTTGTTACCTTTTTATCTATTCCAATAAACGTAAAGGATGCTTTGCTGCCTCGTTTTTGCTAGTTAACATTCGCGTCCAATGCAGCCGTGCAGCTGAAATACTACTCCAAACTTTTAATGTGAAATGTGATGTTGAATTAGTGCCCTAAAGATGAAACATGCCTTAAAGTTTAATCAACTATTTCATTTTTATTTTTATTTTTTTTTTTATTTGTTCTTTTGGACAACATGAGAAAAATAAATAAATAAAGATCTGATATGTATCTGATTTACGACCACAAACAGACATGGGCCAAATCAGAGTGGAAAATGTCTTGCCCTCTAACATTTTTGCTGCATTTAAGAAATAAGGCTATGTTCACACTGCCGGACGAAATTGGCCCAAATCAGATTTTTTTTTTCTTCTCCTCCTCATATGTGAACGTAGCCTTATTTAAGCTAAATGTTAGCGGGACAGGATGGAGCTTTCCATTGCTCATCTGACTGTACCCTTGTTTATCCCGTCTCTCATCTCTGATCAGAATAATACTCTCCGGCCTTAAGCTACAGTACAACATTTTTCTCTTCTATATCTCAGTTATGGCAGTATGCACAGTGTCGTAGTGGTTAGCGCGGTCACTTCGTTGACACCGACAGGGTCGAGGGTTCAATTCCCACCTTGGGGTCTGTGGGTGTGGAGTTTGCATGTTCTCCTCATGCTTAATGGGTTTCCTCCAGGTAGTCCGGTTTCCCCCCCACAGTCCAAAGACACGCAGATTAGGCTCAATGGCGTCTCCCAAATTGCCTGTAGTGTGTGTGAACAGCACCATTCTGGACAGACGAGCTCAACAGCTGAGCGCATCATCCGCACCAAGCTCCCTGACCTGCACTCAATCTACAGCAAGCGGTGCTGGACCAAGGCCAGGAAGATGGTGAAGGACCTCAGCCAT
>JAQQZS010000005.1:4602659-4614683 GCA_030068045.1 Platyallabes tihoni | reverse complement strand
TGCGGTCTGGGAAGCGATTCCGCTCCCTGAAGGCCAACACAGAGAGAATGAGGAGGAGCTTCTTCCCGCAGGCGATACGGTCTCTCAATCACACCACCACACAGGACTAATAACATCTTTTTAAACGTCCAACATTGACTGGACAATCATGGACACATTCATACACACTTGCACTATTATATTTATATTTTAATTTCTGGACCATTGCACAAGACACTTTAATAAGTCACTTATGCATATTTGCACACCCATAGTCACGTCCAAATTTTTACAAATTTAAATTTTTTTTCTTCTATATTTTGTAATATTTTGTAATATTTTTATTATGCCCTTATTTGTACAGTATATTTTACTAGTTACATTTATTTTCTTTGGTATTTCTTTTTGATTCATATTTATTTCTGATGTATAAGTGTTTATTTTTTAAGGTCACTGGCGGTCGTATAAGCATTTCACTGCATATCGTACTGTTTATGACTGTGTATGTGACAAATAAAATAAAATTTGAATTTGAATGTTAGTTCCTTAGTTGGATGGATGGTTCTGTTAACAGTATAACAAGTTTCGGTATCACGGTATACCTTTACACAGGTATATCCAAATACTTTGGACAAAAATAAGAAAAAAAAGTGAATAAATAAAAACACACACACAAAAAAAAACTCAAACATTTGAAAGTAGTTAAACAATTTAAATAGTCTGACTATTTTGGGGAAATGACTAAGTTGGAGCAATGACTAATTGAAGGGGAATAAATAGTATTTACGTGGGAGTTTGCTTTGACACCCCTCACATGATGGTCTGAGGAGGTAAAAACGAGTAAATCATTACTAAGAAACCAGAGTTTAAAAAAAAAAAAAAAAAATGAAATAGGTTTAATATTCACTTCCAAAAGCCAAGAAAGGGCAAAACGACCTCGGCAACTAGGGGTGTATTACAAACCTACTTAAACATCACTACGTAGTGTATAGTCTTGTGTATTACTTTACGTCTAACGTAGTGCACCTAGGTAGGACAAGGAGGGGCATTTTGGATACAACCCAACACAACCCTTGGAAACGGAGCTACTCGGAACTGGGAAGAAACTTTTCGGGTTTTTGTGGAAACACTGAGACAGACTCTGTTAGAGGATATTTCTAGAATAACCAATAATAATAATAATTAAAATAAATAAATAAATAAACGTTAAAGCCGTTTTAACTTCTTATAAAAACGCGTCCTCGCGTCTGGTTAATGTAAACCCCAGGAATTAAACCAACAACTGGTTATAAAGCACATGTTCCGGTCATGTTACACTTTCTTTAAAAGGAAAATAAATAAATATAAATAAATAAAAACACGCCATTACCTTTGAAAAGCGGTGAAGATGTGTCTTTACATCCTGTTGTCGTTACGAACTGTGTGTGTGTGTGTGTATGTGTGTGTTTCCGTCAGACTGCCTGCCTTCCTCGCCAAGGCACTGCCAGATGTCGCCTTTCGAGCTCTGCGGGGTAAAACGAGACAAAATTCAACCGCCACCAATCACAAGGCAGTACGCAAGGCATTATGCTAATGGTGATCCTGTCTCCAGTGCGAACACACCGCAGACACTGAACGAATCCCGGGACTCACCTGGGTGGGAGGAGACCCCACAGAGGTGGATCCATTGTTAATCACAATACAATTTCACATTGCAGTTGGTGCTATAATTAAAAGGTGAAAAAATATCATTCTGACTAGCTTGCATAACAGCATTCTTTATAGTTTATGAGTGATTTTTTTTTTTACCTTGCACTGGCATGTTTCTTCACTGCTCTTAAGATAAGATATATGGGCCCGTATAACAAAGCTTCTGGGCCCGTATTCACAAAGCCTCTTAGAATTCTCTCAGAGAGCTATCTTAGCCTAAAAAGTCCTAGCTGGGAGTCTTAGACTAAAAGTGATTTAGAAAATTTTTCAGAGCAACTCTGAGTAAGGAAAGTACTTCATATTCAAACATTATGATTTTACTGTCTATTCTATTATCATGTATTTTATTTTCACAAAGAACGCATTTCAAGACCTTTACAGAGGTCGGAGGTTATTTTTTTATCAACCAATCACAGTCCCTGAATTGTTGCATCATCCCTAGCAACGGGGTCAACCACACCTCCTTACTAAGATAAAGGTTGTTGTACTTCCTTACTCAGAGTTGCTCTGAGAAGTTTCCTAAATCACTTTTAGTCTAGGATTCCCAGCTAGAAATTTTTAGGCTAAGATAGGAGCTCTCTGAGAGAATTCTAAGAAGCTTTGTGAATACAGGCCCTGATTTCTGCCTAAAGAGAGTGGTGCAGCAGCACTTTAGTCCTATATTCTGTCTATCCTTGTAAGCATCTCACACCCTACTCCATTTAATGTTAACCTTTTTCTTAAAAAATAAAAATAAAAAATTAGTTTTTGTGTGTGTGTGTGTATAGGCTCCAGGTCCCCCGCGACCCTGATCATAGGATTAAGCGGTATAGAAAATGAATGAATGAATGAATGTGTGTGTGTGTGTGTGTGTGTGTGTGTGTGTGTGTGTGTGTTTTGTGCTGTTTTGTCTTGTCATTTGTTTTGCTCTGGAAGTCACTAAAACAAATTCCTTGTACGTGCAAGCGTACTTGGCAATAAAACTCTTTCTGATTCTGATTCAGGAGGCGTACCATACAGTATGTCTACTGCTCAGAATCCCTCCTTTAGTGACTTTAGAATCCGAGTATTTTCATATTGGGCCGTACTCAGGAACGATTGCTCTCCCCTCGCCCACTTGCCAGCGTTCACATTATTATTTTTCTCTGTACTCGGGTACAATTGTGTATTTAAACCCTCCAATAGAGCAGATGGCAGCTGTGAGCAGCCATTAAACACAAGGGAAGAAGAGAACCAGGAAGTACAATTTCACGCTATGCCTAATATTATTGACAGGAAAATTTGTAAGAGCGACAATCTCGTGTGCCTTCCTACTTTATCAGCGTTCTACTTCCATATCTGATTCGATCAGTGCCCAAGTACTCTATTCTGTGTCCCCGAGACCACTTCTTTTAGCAGACTTGGGTGCGGTTTCCGAGCGTGGAACTTAGCTCAGTGTTCTCACTGATCAAAATGAACCAGATTTTTTGGTCAAGTGTTCTACTAAAGAAACGATTCCGGGTCCCTGATGTGAAATTAATAACCTTAATATGTCCACCAGACATACATTAGGACTGTAGTCTTGAAGACTTCCTGTACTCACTGGGTCACAACAAATATTAAAGATTCAAAGCTTTATTTGTCACTTGTTGTTACTTGTCAGTGGCACATTCGGCAGAAATGTATAGTCAAAGTCAAAGACTGTAAAAACCAAACAATACACTGATTACATAAACAGGATTATCTAGTGAACTAGTTGCTTGCATTTGGGTGTGTTGGATGCTTGAAGATCATTGCTGCTCTGGACCTACACCATCTGGTATACGGTAAATGTTCTCCAAGGCTGAGCAGTGTGCCTCATCTGTCCACTCGGATCACTCAAGGCTTCAACGTTTAAGCAAACTACACTGGATTTTTGCATTACTGTAATTTAACATTCATAAAAAACATTGTGTGCGAAAAAGGTTTTTTTTTTTTTTTTTTTGGACCAACAAAAACCGCTTTATCCTGTTCAGGGTCACAGGAAACCTGGAGGCTATTTCAGAAGACTTGGGGCATACAGTACACCCTGGATGGAGTGCCAATCCATCATAGGACACACAAGCACATACACTCACACATAACGTGGAATTTGGAAATGCTCATTAGA
Source organism: Platyallabes tihoni (assembly GCA_030068045.1). Lineage (NCBI taxonomy): Eukaryota > Metazoa > Chordata > Actinopteri > Siluriformes > Clariidae > Platyallabes > Platyallabes tihoni. The sequence continues at coordinate 4,610,908 of JAQQZS010000005.1, read as the reverse complement.
TCATTATCTGCATGTCTTTGGACTGTGGGAGGAAACCGGAATATGCAGAGGAAACCCTACAAGAATGCACACAGAATCGATGTGAGAATCGAACCCAGGCCCAGGAGGTGCAAGGCCACGGTGCCACCCACATCACAGACATTTTAATAAAAATTATTTAACTCAATGCGTTTTAGAGGCATTTTCATGATTGATTTGCAATTAAAAAAACAGTGCAGGGGGAAAAAAAATACATGTATTCCAGGTTTCCCAACCGACACACCATGAGATAGTATCAACATCATATTTCATTCTTGCCCTTGTCAAGAGTAGCAAAACCAGCTATTCAACTATGGGTAAGTGTATTCTGACTTTTTTTTTTCTTTTTTCATCTCTATAATACAGTGCTCTGTAGAAATGAATGAAGAGCTCATTGATATGCATTTGGAATGCATAGAAATTATTCTTAACATTTGCAATCGCAATCACAGTTATAAACATGTGCACGTAGACACTAGATCAACACTCCAGGCAAAAGCGAGACTGGGTACACGGTATGTTGCATCTCTCAGAGTGTACACATGGCGTTCCTGAGGAGCTGTCTTTCTTAGAGAAACCCGAGACACTGACACACCCGGTTTTGTTTATCCAAACTGCTTTATACGAAACAATACCTAAGAAGGTGACAATTAAGTTGATGGACTCCTTCTCCGAGCTCATCGCTTGTCTTACAAAGACAATAATTACAATTGTTTAATCCATTAAAGGGAATATTTTTATCCACGGCTATTATTCTAAACGGGGTATTATTTCATGCTGGCGTTCACTCTATGAATGCATGTTAACAAAGCAAGAATTAAATTGGTTATATGTTTATTGCTATCCTAAGTGCATTCAGCTTAAAGCAGATGGAGCATGGATGAGGCGCATGGATATCTCTCTCTCTCTCTCTCTCTCACACACACACACACACACAAACACAAACACCTTCTTTTTCTCCTTCCTTCTCACACTGTGCAGATGAAAACAATCTCATTCCCTCTGTACTGTACTTCTTGTGTTTTCTGTCTTCTTTTTTTTTCAGTTTTATCCTCGGTGAGAGTCTGACTGAAAAAAACCTCACCCATCCCAGACCAATTTTCATTTGCACAGTAAACATTATGTAAATACCACTCAATGCCTGCTCACCTGCCACACCCGCCTCGCCTTTTATTCTCACAGCCTTAGCGGTTAGGGGGAACAAAGGAGGCCCGAGCTCATTCCAAAGCCAGAGACACACAACTAAAAAAACACATGGAAAAAAAAAAACAGAAAGAGCGTGCCTTAATTGTTACTCAGGAAATATCTACTTTAGTGATGATTTCTCTAGTCTTTTCCCCAGAGCACAAGGCTGAGCATCACACACACACACACGAGTTCATGAAAATTAATTCAAGATTTGTTGATATTGACTTAGAAATTGTCTTCTTTTTTTTTTTTTTTTTGGAAAATATTGCACTAGAAACTGTTCCATACACTACAAAAGGTAGGCATAGAAAAGGAGTACCCCTAGGGAACTCTTTATGTTAAGCAATTTTTTAATTGGCAATGATGTACTGTATGTACAGTAGTTAATAATATTAGAAGAGGCCACCTGTGTTGGTTTTCTCTAACTGGTTCTCCGGTTTCCTCTTATTTCCCTAAAAAAAGAGGATTAATTATGTAAATTGCCTGTAGGTGTGAATGGGTATTGCCTCATCCAGGGTGCATTCCGATGTCACGCCCAGCGTTCCCAAGGTACAGGTACAGTAGGTCCTGATTTCGTCAACACCCTGACCAAGATGGAAAAGGTTTCTGAGGATGGATATTTAAACGATCATACATGAAAATAAAGGAATGTAGATAATAATTATATTAATGAAGCAGATACAGTAAAGCAGCAGAGTAAGCGTAATGCAGTAATACAATACTGTATATTGGTCGAAGCACAAAATCTGTGCATTTGTACAGTATAGCCTTCCTGATTTAATCACTATTTAAATAGATTGCATCAAATGCAATGCAAAGACATGATAGTTTTTTTTTAATTAAAAGAAAAAATATAAAAAAAGAGTTGAACCGAACGACCAACATTTCTGTACATTGTTTGTAAAACGATTATCGCACTGTGTTTGTTTTTTTTCCACTGGGTTTTGTGACAGCAGAGTAAAATGACTGACACTGACACGGTTGAAGTATGACCTGTAAGATGCAAACAGTAAACACCAAATATTCAGATGCTCTCAGTCAAGGTTATCACCAGCATGCATACACAAGATGGCCTGGTTTCAGCATACTATATCAGGCGGGTTACTCCCTGCATCTGGTGCCAATCTATTACAAACCAAAAGGACACCCCCACACAGTTATCCACTATTCGGAAACAACAAACTGCATGTCTTTGAATTATAAGAGGAAACCAGAGTACCCTGTGCTGAACTACTACCATACTACCATACTGCCATACTAGTACTACTACTACTACTAGTTAGTTAAGCATTTATTCATCACATATACTTTCCTGCACAGTGAAATTCTCCCATAGCCATAGCTGGGCTTAGAGCGCAGGGTCAGCCATTATACGCTGTCCCTGGAGTAGAGTTAAGAGTCCCAACAATGGCAACCTGGTGGAGCTTGGACTTGAACCGCCCACCTTCTGACCAGTAACTTGGTGCCTTAACCCAAACCCAACTAGTCCACATGGAGCACATTTAGAATGACATCACATGGTAATGTTATGGTTAAAAGCCTTATATGACACATGTCATAGCAATATTTTCTTGATATTTGATTTATATAAATTTGTTCAAGAAATGCATCAGCGCAGGTTAAATATAAAATATGAGATGTTTTTATATAAATCATAGTCTTAAATAGAATAAAACTTATTTCCGTAACAAAAAAAAACAAGCTTTTTAACAATAACTAGTTCGGTCACTTGTGCTACCCACATGTTTGGAAATGATGTCATGGGTAGACGAATTCACAGACGGTCACATGACTGCACCAGGATGGTCACTGATGTTACTTATGGACATCATGAGTGAAAATTAAGGATGAAATTGAATAGCTTTCTTATGGGCTACAATAATAATAATAATAATAATAATAATAATAACCACACCATTATTTAATTACAGTAAAAATATTACTTATGTCTACACTATGTCCTCATATGTGACATAAAGAATGTTTAGATCAATTAAAAGGATTAACATAAAGCATGATGTCAGTGGCTTGTACACTTGAGTTGGATCAGCTGACACTCACTTATTTTTTGGAAATGCACAGCCTGTGTTTCCCTGAAGGCGAATATGGGTGTGGATTTTCAGTAAATGATTGAGGACAATAGCAGACGGCAGCATGACGAGGGGCTGGTTACCGTGATTAGATTAATTAGTCGCTGTCATCGTGGAAGAGGATCATTTGTATGATTAGATTAATTAGATGAAGTCAGAGAGGGTTTCTCCTTTCTCTCATCTCTTGCTTGTCTCCTTCTTGGTAACGGTTGCTTTTGTCTGATCTGATACGGAGTCAAAACCAATCATCATGCAGGCGTGCAGAACAACAGACGTGCAGCTTAGTGGGTTTTTTTAATCACACGGCAGTAATAATGTTATAATGCTTGAGGTGTGTTAAAGCGTGTTAGGCCAAGACGAGACGCTACTGTAAGAAGACAGAGGGCAGTTCAGGTTGTGTTACACAAACAAAACTACAAGAACAACACCAGAGATCGTGTTCATCCTATTCATATCTGTAGTTGTATCTGCTTGTCACAGACTGTCCACAATAATAGTGCATTTGAATTGAATTAGCAGTATGCCTATGCTTTCTCAGGGTGTGTTGTTTTGTCTGGATATCTTTGGCAGACATTTTAATAAATGTAAATTGTCCATTATGCTATAAAGTCTTTTTACCCTAAAGCCTAGCATGTGAAAATAAGTTTGATTGTGTATGTTTTTTTTTGTTTTGTTTTTTTTTGCTTTTGCATGTCAAAGCATCTCTTCTATTTGCCTAGGATAGTTTGCCAGTTCTGGTTAATTTCCGCTTACAACAAAATGCATGCTTGCTAGCTCAGTTTATATACGGTTATTAACTTCCTATGATAGAATGCTCTGCGTGTTTTATTTCTCTGATAGCAAATTTACAGATGGATAAATCCTAAAGCTTGTGTCTTGTTTTTCAGTTTCAGTGCTTTTATTCGCACAAATAGCTTATCTTCACAGATAATTATTATATAAATATATATTATATATATTTTATTATATAAATCATTATAAGTCTTAAATATAATGAAACTTATTTCTATTTAAACCTTTCAAGCTTTTTTTCCTGTCACATGTGCTACCCAGGAACGTCACCATTTTGGAAATGATGTCATGGGTAGACGAATTCACAGACGGTCACATGACTGCACCAGGATGTTGACTGAAGTTACTTATGGACATCATGGGTGAAAGTTAAGAATGAAGTTGAAATCAAATTCAAATCAAATTCAAATTTTATATTGAATTATATTGTCACATACACAGTCATACACAGTACGATATGCAGTGAAATGCTTATACGACCGCCAGTGACCTTAAAAAAATAAAAGCTTATAGATGAGAAATAAATATGAATAAAAAGAAATACAATAGAAAATAAATGTAACTAGGATAAAAATAAAATATACTGTACAAATAAGGACATTCACAATATAGCAAAATATAGAAGAAAAAATAGAAATTTGTAAAAATGTATAAATTTAATATAAAGAAAAAATAAGGTTCCTATGGGCTACAATAATAATAATAATAACAATAAAGGCAATTTAGAAGTGGTAAATATCCTACGAAGCCTGTTTTTGGATGGTGTGAGGAGACCCATTCACCATGAGTGGAACATGAAAAAACTCAACTCAAGATGGGATGCGAACCCTTAGACCACAGTACCACCCTGAATTAAATATTTACAATATTAGTTCTTTTCTTCTAGTGACTAACTAAGTGCTCAGACAGGCGGATCAAAGCCGAATTCAATCCTATCCATATAGAAACCCCAGCACGCTTACTGGGGCGAAAAAGACTTTGAGATGTGCATTGCACAAATCCTGTGAGCTGGCTAGGATGACGTCATACACGAGGACTGTGTTCAGTAGACCTGTCTCCGTAGTCCTTTGTGGTGTGAGAAATTCATGTGCAACAATAAATTATACTGTAATTTTCATCATATTTTTCGATTACATCCCTATTCTACACAAGTGTGTACTGTAGTCCTTAACAACACTTAATGTATCATTAAAAAGGCTTGTGATGATCTTCACACTAATTCGATCTTTGGTAAAGTTCTTTATGTATCAGAGCTGCAGGTCGTTATTCAGGCCATTGATTTGTTATTTATTTTAGTAAAATTTTTGGAAAAAGCCCTCAAGGCACTTTGTTAGACTCCAGACTCATATCCACTTCATGACATGTTGTGAAAGCATTTCTCATAAACGGCTGAGCATCCAGAATGTCAGGTTTTCTGTCTAATAAAGCCGTGAAGACCAAACTGTGTGTTGATAAGTCTCGTTCCACACGATCATAACACTGTACGTTCTGAAATTCCGATTCGAGCTGCATTTTTAAGCACCTGTATTATTCTCACCTTAAGCAAATGATTTACTGCAGTAAAGTCAGCAGCACAGATCAAACGGGAACTGAAATGATTCCAGGAAATACCAGCGAAGATGTTTTCTTGGAAATTGCAATGCTAGGAATTAGGAGTACATCTTACACTCGAACAAACATTAGAAAAATGTGCCTACTGTATGTTTATGTGGAAAAGCACGGAACTGTCCTCAGACACAATATTTACATTTTTTTATTGCATTTTAAGGTAATAGTTTTACTGGTTACAGCTTAATATACAGTACAATACATTACACACTGCATGGCAAAAAATAATAATCTTGCACACATGAAGATTTCGGTCAGTCACCTTTAGTTTTAATTAACGGTCAGTTTGTGTGTAAAAGTCATCATTCTGTACATTCAGGTCGTCAGCTGACTTCATTTTATTACCACATACAGTAACGTTGCTGAGTCTAGACCTGAGCAACTGAAGCGACCCAGGATCGTAACACTGCCTCTAGAGGCTTGTACAGTGGACACTATGCAGGATGGTTGCATCGCTTCATGCGCTTTCCAAATCTGTGTCAATCTGGACTCATCAGACCTTTTTTCATTGCTTCAAAGTCCAGTCTTTGAAGCTTTTTTCTGATTAGTCTCACATGGACACACAGTGGTTTAGTCCCAATCCTTTTTGTTCTCATCACATTCGGTATGTATGGAAATGCTCTTACTTTTAGATTTTTTTTCCCCAATCACATTTCTTCCACAAAGTTCACGCTTCAGGACTATCCTTTCAGGGTTCCATCATGTGCTGAAGGGTTCTGAACCCAGTTCCAGCAATTCAAAATCTCCTTAGTTGTTTTCTTTGCTTGATGCAACCCAATAATTCAACCCTTCTGAAATAGTTTTTTTCCAGACAGTGTATTTATCAATGTCTTTGTTTTATGTCTAACGACTTTATTGCTAATATATTTTGTTCTCTATGAGAAGATACACTGACTTCCTAAAAAAAAAAAAGTCATCCTGTTGCAAAAACATCTGAACACCGTATCAGCCACTTTCTCTTCTGTATTAATTCTCTGTATTCCGTTTCTTTACCCTCTTTTCCATGTCCTTGAAGCTTCCTCAGGTCGAAGGTACCTTGTTCTGGAAGAAAGGACAAGAACGAAAGTTAAATTGAATGAAGCAAGACAAGAAGATATAAACAGGATGGAAGAAAATAGGCCTTTCATATCTGTGTTTTTAGGACAAAAGCATGACATAGAAGTGAAACGTGACCTACTTCTGTTTCTACTCCTGTTGTGAGGTTGAGGGAAAGGAAGAGATGCATAAATATTACCATAAGGGACAATCGGTAATATTTACACATATTCTTGTAATTTCTGTTTATTTGTAGAAATTCTCCAGTACATGGAGTCACATATAGTATGACAGAATCATTTCACAGCAGAGAACTGGCCACATTACTAGTGCCCTTAACAAATGCAGCTTTTTCAGTATTTTCACATTCTTTTTTGTAATATTACGGGGCCACCAACCTCTTAGAAACTGCTGTTCCTGAAAATTAATTAAAAGTTTTATTTCAGCGTCTTTATTTGATCATCTGTCAAATTCCATCAACTCCATGACTCAACCCATTTCGCTCCTTCTGCATACAAAGGCTCATAAACACAGATGATTAGCTAGTGTTACTGTGATTGACTAGGAGGAGAATATCCCTACCCAACCTAGAGAACATGGACAATGACCCCAGGTCAAACCTCATGACCACAGTTTGAACGTACACAGTTAAGAGCTGTCCTTTATTAAACACCATGCAAATCACAGGTTAATATTAATGCACAGGTTCAAACATAGTATTGTTCCTATAATAACAACATAAGTCTGTATAATGGATATTTGTCAGGTCCCAGTATAGCGCCTCCTAATCATTAACCATTAACATTAAAACCACCTTCTGGTCCTTTAGGGCATGACTCCACAAGACGTCTGGGGGTGTACTGTGGTGTCTGGCACCAGGATGTTGGCAGCAGATCCTTTGGGTGCTATGGGCTTCCATGGAGTGAACTTGTTTGTCTGGTGAACCCTGTGGGTGCTCAAATGGTTTGGGATCTAGGGAATTTGTAGGGTGGGTCTCGGCCTCTTCGCCTGCTGAACCCCAGGTGTGGTAGGCGGTGATGCACTGAGTATTCTTGTGCCTTTTTTTCGTGGCCAGCATGGATTTTTTTGGTGATTTGTGCAGCATTAGTTTTTCTTTGGGAACGGACCGGACCGGACAGGTGGGCGTTTTGTCCCAGAAGGTATGAGTGAGCATTTGGTGATCAATGTTTTACAGTTCACCTGATCGGTGTATATTGCCCAACTGGCACCCGGCTGAGGACACTCTTAACAGAGCACACTCTTCACAGAGCACACAATCACACACTACAAACACTCTTTAAACACTAATCAGCCTACACTCCATGTCTTTGGACCAATCACACAGGGAGAAGATGCAAACACCAAACACAAAGTGATTCGAACCCCCAACCCAGGCGGTGTGAGGCAACACCACTAACCACTCATCATGCCTCACACTGTAAAAAATGTTCGTAATTCTAACAGTAAAATACCGTATAAATGCTACAGAATAAAACCATATTTCACAAAACTTGGGAT
>JAQQZS010000005.1:4573743-4593074 GCA_030068045.1 Platyallabes tihoni | reverse complement strand
TGCCAATCCATCGCAGGGCACACACACACACACACACATTCACCCACCCATTCACACACTACGGGCAATTTGGGAACAGCGTACTACATATACTACATTTTTAATACAATACTATACTACACTATACTACACAACTACTCTACACTGCACAGTTCTATACTTCATTACCCTATACTATACTACACTATACTACACCACTACATTGCCCAACACTACACTGCACTGTTCTATATTACATTACCCTATACTATGCTACACTATCCTATACTATACTACATGCAACTATACTATCCTACACAATAATAACCACTACACCACCGTGCTGCCACTATACTGTACTATGCTATGCGATGCTATAGATCTTTCTTATAGCATTGTACTATTGTTTTGTTTGTACTTATACTCATTGGATTATGTCTGAAACAGGATGTCAAGTGATACTAAATAGAGAAAAATAACAAACAAACAGATAAACAGACAACCAGGATGCAGGAACCCTTTCTGGTAGAGAGCTTTATAAATCAATCTCTCTTACACACACACACACACACATTCAGACAAATCAGACCAAGAATGCTAGAGATAGGAAACATTGTCTAATGTAATATAAAACTGTAATAGGACATTATGAATGTTTATTACGGGAGTCTTGATCTCTGGTGGCCAGGAAACACTGCTGATGGGAGATCAACAAGCAAACCCAGTCAAACACTCAGGCTTTTATACAGTAAGTACATAGCTCTCAGTTTAAAGAGTTTCAGAGAGAGAGAGAGAGAGAGAATTACCACATCTGAATCCCAATATATAATAATAATAATAATAATAATAATAATAATAATAATAATTATTATTATTATTATTATTATTATATGTTCTCACAAGGTCCTTCATTATTATTCTGTCTATCTTGAGCAATGCTTTTCCCACACAGACACTTCTAGACCTACTGTAAGATTACTGAGTGAATTAGTGTTAGGTTTATGTATGGGTCCAGTTTAACTCATCACTGTGTAGGCAGGACATAAAGGTCTCAGAGCTCATCTGACACTGATGATCTTGATGACAGAGTTAAGTCTGTAGCATTTACTCTTTCCTTTCAGCATTTCCCAGTATGCACAAATGGGAGGAAATTAGTGGCTGTATTTTCCACATTGACAAATCAATGATAAGTCAATAAGAAGGTAAGAAATGGCAGAGACAGCAGTAAACAGGAGGGGTACGGTCCATGTTTGTGCTACTAACACTGTCTAAAATAGTAATAAATAAAAAAATGCATTTAAGTGAAATAGGTAAGTTTAACAAAAAAATATTTGTATACCTAAAATATTATAATATATTTATAATTTTTAAAATAATTCTAATAAAAATAATTTTTTTGACTCATTACATCAAAATACAACCTTAATTATTTACAAATAATTAAAACATAATTAATTTATGAAACTAATTTCTTGAATCAAAGGCTAACTTCCGGTCCTAAAAAATGAAATCAATAAACAGGCCCACAGCCTAATAGAAGAAATGCACCCAATGTATCATTTTTATACAAGAAACAGTTTTGGTCTCCTTAACCCATTTCTGACAACGTACGTGGTGGATTTATATTTACATCATCGTTTTTTTGTTTTTGTTTTTACAGTTTTACGTTTTTTTAATTATTATTTACAGTTTTTTTGATCATACATAATTAGGAACATGGCTGATTTGATTGACAGCTCCAATGCAGGTGTCAACCCACTAGCTGTCGGCTATGAATCACCTTAGCTACAGTAACCAGCTAATTGGAATCGGTTTAGTTTAACTTAACAACAAATGTAGGCCTTGGTACGAGACGACGTGTAGGGTATGGATGGCAGGATTCAGTCAAAAAAAAATAATAATAATAATCAAGTTAATTCAAGCCTCTTTATATGTACAATCTTTTCCATTTGTTACAGATTTGTTACAGATTAAATTTAATTTAGAATCAGTTCAGTATCAGGTTATTGTCTCTGTCCCATCTCTAATTAGCAATAAGCTGCAGTATAATTAAATGTAAAACCTAACCACACATTCGAAGGCTTCCCCTTGACTGTGTATACACTAATCTGCCATTTTCTCAGGTTGAACGCTATAGATCAGTGTACAATTACTGACTGCATCCCTTCTGCTGCTGTTCGTGGTTTCTCAGTTCTCAAGCATGTCAGTGCAACAGGACCACCTCTGTGCAGATAACATGACATGGTCAACCTCTCGGCTTCCTGCCCTCCTTTCAGTGGAACAGTGACTGAGTTTAACCGACATGCTTGATTCTGACCCCCCCCCCCCTCTCCCCTCCGCCCCGCCTAACACCCTGCACCTCCCACCCGGGTATCAGAACGCAACAGCTGGTATCATGTTTCTGTGAGCCCTCTCTAACTATTTTGTTTTATCTTGCTAGATACTTCTTGTCTACACTTAGGTGTTTTGAATTAGATTTATAGTGGGAGGGACAAGGGAACTAAATACTAAGTACTACGTAATTTAAAAAAACTCCCTCAAAATTTTATTTTCAGGTAAAATCCATCTTTTTGTATTACTATCTTAATGTATGTTTAAAGCCAGGACACACACTACGGGCAATTTGAGAACCTCAATTCCTCCACAAATCTGCATGTCTTTGGATAGTGGGAGGAAACCAGGGTACCCAGAGAGAACCCACCAAGCACAGGGAGAACATGCAAACTCCATGCACACAGACCCCAAGGTGGGAATTGAACCCAGACACAGGAGGTGCAAGGCCACAGCGCTAACCACTAAGACGCCGTGCCGCCTACCAGCTAGTTTAGATACCTTAGTTAGTTTAGTTAGCTACTAGTTACAAAAAAATGGCAGTTTCTATATGTTATGTTTTTTTAAATAATTTTACTGTTAATTTTAGTGTCCTTAGTTGCTATCCACTTCTCTCGAACATACACTCCGATGTACACACAATCTTACCGTCAAAAGACCCCCATCCACAGGAAGACATTTGTACTGTATGTACATCCCCATTAAAATGCATTCACTATATAGTTAATAAGAGATATGACTATATGTTGGTTATCGGTTTACCAAAGCTCTATGGGAATTATAAACCCAGTTGTGGTGTACGGTATGAAGTTAGCTATGTTTTCATTCAGACATCTGACTGGATTTGTATTACAGGTAATTGCTTCCTATATGCTTCCTTTGTTCCTCCTTCTCCTCATTCAGTACCTTGTCAGGCCTTGCCCTCTACCAGGCTTCATCAGGTGACACAAACAGTGCTGAATAGGCATCATTGTGCTGAAACACTACACCTGCAGCCAGCAGCAGCTCTGTGGGAACATGACCACGCTGAAGACTCAGAGAGAAGCTTTCGGACTAAACTTCAGATAATGAAACTGCACCCTTTTTTACCTCTTGAAACTATTTCTGTATGTTCTCCCAACTGCAGACCTTATACTGTTCATTATTTCGAATAGATTCTTACTTTATTTTATTTAATTGACGGTTTATGAGTAAACTGAAATCGACATAAAAGAACTAATCAAGTAATAAACACTCCACCAAACTTCTGAGTGTGTGTGTGTGTGTGTTTTTTTTTTGTTTTGTTTTTTTTTTTTTTTTAAAGACCCCCGATTCATTTCATTGCCAGACTGGTTCAAAAGGACAACTACAGGTAACAGGCAATAAGAAATGTAAGACAAAGATACATATCAAAACCATAATAATTCTAAATCAAAAACATTTAAAATCAGTGGATGTGATCAAGACACCAGTGAGAAATTGGGGGAAAAGAAAAGAAAAGACAATCTCTGCGTCTTTGCACATTGCACAATTCACAGTTATGGACTTTTTACAGGAATAAACCTCTCTGCATTTTTGCACAATACATAGTAACGGGCACTCATGCACAGTTGCACATACCCCTGATATTCAATATTGCACATTGTACATTCATGCACATTTGCACTTTTGCACAGATTATGGACATTTATGGACCATGGACATCTACACACACATGCATATTTGCACACTTCCTGGTCATTTCCAGTTATTTACATTTAAATTCATCTTTATATCTTTCTCTCATTGTATAGACAAGTTTTTATATTTCTTCTATATTTTTTTAAGTTTTTAATATTGTTTTTTTTTTTTTACATTTTTAAGGTCACAGGCGGTCGTTTAAGCATTTCACAGCATATCGTACTGTGTACTGTATGACTGTGTATGTGACAAATAAAGTTTGAATTTGAATTTGAAATTTGACAGTGACAAGTGGCAATGTGAGCAATCACAGGGAAAAACTAAAGTGTGCTCCGTAGTGCTGCGAGGAAAATCCGTGAGAAAGAAACAGTGTAAAAAGTTAATCAATGACAGATTTAAAAATAAATTAGGGATTAAAAGTCTCCCTTTTAAGTGTAAAAATGAAATCCGGGACAGTGTAAAGTAAATTCAAATTCAAATTCAAATTTAATTTCTCACATACACAGTACGATGTGCAGTGAAATGCTTAGACGACCGCCCGTGACCTTAAAATAAAAGACTATTAATAGGAAATAAATATGAAAAAGAAAATACAGAGAAGGTAAATTTAACTAAGATGAACAAAATAACTGTACAGTACAAAATATACAATATAAGAAAAATATCTGAAAAATATAGAAAAATAAGAAAAACAGCTGTACAATATAGAAATATAGAATTTATGGAATTTCGCCGATAAATAAATTAGACTGTGTAAAATGAATCAGGGACAGTTTAAAATAAATTTATGTAAACTTAAATTATCACTAACCACTACACCACCGTGCCGCCCGCATCTAAAATATATTAGTGTCAAATTAGTCCGAGAAATCAAACAAAATAAATGAGACAGTAAGAACCATCTTGTCTCATAGGCAATTCATAACACTGAATGTAACTATAAGTATTTAAAAAGCACTATACAGTATGCATGTGGTTTGGTAACAAGGTGTAAATTAGGTGTAAATTCTTAGTTAGTGAGCTAGTTAGTTTTTTGTAATTTATGTTGTAAATTGATGTTTTATGTAGCACCTTTGTCCTGGAGGAATGTCGTTTTGTTTCATCGTGTATTGAACTGTACGTATATGGTTGAAATGACAATAAAAGCCTACTTGACTACTTGACTTGAATCTTAAACACTGCTTTATCATGTGGTAACAGGGTGGCAGGGGGCCTGGAGTCTGTCCCAGAAGACTGTCCTATGTTTCATTTTTTAATTTTATAAAACACATTTTTAAAAGCACTATGTACTACAGTATATACAGGCTTTGGGACTGACAACAGTGGAGTGATTTTCTATAGGGTTAAAGGCCTTGTCCAAACACTGGCTATGGCTCGACTCCTGACCCTCTGATCAGCTCAACCGCTTGAACCACAACCACCCCAAGATTCGAACCCAAATCTGAGTGCTGACCTCTAAACCACCCTGCCAAATATGACATTATGTGAAATTTTTAATGAATGAAGGACAGAGTAAAACAAATAAGACAGTAAGATAAATCAAGGACAGTGTAAAATCAGTCGAAGACAGTGTGAAATTAATAAAGTCAATCAGAAACAAATGACATTCTGTGAAATAAATCAGGAACAGAGTAAAACAAGTCATGGGCAGTGTAAAACCAATCAGAGACAGTGTGAACTAAATCGTGGACAATGTAAAACCAAACCGAGACAATATCAAATTAAATTAAAAACAGTGTGCCTTTTAAAAGCATGGACATAAGAGAATGGAATTTAAGTATTAATTAAAACTGGAGCAATCATGAAAATTTTAAATAGAAGAAAACCAGGCGCATGTGTTTGTGTTTGTGTGTGTGTGTGTGTGTGCGTGCATAGTTCATGATCGTGGCGGGCAGATACACACTCCTGACCAGCTTAAACCACAGCTCTCCTTCATGTCCCCCAACAGAATGTGCAGTCTGTCAGCGCTGGGCTGAAGAGTGAACAGTGGTTTAATTTAAAATGGTTTTTAATCTGTTTCACGTAAGGGCACAAATACTGCATGTTACACACCTTTTTATAAAATGCTCCTCGGTCTCCACTTTGCGTACGCTCTTTGCTCTAAGCTGATTTGATCAACTTCCTGTTTTAAATGTGAAAGTTAAACCAGGCAGAGATGGTTTCTTTATGACTGTTGTTAGACTTTTAAGCTGTAGAAGACAGGAACTTCTGGGGTTTTGGTACTAGAGTCCCCAGATCAAAACCCACCTCTCCAGAAGACACTATAATTCCCTACAACAGCATCACTGACGTCATCTTTTACCACATCCTGTGATTACTTCTGCCATTTGTGTGGGTGTGTGTGTGTGTTACAGAAAATCTCCCTGTTTCTCCTAATCACTCACACAAACCACCATGTGGTTCAAGTCTTGAACCTGATCGTTCAGAAGGTGTGTGTTATATACGTGTTTTTCCAGCATGGCTCAAACACTAGTTCTGGCTGTAACATGAATGATTTGTTTATATTTATGTGCTCAATTGAATAGGGGATTGTTTCTATAAAGAAACATGCATTTATAGGGACTTGAATTGTGAACACTCCACATAACATAAGACTAATATTTCATGCTTTAAAAAAAAAAAAAAAAAATATTTTGAAGTTTTTTTTATTTGGAGATGATTATTTACGGGTAATGGGAGAAGACTTTGTTATGGTTTGTAGTACAGGACGTCTCAGAGGACAGAGGAGTTTCCGGTTTCTCACTAAATGACAAACTGCGTTTTTTGTTTCATTAGCTTCAGAGGACAGAGGATACAGGAGGGGTTTAAAGTAAACGATAACAAGAACTATCTTGTCTCACAGGCAATCCGTGACACTGGATGATGGTTACTGCTGTTACAGTAATCCACTCTGTGATAGTGTGATACACTCACGCTTTATCTTGTATGCAGGGTCGCGGGAGGCCTGGAGTCTATCCCAGGAGACTTAAGCCACATTAGTCCCATACACCCTGCATGTGGTGCCAAAGCATCACAGGGCACATACACACACACACACACACACACATGCTCATTGTGGGAATTCTAATTAGCCTAATCTGCATGTTTTTCGACTGTGGAAGTAAACCCACCAAGCGCGGAGTGAACATATGCAAACTCCATGCACACGGACCCAAGGCGGGAATTGAACCCGGACACTGGTGGCGCAAAACTACTAAAACACCGAACCATCTTGTTGTGATACAGCGCAACATAATGTGGTGCAAAGTGAAGTAAATTATTTTTGTAATTTCCTATTACTTGACCTTCTTAACCGTCAGTTATGTGACTTGAAAGCGCCGTGTTAACAGTAAGGACCAAATTAAGCACAGATCACGTTGTACGAATGGTTGTAGTGTTGAAGCATGCAGACATGAGTCACATCCCCTCAGCCCTCGGCCCCTGACACGCATGACTCTCAGACGACTCTGTAGTCGCTTCTGCTTTTCCTGTATGCTAGAAGAGCAAGTCTTCCTGATATACTACATTACTAACTTATACAGTCTGACAGTGACGTGAATGGTTGCCTTACTTTCCAAGGAGTCTGGTGCTGTGTTTCATTCTGCCTCTTTCTTTTAGTTAAAACGTCTTCCTATTGCCATCTCAGGGAGTGTTTCCTTGCCACTGTCACTTTTTTTCTGTTAATTTTTCTAATTTATTTCTATAATTTCGTACTTCTTACAATAAGGACCAGTGCTTAAAGCATTATACAAATAAAATGTAATTTAAGTCGAATTACTCCATGTCTCCTTGACATCACCCTTAAAATTGTCTAATTAATCCAGTAGAATAAAAACTGATTAGACATGAATCATCACTTAGTTAATTCGTAGTTCCACATTAAAAAATGCAAACAATTATTATATCTTGAACAAATATCCTTTTTTGATGATTATTTATGATGAATGGGAAAAGTCTTTGTTATGGTTTGTAGTACAGGACATCTCAGAGGACAGACGGGTTTCCGGTTTCTCACGAAATGACAAACTGCGTTTTTTGTTTCATTAGCTTCAGATGACAGAGGAAACAGAAGGAGCTTGTGAAAGAGAATCTGTTTATAATGTAAATGATAACAAGAACCATCTTGTCTCATAGGCAATTCATAACACTGAATGTAACTATAAGTATTTAAAAAGCACTATACAGTATGCATGTGGTTTGGTAACAAGGTGTAAATTAGGTGTAAATTCTTAGTTAGTGAGCTAGTTAGTTTTTTGTAATTTATGTTGTAAATTGATGTTTTATGTAGCACCTTTGTCCTGGAGGAATGTCGTTTTGTTTCATCGTGTATTGAACTGTACGTATATGGTTGAAATGACAATAAAAGCCTACTTGACTACTTGACTTGAATCTTAAACACTGCTTTATCATGTGGTAACAGGGTGGCAGGGGGCCTGGAGTCTGTCCCAGAAGACTGTCCTATGTTTCATTTTTTAATTTTATAAAACACATTTTTAAAAGCACTATGTACTACAGTATATACAGGCTTTGGGACTGACAACAGTGGAGTGATTTTCTATAGGGTTAAAGGCCTTGTCCAAACACTGGCTATGGCTCGACTCCTGACCCTCTGATCAGCTCAACCGCTTGAACCACAACCACCCCAAGATTCGAACCCAAATCTGAGTGCTGACCTCTAAACCACCCTGCCAAATATGACATTATGTGAAATTTTATTGATGTTAAGCATTTATCCACAGTTGTATTCCTTTCTTTAAAAAACATATGATACACAAATGCAACATGCAGTTACATCAATCAGTATAATTAGTGAAAAATTATCAATGCATCCATTATTATTATTTAATAAAGAGAAAACTGTTTTGTTCACCAAATTAAACGTTTGATTTTCATAGCAGCAGTTATAAAGCACTGTTTTTACATTTTTAATTTAAAGTATTTTTTTTTTGTGTTGAATTACAGCAAGGTCAACGATTTTGTTTCGTAATAAAAGTGATGAAGTATTAAAAAGGGCGTGTTAATCCTGTAGTGCATACTGTACAATGACACCTGAGAAACACTGCGCTTCAGAAAATCACAAACCTGTGAGACACACACACACACACACACACACACACACACACACACCCTACAAACACCAACAAACCCAGACTTTGCCATTAAAACCAGCTTGTTCTTTTGTTAAGCAAATTTAAGCAAACAGGTAACACTGTTTCAGGTCAGCATATTTTAGAATTTATGTTTAGGTTTAAATGCTGAAAGAGTGCTTTAAAAAGGCCTCGCTGCCTACATTGCTTTAGCATCAATGACGCTGCGTGAATTTGTGCTTATTTTGAAATTTGCGTAAGGTATGGTGCTAATTTAGCATCTTACAAAGGATGTGGTAAAATGCTGCTCTTTTGTTTTAGAGATAAGTGGTGCAGCGGTTAGCACTTCACATCATGTTGCTTTATAGAAGCGTAGAACATCGATGATAGACTTTTAGTGAAGCAAATGATCAAGATCTCACTTCAATATGCATAGATCAATAGAACTTTGGATAGTACAGAAAATAAAATAAAATAAAATAGTATTATATATACCGAGTAAGCCATAAAAGTGTATACACACTTGTAATGTTAATACTAAATTTATTGCTATATGTTATATATTGATATATATGATAATCTTATGATAATAATATGAAAATATTAACAATATTAGCTATGTACAGTATGTTTGGTGCAACCACTTTTTGTTAGACTGCAGAGATGATACAGTAGGTTGACTGCAAGAAGGGACTAAGCTGATCTCATTTTACAAACTAAACAGAAAGAATTTCCTGGGACCCAGAAATACCCCCTCACACACACACACACACACACACACACACACACACACAGAGTGAGAGAGAGCGAGAGAAAGTAAGAGAGACAGAGAGTCAGTGTGTGTGTTCTGGAGATGGTAAGACAGTAAGAGCTGACCTTTCCCAGAAATGTAAACACAGAAGTTGCTAAGGCATAAAGAGAGGGATAAATTAACTCACTACTTCATTTAAACACAATGTCTCTCCTCAACCATAAAAGGCAAAAACCCTTTGCTCTTCCTCACTCAGCCATTTCAAGACAGTTCAATCTTTATACATTTAATCCTTTTAAAAGGTTTGATGCACGGTTCTGATTGGAACAGAAGGCGATGTAGGGGTTAATCACACAAATCTGGCCCATTCTGTATACACAGGAATTTCATAAAATCACTTAAGGGCTTAATGACAAACTGTTAGAATGAGTTTAGCCATGTACTCTTCTACACTTGTATACCAAAGGACAAAAGGTCTCTATGGAGGAAGGGTGTGTTTGGGCAGATCACGGGTTTAGATTTTAGGCTTCACTGGAAGCCCAACTTCCATAAAAATGCTGGAAATTGCAGCAATGAAATGTTTTCAATGAAACCTCCTTGGTGGGATTTACTGTAGGATTTAAGTGAATCAAATGATCACAATCTCACCTCATACAATATATTGTGCTGTTGATGTATTAAACTCAACCTCCTTTTTGCCAGACACACAGCCTGTGTGAAAAACTCATTTGGTGCCCCTGAGCTAACAGACACCTGTTGAAGCCTGCGCATCAGTTAATGTCTGATAGATGTTTGTCTACTCCATGTTTTAATGAGACAAAAGGCTAACCCACAAACTTTCAACACGTCATTTGGAGACCTGTCCAGACACACAGAGTGAGTGCAGGTGTATTTTGCTCAGACAAAAACATATCAACATTTATTGTACTGTGTATTCTTTATGTGTGCCACTTAGGCACACGGTTTCTCTTTATGATGATGGGCGGAGCTTTTGAAGGTGCGGAACCTTGTAACCCGCTGCCAAACCTTTAACCGGGAATGATCATGTCAAACGTAAAGACTTCTGGATGATTTGGAATTGTTCAGAGCCTACATTAGTCGTGTAATGTGTGAGTAAACTGTAAGCATATAGAGCTGTTTAATTATTTATTAAATTCATTGGTCATTCGCTGTATCAGCCTAGCTTCCTCCATGTAACGTCCTTCCTCAGATAATAATAAGCGGCTTAATAGTTTTTTTTGTGGCAAAATGGCCGAGATTGCTAATGTTGACCTGATATTATAAAAGTCTTTTGATGTGGATACTTAAGAGATGAAACTGTCTAGAAGAAATCAAAAGCCACACTGAAACTGGGTAACACAGGCAAAGAAAGTCAACGATGATGAGAGACCTGTATAGTGTTAATTTCATCAACGAAAATAATGACGTAAAAAAATATTCGTTGGCGACCTTTTTTCCTGTGACTAAGACGAGACGATGACGAGAGGACATGTTAACATAGTTCTGTTTATTTTATAGTTAAACCGTTGCCAAACACATTACATTTACTTTTACATTTAGGCATTTGGCAGACGCTCTTATCCAGAGCGACTTACATTAAGCTAACAGGTTAGCAGATGATTGTGACCCATAGGAGCTATCCCTACAACAGTCCAAGTGTGTAAATTCATATTTAAAAAAAGTTTAAAAACACGGTATTGTCCACACTGCTCCTATTGTTTTGTAGTTAAAAAGAATATGGACATGCAGCAACGTAAAAATAAATATAATTAGCAGAAAACATCAGATGAAAAGATACATTTTAAATGTTAAGGTAATTACTTTGTGACAAACCTTTAAAAAATTGTTTTGGCTAGACTAGTTTATCTGTATGGTTAATTAATATAAAATTTATTGCTAAAATTTTACGTTTTCGTTGACTAAAACTAGACTAAAATACTTACAGTTTCCTCTGACTAAAACTAAACTAAAATGTCCAGACTTTTAGTCAACTAAAACTTGACTAAACAAAAATAGGATAAAATTGACTAAATATGATTTTAAAAAATAATAAGAGGGACATTTATCCCGGGACTAAGACTAAGACTAAAATTTAAAATAGCTGACAGAATTAACACTAGACCTGTAGCCATTCCTTACTTTAACTACTTTAAGAAGTTAAAGTAAGGAACTACTTGAGATACAGGGCAGGTTTAAGGTTGTTGTTTACATTGCCTGGCCAATAAATAAATAAGTAAATAAATAAATAAATAAATAAATAAAAATCGCTACTTCTGTAGGGTCGGACCTTAGCTGACCAACACATTATTAAAACTTGAACTGATAGTGCTGAAATGTCAACTTTGCCAAAGTCATGTGGTCAGAAAAAAAAAAAAAATTAAGTAGACTCAGCTTTAATAATTAATTATTAAAATAAGTCTATGTGGCAATAAAATGAAGTCAGCTGAAGACCTGAATGTACTGACTGACCTGGTTATCACATCTGTGGAGCTTTTCTTCCGTGATAGCCCAGCCATATTCTAGCACTTAGATTGTGAAATATTCAGCGGGTCTGGGAGCATGAGGAATCATTTACACACATGAACTGGCCACCACATTGTGTGTGAAATCAAAGCTGAACGTGGCCGAACTAAATCTTAAAGTGTGCGACTTGTATTTTAGCCATGCAGTGCAGTTTAACAATCCTAAAGACTATGATTGTCACGATGAACATCATTTTAACACATATACAGTAGGACTTGGTTGTCTTTTGTGGTAGGGAAATTATTTAGAATCCCACAGGGGTTGTCCATGTTCAGGGTGGGGACTGCCTGACGAGAGAGAGAGAGAGAGAGAGAGAGAGAGAGAGAGAGAGGGAAGGATAATTAGGCCCAAATGAGTTTGTCCTGCGGTGAACCTAACCCTTCACAGATACACACTGCACTGAGCCCAGCATAAACTTCCCTGTACTTTCAGATCCCACATCATTAAATGTCGAGCAGCTGAAAGCCTGTAACATGGAAGCTTGATGCCATATATTATAGGAGAGAAAAACAAATTAGTTTTATCTCCAGAGATGGGTGGGTGCTTCTCCTGAAACATAAACCCAGTATTGTGTGTTAAAATACTGTATAATGGTGCGTTCAAGTGCTGAGAAACAGTTAGATCAGTGGCTTTTTATGAACAGTCATTAAATAAAGGAGTGGCTCTCAAATCGGTCATCAGGCTATACCAGGATGTACAGATTAAGCATTAGAATACAACACTTTGTAATACCCTTAAACAGGAGTCTATATGTTCTCCCATTTAATATAATTATTCTGGCCATATAATAGTAAAGTTCTTTAAAAAAAAAAAATTAAAAAGGTCAATTTTGGATAAAAGACGAAATTAAAACAAACCATGACCCACAATAAAAACCCAACAGCACCAAATTCGCTGCAATACTATGCTAGAGGTAATGTTTTCTACCACCCTATGGTTTCCTTTTCTTTTTCTGCCTTCGCACCTATCCTTTCTCCTCCAGCAACCCCCTAACCTTTGACAAAAAAGGAAGATGTGGGTATGCACATTCGAGTGTGCATTTAACCACAATAAGTGCTCTGAAAGCACGTCGTACACTCTGAGCTCTCACACACAGACACACAGTGACACATTTCAACTCCACAGCTAATAGAGCAAGGCCTGTTTACTCAAAGAGACCTCCCGAAAACACAGAGCCCATTCAAGTTCTGCTCTGAACAAGAAAATCTTGAACTGGGCTATTGAGTGTACAGACAAACACAGTCACATATAGACTTTACTCCCTGTTGTCCTTCAGTGGAACAGTATTAACTATTATGTAAGGAATAAAACCCCTGGGGGCAGGCAGGAAAAAAAATCAACAAAGGAGTCGTGTGATGCGGTGATGTTACCACTCCCAAAATTGATTAATTTCCAAGAACAGCACTTTGCATGGTTTCCAAAAACAACAAAGACTTATTTACAAAAATGGAAAGACTTTTCTTTGTGGACAAAGAGCGGTGTCATTTTTCTTACCTGTTTATACTTACTGTAGTTACATTTACTGTAATATGGCAGAACATCTGGAAAGCGAGCAATGCTGTTCTTGTTAACAAACCTGATTCCATGCCCTAATGCCATGTACATTACACCGAACAAAAGATATGCATTGACGTGATCTTGCCACACCAGTTTAATCTATTCTTTAAGGCAGTTATTTATAGATCTTCTACAAATGAGCTATTCAGCTAATTAGGTCTCTTAGTTAGCTAGCTGGTTCCAGTAGAGTTGTGTTGTTAATTTATGTTGTTGCATGTATGTAGCACCTTGGTCCTGGAGGAACGCTGTTTCGTTTCACTGTGTACTGAATTGTATATGGTTGGAATGACAATAAAAGCCTACTTGACTTGACTTAACTTGACTTGACTTGACTTACTTTTAAATACTTTTATAACTGGGCTTTGCTTTCTGCTTGGGTGATCTGGCATTGGCAGCTCAACAATTTTAATTAGCTCTGTACACAAATGTTTTGAGACATGAATGTCCTTATATGGGACAAGATCTTTTTCCCAACTACAGTACATGGTTAATACACAGATCAGGTACTGTAGTTAGGAAAAAGATACTTATACTTGTCCCGTATAAGGACATTCATGTCTCAAAACATTAAAAAAGCCCAATAATATTTACTGTGTAACAGTCAGAGGTATGAACAGGCCAGTGTAGAGAATGTATCGATTGGGCTGATTAATGATTTTGTAGTTAAATTTAAACCTTTGTCAGAATCCAGTGTCTGACTTGACTTAAGGTTTGGGTGGCGATCAGACCAGTGTAGAGATGAGGCTGAGGGTGAAGTGAGGGTGCTGAAAGCCTCAATAATGGCTCTATGGCAGTCCTGTGGTTTAAACCCTGGAGTTATACCCTGAAGCGCCAGAGATACCTGGGTGACGCTTCAGGGCATAACTCCAGAACTTTGAGTGCTGTGGGTCGAGGGGTGGTGCCACCATGGATCAGACTTCTTTGTTCAATGCATCCCATAGATATTAGATAAGATTGAGATCTGGGAAGTTTGGAGGCTGGGTCGGTGGCCTTGGGTCCTGATGAGCCCTGTGTGCGAGGTGCCCTGGGTACTTTGCTGCTTTTGCAGCCAGCATTTATTTTTTTCTGCAATTTGCTTTTCGGTGGGATCTGACCAGATGAGCTGGCCTTTGTTTACTGGTGCAGTCTTATACAAATGTTTAGGCACCCCTTGATAACTAACAGATTTTGGTGATTTTTTTATTTAAAAGATGTTAACACAGTTTCTCTTGGAAATGGAAAAAATGTAGAATATGTTCAGCAAACACTGATGCATAGTTACTTCTTATACCATAAATTAAACAAAAATAAAAAATAAAAACATTATTATGGCACTGTGCAAAAGTTTGGGCACCCTAAGAGTTCCAGATTGTCAGATTCTTTTCTACAGGGTTTCAGACCTTAATCAGCTCATTAAATCTGATGTGTAGAAACATTAGTAAATGCCAATTTCAAAGCTTTACAAATACTTTGACTCTTCAAACCTTGTGCACACACTTGCAGACACTCAACAACCATGGGTTCCTCTAAGCAGCTGTTTAAGACTCTGAAAATTAAAGTTATTGATGCCCACAATGCAGGAGGAGGCTACAAGGAGATAGGAAAGCGTTGTCAGCTTGCAGTTTCCACAGTGAGAAATGTAATAAAGAGATGGAAGTTCAGGGGAACTGTGGAGGTCAAGATGAGATCTTGGAGATTGGAA
The DNA here is from genome assembly GCA_030068045.1 of Platyallabes tihoni. Lineage (NCBI taxonomy): Eukaryota > Metazoa > Chordata > Actinopteri > Siluriformes > Clariidae > Platyallabes > Platyallabes tihoni. The sequence goes on along the minus strand of JAQQZS010000005.1, from coordinate 4,577,527 downwards.
GACCAAGAAAACTCTCAGAGAGAACTGCTTGTGTGCTGGTCAGAAAAACAAATCAAAACCCCATTTGACTGAAAAAAACTGCAGGACGATTTAGCAGACTCAGGAGAGGTGGTGTACCGTTCCACAAGACCTTCATGGAAGAGTCGGCAGAAGAAAACCTTACATAAAAGAACATCTACAGAAGCTTGATGCGTTTTGGAAACAAGTGCTGTGGACCAATGAAGTTAAAACAGAACTCTTTGGCCACAATCAGCAAAGGCATGTTTGGAAAAAAAAAAAAAGGAGCAGCATTTCATTAAAAGAACACCTTGCCAACTATTAAGCATGGGGGTGGATCTATCATGCTTTGGGGTTGTGTTGCAGCCAGGAATCCCTCAAGAGAGGCAAGCTGAAGGTTTTGGAAAATTTTTTTTTTGAAATTTTGTGGGTAGATCTTAAAAGAGCTGTGCATGCAAGACGAGCAAAGAATATTACAGAACTAGAAGCCTTTTGCAAGGAAGAATGGGAGAAAATCCCAGGTACAAGAATTGAAAGACTTTTCTAAAAGACACTAACAATGAATAAACATTAAAAGCACTTAAATGCTAACCAGAGAAATGAGTCTAGAACTGACAGTGTGCACAGCAGAAAAGTGAGAAGACAATCAACCCAAACACAGATACCGAGATACCATAGCCTTATAGATAACCATACTCATCAAAACTAAACCGAAAAACTTGTGGAAAAAAGTCCCAACACAGTAAAAGTCTGTAGAAAGTGGCCACAGGCGATGTCACTGGGGGAAACCCTGATGTAGACATTTCTCACTCTCACTCACTTTCTACTGTATATCGCTTATCATGTACAGGGTCACAGGAGGCTTTATCTCAGGGGACTTGGGGCACTAGGTAGGGTACACATTGGACGGAGTGCCAATCCATCACAGGGCACAGACACTGACACAGTCATTCACTGGCAATTTGGAAATGCTAATTAGTCCAATTAGACTAAAGTCGGGACGTGAACTCTCAAACCACTATGCCACCATCTACACCAATTTCGAATTTCAGCTGAGTTTGTAATATATATATAGTTACATAATATATTTTTAAAGATAAATATGGCTTAAAGGCTGATTAACAATGCCGCCAGGAATTCCGTAACATCTTTAAAGTCACAAAATACAGAAACATATTGTTATGAATTAGCTCACTCACTCATTGTCTATACCACTTATTCCTGTGTACTGGGTCATGGGTGGCTTCAAGCCTATACCAGGAGACTTAGGGCACAAGATGGGGTGCCAGTATTTACACACACACACACACTATGGGCAATTTGGGAACACCAATTAGCCTAATCTGCATGTTTTTGGATTATGCGGGGAAACCGGAGTACCCGGTGGAAACCCACCAAGCACGGGGAGAACATGCAAACTTCATGTACACAGAGACGGGAATCGAACCCGGACCCTGGAGGTGCAAAATGACAGTGCTATCCACTGAATTAGCTTTCAAATGAAAAACATTTTTTTTAATACCTTTGAACAAGGCTTTGTTTTGTTCAGTATAATTTTATACACAAACTGGTGCACAAAGCTTTCTATTGCAGTCTGTCTACCTGTGCATTAACAAGAACCTTTAACTCACCTGTATACTTCGAAATGACAATTGAAATCTGCTGCCTGCATGTTTCAAAGCATAACTACGTCAGCACCTAATTCAATTCTAGTACACTGGATTTAAAAGTAATGGTTAATGGAATTGTGAGAACAAAATGTCCATACAGAGGAGCACCAGGTGACAGGCAGTAGAAAGATGAGCCCTAGACAGCTAGGTCTATTTGTGGAAATTGTTCATTATTTAAATGAATACATCTTTGTCATGTAGCTTTTTATAAATATTTACATACAGAAACTCGTTCATTCAACTTCATTAAGCTCTTCATCCTGGTGAGTCAGATGTCTATTCCAGGACACACGTATGGGCTACAGTATGTAATGCAGCCAAACTACTGATTGATTGGCATGTTTTTGGAGTTGGGAAAAAAACATCAAAAGTGTATGAAACCCAGATGGTCAAGAAAAAAATAAAATTAAATTTTGGTAAATGATGCTGTTTTACAGTTTGGGTGCTAACTAACCCTAACTATAGTGACCCTGATTCCTAGTAACACAAGTGGTTTAAAACACATCTGTTAGCATGATGTTACCCAAATTCACAATACTTTTATTTAAAAAAAAAAAAAAGGGCATTAAGGATTCCTTTCATAACAGTTCAAATTAAACTCTAATCTGGCTGAGGCAGCTCAACCATTTTAATTAACCATGAGTTTAAATCCTATAAACATGCTCCCCTCAGCCCCATGGGTCCGTTTTACACATCGGCCTGTTCACTGTGTAATCCATTCCCCAATACTCGAATTAGATTCTGTCTAAGATATAAATTCAAATATTAAATTATTGTCATTTATTATTGTCAAATTATTGGGTTGACCTTGCTGTTACAGTAATTAATGTAAGAATGGAAATACAGGTGGAAGTGTGGAAACACAAGATTGGGAACTGAAATTCAAACCCACATCCGACAGTTGAAATAGTCAAACAGTTTCTTTGTGTGTGTGTGTGTGTGTGTGTGTGTGTTTCAGAGTATCAGATAATTTATAAGAGGCAAACTTGCATACTGAAAGGAGAATTCCCAGTATCACCACATTAACCTTCGGGAGATTGTCTGCCATATAAATAGAGGAAACTAAACTTCCCCAGCATTTATATCTGTCATGTGAACCTCTGGTTTTATGAATCCACAAGGACAAATTGTTGTAAGGAGATTTTCAGACCTCTTCCTCTTTCAGACTACATACTATATACTTTTGTTCATCCCACAGTCGGAAATTATATATATATATATATATATATATATAGATAGATAGATAGATAGATAGATAGATAGATTCTGTACAGTATATAGATAGATGAAGAAGAAATTTCCCCACTGTGAGACGAATAAAGATATATCTTATCTTATCTTATCTTATTTCTTATCTATATTCAATATAGATACTTGCACTAAGTTGACCTGTGCGACTTGGTCTCCTCTTTCGAAAACATTTGGTTGTTTTCTTACACAAAGTCCAGATTTGCACATTTGTTTTACTGTATGGATATTTTGTACTCTCTCCATGACTGGATATTTTACCTGTCATGCCTGTGGAGTAAATATTTGCATCTTGTTCTCTGGTTACATGGTGCTCCTGCGCGTGCCTAATTCAGTGGAACAGCGCCCCCTTATGGACATTATTTGATCTATTTATTTATTTATTTATTTATTTATTTATTAAGTATTCCAGCATTGATAATATTTGTGAAGTTTATTATCTTAGGTGTTTAGTTTTAATGTTTAGAAAAGATACTAAATACAGTAACTTGGAAAGAACAGAATGTTCCAGTAAACCTTATCAAACACATTTTGTTTACACAACTCTTTTTTTTTTGTTTGTTTAACAACCCATGAAAGATATAAAATGTTATGTTATAATTTACATGTCCCTTCTGCAATTTGTCCTTGACTGTGTGTAAGAAGAGACAGAATCTAACGACACACAGATTGTAAATCAGAAGATTATCTTTCCCACCGAGAGAGATGAACTTTCCGTGCAGAAATTCTTAGAAAACACATGTCGCGGAATATCCTGAACCTCTTAAAGACCAGGGGGGTATTCTTCGTACCTCGCTAACTCAGTTAGCTGGATTTGAATGTTGTGGATTTGTCCTGATCTTGGATTGTTTCGTTCTTCGATGCGCTTC
>JAQQZS010000005.1:4549748-4562836 GCA_030068045.1 Platyallabes tihoni | reverse complement strand
TGGGATAGGCTCCAGGCCCCCCGCGACCCTGATCACAGGATAAAGCGGTATAGAAGATGAATGAATGAATGAATGATCCTAATGAATCAGTTTGGATGGAGAAAGCAGATAAAACATGACTTTCTTCAGTTGGATGAACTCCTGGCTGTTTACCTCAGTGTTTTTTGGCACCTCTGTTACTCCATGTGTGGTGCTGATGGATTCCTTTCCATTTGAGTCATTCTCCTCTTTTTCTCCCTCTTTTTCCTCTCGTCTCTCTCCTTCTTCTTCTCTTTCTCCTTTCTTCTGTTCTGTCTCTCTGGACTGTCTCCTGGTATCGTTCCCCTCTTTTTCAATCTTGTCTTGTCCCATTTCCCCTCCACCTCCTTCTTTACTGATCTGTCTCGCTTCACTTTCAGCCTTTTTTTCATTCTCTGTTTCAGTACTTCCAGTTGATGTCTCCTGTCTTCCGATATCTCTCTCCACTCTTCGCTTGTCCCTCTCCACCCTTTCATGGTCCCTCTGCTCTCCTGCTCTGTTCTTCAGCTCTTTCTCCAGCTCTGTCACTCTCTGGCTCAGGCTGTCTCTGTCTCTCTTCACCTGAATGATAAATTTGTCGTACTCCTCCCTGATCTTTCGTTCCTGTTTGCAGTTGGAGCACTCGGCGAGCAGCAGAGGGATGGACGAGGGGCCGAGTGAGGATGAAGGTTTCTCAGGTGTGTGACGGTGCAGGGGCTCTGCAAAAACAGACCCGGAGAGGCATCGGGAGAGTGGGATGGCACTTTTCATGACACACACTGCAAGAGACAAAGAACACCATGGAGTGTTAGTGTGTGTGTTTTCTTAATAAACTAAGTGAAACAGAACCTTCCACTGACCTACTTATTTATTTATGGTGGTTACCAAATGCTCTGGAGGTCAAACTTGGTGACTAAAAGTGATTAGGGCATAACCACAGCTTGGGGCTTTTATTTAGAACTATCATAAGTACCTGGGAAAAAGAGTTTTTAGAAATAGTTCAAGCTTAAACTGCGTTACGCACAGTCAAGTTGAAACAGGAAGTGGCGCGTCCCTAAACTGTTCCCACAAGGTTGGGAGCATGAAATTGTCCAAAATGTCCTGGTATGCTGAATCATTAAGAGTTCCTTTCCCTGGAACTAAGGGGCTTCCTGAAAAACAACCCCACACCAGTTCCAACATGACTGCGCACCAGTGCACAAAGCAAGATCCATAAAGACACGGCTGAGCTAGTTTGATGTGAAAGAACTTGACACCGATAGAACACCTTTGTGATGAATTAGAGCTGCGAACCAGGCCTTCTCATCCAACTAAAGTGTCTAACTTCACTAATGCGCTTCTGAAAGAATGGTCAAAAATTTCCATAAGCACACTAAGCCTTGTGGAAAGCCTTCCCAGAAGAGCTGCAAAGTGGGCGGGGCCAGCATCATATTAAACCCTATGGAATAAGAATTGGAGCGATGTTTCTCAGGTTCATATGCTTGTAAAAGGCAATATATTGTACTGTACGTTCAGTGAATCCCAATTAAAACGTAGGTCTGCATTTTGCACATATACACATGCAAGCACCTTACTGGTGAGATATTTTGATGAATGTCTTGCTATCATTGATTATTATTATACAGGTCTTCAGTCTCTTTCTATTTCTGTTGGCAGAAAACTATCACCTGTGTTGACTGTAACTGCATACCTACAACATGCAAATACAGGTCAAGAGTGGCAGCTTATGTTCACGTCAAATATCAGAATGAGGAAAAACCAGACTGCTCATTCTCATACATGCTCTCTCTTATTAACCAGGTGTTTAGGATTTTTTTTTTCACCCGTCTGGGTAAAATCTAAAGAAAGTTGTGTGTGTACGTCTCAGGTGATCAGCGGTGTCAAAAATCAAACCAGCAAATCACTCAGTTTTTATGATGTTTGATATGAACATTAACTGAAGTTTTTGACCTGTATCTGAATGATTTCACACACTGTGCTGCTGCAACATGATTGGCTAATCGGATAACTGCGTAAATGATCAGGTGTTCCTGTTAAAGTCAAAAGAAAGTGTATGCTTTATGCTCAATTACCATCCTTTGCTCCACTCCTTTCCTCCGAAACCCGAGAGCCACAGCTGTGATATCCACTTGGTTCTGGTGCTCTGGGTTTCTCCAAGTGTGGTAAGAAGGAGCGGCTCTCAGAAACCTCCAGGCTACGTTTGGGTTTGAGCTGAGTCAGAGGTCCTGGACTGCTCACAATAGATGGCAACGAGGCCTGAGACTGGACCAGACAGGACAGAGAGTTAAGGGATTCACTACATTACTGATGTTATTTTTAATGATGGTATGTTTTACAGGTTCTGGTTGTACAAGTAAAATTCTATATTGGCCAGAACAGACATTACAAAGTGTGTAGACTTGCCATTATATTGAATTATAATTATAAAAAATTATAGTTATTACTAATGGCAGTGTAATATAATGTACAGTGGTACTTGGGCATACAAAGCATTTCCAGCAAACAAGCGAATGAACCGAGCCGAACCGAATGCCAACTTGTGGCTATGTTGTGCATACGTCAATCAAAAGCGAGTTTACGTATCTTTATAGTTTTTTGCATTTTGTGCAAGAAGCAAGCACGGCAGCAAGAAGAAAACGGAGGCATTTTCAATTTTGTTTGCCAAGAGGAATCATAAATGAAGAGTAAGGTTAAATGTCTATTTATTTCATATTTTACTTTATTTACATGTCTTATCTAAATGTTTTGATTGTTTTTATATGCAAGAAATAAGATTATAGTTTTGGAAATTGGTGATATTGTTAATATTTCAGGATGGCTGGAACGGATTATCTGCTTTTACATTATTTCCTATAGGAAAATGCGTATCATAATACGAGCTTTCGCCTTAAGAACTCGCCTTCAGAATGGATTAAATTCGTATGCCGTGGTACCGCTGTATGTATTTACCATTTGAATTAGAAAATGTAAAAGTAATTATATTTAAGTAATGGCTTGTATCAGGATCTTATTGTACTCATATATAAATGGAGTGTTATAGATTGAATACATGTTGAATTATTAATGCAACTTCATATCAAATGTGTGTAATATATTACATTCATGGATGTGCTTTTATCTATATGGCATCATTCCAACTACATTCTACTTTGGTTTACTTACTGGTAAATATTTTTCGTCTTAGTCTGACTTCATGTGATTTAATCCACATGGTATTTTACTTTATTCATTAATTTTTTTGTCCGAGTGAATCATCCCAGTGATGTTTGAATCGAAATGAGATGAGATGAAAGAGTGTTATTTTGGGACCCGCCCACATGAGGGAAAACAATTCAACTGACATTGACTGCTGCATTAAAAATAACCCCTGTGTTTTTATTAAAGTCAGAGTTAAGGAGGTTTGCAATAAAATTATTCTCCCGTAAATCTTTTAAAAAGCATGTTGAGATGTCTGTACTATTGATAAGAGATGGGTAGGGACAGGACTGGAACCTAAAGAAAAAATATTCATACTATACCAAGCACAAGCTTAGTGCACTGATGTGCAATTGTCAAATGTAAATTCCACCAAATAATTCCTGGCACATCTCTGTCACGCTAAATGTAAATGCATGCAACCTATTTGTGGAGCAACAGGTTGAGGAGTATGAGGAGCGCGCACTGGCCTCCTTAAAGGACTGGAGGAGGCTGAAGCACTCAAAATCAGGACGCAAAAGACTACAGTACGTCACTGCTTTGGAGACATCTCAAAGGAAACAAGTTAGCTCAACCTCACCTCCTCTTCTCCCTATTAAAATATACTGAGCAAGAGCAAATGTGAAAAAGTGATTAAGCATTAACACGCACTCTTCGATCAGCACTGACTGGTGGGAGGATCTGGCTTCTCGTCAGGACAAGGCTGGTCTTTTCTGCTGTCCACATGTTTTGCCCCTAAACAGACAAACACAATTGAGTTTAATTAAGTCGCTGCGATTCTGTTACACCGCCAGGAAAAGCGTACTGTACAGGCAGGGTCAAGTAGGTTTTAATGACATACGAGAGGCGTTCAAGTGAAACTGGGACTTCGGGTGAAAATTCCTTGTGAATGAAAGCATAAAACCATTGACATTTACAGAAGGCTTCAAGCAGAGTACGGTGATGAGACTGCAAATGTTTTAAAGAAGGCCGTACGTCCTGGCCGCGGTGCCTCGTAGCCCACTGCTGCCGTTCCTGTGAACGTTCACAAAGTAAAACACCTGATCCTTGAAAATCGATGCATAACTTGTCACCAACTTGAGGAAGAGACGCATCTGTCTGTGTGAACTGTACACACAATCATACTGTACACCAAAACCAATTGCATGTTACAACTTGGCTTGGCTGGAACTTGGCTGGGAGTTACTGCCACATCCCCCGTACAGTCCTGACCTCGCTCCGAGCCATTTCCACATGTTTAGTCCGTTAAAAGGTTTCTGGGAGGCCGGCATTTCAGACGTGAAGCAGGCAGTCAGTTCAAGGCTCTGAGAAACCTTGACAGTATCCAAGCACTAGTGACAATAAGTGCATTAGTAGTAATAGCAGAGGATTATATACATAAATAAAGGGAGGTTTTACTCTCATAATTGTGTTTTGTTATTCTGCACAATCAAAAGTCCTGGTTTGATTTGAACGCCCTTCGTACTTCAGCCATAAATACACAGCATCACGTCCTGTAAACTGAAATGTTCTGAGTGTGAATAACAAAAAAAAAAACACTAGATTATGTGAGTTGTAACTTGTATGATATAGATATAACGTACAAAAAATACAGGTGTGTGAAGGTGTACCTGTGCAGGTGTGTAGCGGATCTGTGAGGTGTGTATGGGCCGTGAAGGTACGTTCAAAGCGTGTGCAGCAAACTGCAGGCAACTCATGATCTCTGTTACGGCGGACGACTGTGTTGGAACGGTGACCGTAAGACACGTCCGACAGTTTCCTCCGAGACTGTACCAAACACAAAGACTAAGATACAGCTAAGATACAGCTTAATACAACACAAAATATTCATCCCTAGTATTTGGAATAGGACTTAGTTTGTTCAGACATTCATTGTTCAACACTTGTCACTGTTGAAGCAGTTTTAATTGAAAGACCATAAGTTCAAATCTTAGTACAGCCACATTGGGCTTTGAGTAAATTAACCTTTAACCCTCAGCTGTTTAACACTCAACTGCTCAGTTGTAAAAATTTGATAAAATGCAATATTTCTGGATAATAATGGTGCCAATGTAATAACAGCCCACAAATGTAATAAACCACAAGGGTACCACGAATGTGCAGCTTGTAATTTAATAATATCACAAACATAATACATTTTTTATTGCATTTGTGGGAAGTTACTATAGTTTTAAAAGCTGAAGATTTTCACCTTCCCACAAACATAATAAAAGCCGGCAAATGTAACAGGAGCTGTTATTATATTTGTGTGAAATTTATGGCCTTTTTTGGGAGTATTACATTAAAAGCGTGTTTGCAGCGTGAGTACAATGTGAGTAATGATTCAGGTGTGACGTGAGTAACTGATAAGTTTGTATGAGGATGGGTTCCCCGTTGAATCTGGTTCCTCTCTAGGTTTCTTCCTATTGTCATCTCAGGGAGTTTTTCCCTGCCACCGTCGCCCTCTGGCTTTCTCATCAGTGACAAACTGATAACTACAGCAAGGGTGAAAAGTAACTAGGCACTGCAAATTGGTAATAAAGTCCATATTTATAATACAAATTTATTTAAACAAATTGTACATTTACTTTATGGGAAAATCAACGTAAATCTTGAAATTTCAACGTAAAAAAAAACTCAACATCTTCTTGCATTGTTCACCGAGCCTGTGATCATCATCTTCAGCATCGGCGTAGGAAACATGAAATCCTACTTTTCATCATTACTTCAGTGATTCTATAGGCAGGTCAAGTTCTATAGGCATTATATATTTCCTAGTTAATTTTCACCCATCCTGTATAATATAGAGTTATAATTTTGTAATTCATGTTTGTTTCTTTCTTGTAAAACTGCTTTGCAACAATGAACAAGTGCTATACAAGTAAAATATAAAATGTAATTGAAATCTGTATTATTTATCTATTTTATTTATTTAGCACATTTGGAATTATTTACAGGACTGAAAATTTAATTGATCAATACCTTTTAGTAACAAAGGGTTGCAATACAAAGGATAAAATATTTAAATTTAATTTGTAAATTCTATCATTTCATGAATGAATTGTAAATTCTATTTATTTCCAGCTATTTGCTCAAAGTCCACTCTAATGGGGTTATCAAAATTAATTCCTGAACTTATGACTGATCAAGAATACTTCAATTAAACATCATTTTCATTTCAAACTGTTTTTTTCTTAACTACGGATCGATCATCTCACTGACTGTAGAGCCAAGACAGTGCTGTCTTAAAATCAAATAAAAATTTTATTTGTCACATACTGTCTAACAGGTGCAAAGGTCTAAATCATACAGGGCTACTCAATGCAATCCAGCTGTTGAGGTGAAATGCTATAGCAGGTATACTGTATATGTGTTACAGTAAATCGTGGCCTTCTTGCAAACGTAAAAACCACGGATATGATGACTGATAATGAGAATGATGAACGACTCTTACCAGTCTCTAAGGACACGAGTGAGTTTGGATTCTCTGTATGGAATGTGTTGAGCGCTTGAGTTGCTCAGAGAAAATATCACCTGCAACAAGAGAATATTTAACCCATTAACCATGATGCATCTTTATACTACAATATAGCAGCTTCTATACATACTGTAATAAAAACACAAATGTTCAGGTACATGTAGTGAGAGAGCAAAATCAAATAAAAAAGAACTCCATATATTCCATATCTCTTTTTTTTCTCTCACTGCACTGCAGAAACGATTACACCAGAAAAAAAAAATAAAAAATCCTGATAACTGAGGACTCTGTGATTTGATTATATGAGTTTTGGTACATGCTCAAGATACAAACTCCTCATTTCTTCCCCTCAACTTAAATTCAATAATGTGGATAAATTAAAGAAATGGGGAAAAATGCTTTACTACAGTATGACAGGCTGCAAAGTGCCTAAAGCTACCATTTAAAAATTAGTTGTTTATGTAACGACCTCAGCAGCGACCCTCATTTCCCCTCTCGTCCGTTCCAACCACTCAGCAACTAACCATCACCAGGATACCGGCCTGATCATCTGTCATCATCTGCCCCTGTTTCTCACTGGTTCATGCCTTAAATTATGTGATTTTTTTTATGCTTGAATGATTCATAGGTGTGATTTAACAAACAAACAAAAAAACATTCCTCTGAAACTGCTCGGGTACAGGGACTGGACTGAAAATGAAAGACAAAAACTTGCAAAACATGAGAGCAAAAAATCATCCAGGAAGCCTGGAGAACTATTCCTCAAGACTACCTATAAAAAATCCAAGAAAGTCTGGCTCTTTGAAAACAAATGGTGGCTCAAGACAACCTATATGCAACCTATATCAAGACAATACTATATGCCGTAAACCAACAAAACATAGAGTGCACTGAAGCAACAGGTAACAGTTCAGTAATAGGCACAACCTTACAAGGAAACAAAGAAAAACCACGGGGTAATATTATCATTTTACAGCAGAGAAAGGATTTAATCCTTCTTGACCTTCAAATTATTCCTCATTGAAGTTATTTCTTCCTTGTATAACATAGAAGAACATAAAAGTGACACTTTTCCAGTTACACTTACAATTATATCAGTCATTTCTCATGTCAATGAAAACCTAGATGTTCCGTCGGCTCCATCATGAGCTCAGGGTTGTTTTAACTAACTTAAATCTCTGATATTGTTTGAGTATGGCATCCATGACTTGGATGCTACCTTTGTATCAGGGCTTAAGAAATCCTTTAAAAAAGACACAACTGTGACAACATATACAAAATAAATACTGCATACCTAGTAAAGCATGGTGGTGGCAGCATCATGCTATGGGGCTGCTTCTTTTAAACCCTCCCAGTTTTCCCTCTCAGTTTAATAGCTCTGGGTTGTTGTTTTTTTGTTGCAAAGAATAATAATATTGCCAATGGATTATTATTAATAGATGGGAACAGTTAATAGACTCTCACAAAGACTGAGTGATATATTACAAGCCACAGGGGTATGGAGTCAAGTTACTGCAAGTTTAATATGTTTTCCCCTGAAACATGTCTAATTTTTTACTTTAATTATGGTTGCTATATCACCTTAACAAACATGATTTCACCTTAACAAACATGATCACAGATTTCTTTTATACTGGATAGTTTACATAACCTTTAAATAAAAAGTAACATCCTAACATACTTTAGCATTTTCACTGTGCTGAATTAAGCAGAAAATTCACTTATGAGAGTTAAAGCAGGTCTTTTGGCTCTGTTAAAGCGTTGCACAAGACTCTGAATACTGTATGACCTCCTCCTCCGTCCGAATCGTTATCTCAGAGTCTTTGTTTTTCAAGAATCATCCAACGCTATTGAGGGAAAGGGGCCTCTGCGTTATCTGCAGTAACCAGAGCAACAGGGTTCATTTCTAATATCCTCCTGAACTTTTGCTCATTTCGCTGAATGTGACCCTGACTCTGGCCTACCCCCACTCAATTTCTCAACCATAACAGAAACACATTTAACCCTTTACACAGCATCATGGATTTGGTGGGAGGTTAGAAAAACATACTGCATTAATAAATTACACGTGTGTGTGTGTGTGTGAAATAAAGACAGAAAAGAGACTTTCAGCTGGAGACACACAAGGACCGTTATCCGATGCCTCCTTTACACGGTGATGTCTTTAACAGTCAGCCCACAGTGCTGAAACATACACGAAGCTACATGTGTTTTTGTAGCATGTACTGTACACTTCTGAAAAACATACTTACATTTCTAAAGATTGTAAGGGATCGTTTAATTGTTTTGGCCTCCTGAAGGTTTTCTTGAGCCACGTGGAAACTTCTTCTCATATCCAGAAATGCAGAACTAGTATACACAGACTTGCACAGAGGGATGGAGAGAACAGAAGAGCACAGTAAAGTGACAAGACAGAGTTTTATTTTTTCACTTAATTTCCAAAAAACTGATCTGTATTTGCTGAAACGGTATGATGTAATCTATCAAGTAATTAACAAAAAAACAAAGAAAAAAGAAGAGAACATGCAACTTAAAATCTACATGTAAGGCTATGGGACTAAATGATGATGTACAGTATGTTATAAATGCAGTCTTAACCCAACGTTGTTTTCCCCCCCTCCTTAAATTGTTCTTCGTCTGGTTTCCAGCCACCAGTCAGCTCTCCGCTTTCACAAAGCTCTTACTGACTGAGAAAGATTAAGGCTAACACATGCGTCCTTTGAGACACATGATGCTAGACAGCTGCATCTTTTCCAACTTCTTCTCATGCAGCATAACACACTGAGAGGAAAGCACTATCTACCCTCTTACTCATATATACCCTAACAGACACCCACGGATGTCTAGTGTCACTGTGACTGACTGAGGTTAGAGAGTACACCATCCTTCCCTTCTCTTGTTTGTTCATTAGCTGCCCCAATAGCTTAGTTCTGAAAAGCATTTTTTCTCATTACGGAGAAATAAGTGAATGAAAATCTCAAATACACAACAGGTCCAGTAGAATGTACAGATTTGGATTTGATTTCAATCTTATTATTTGTTTTATTTCCCTGACTTTTCACTACAAAGAATTATTCAAAGAAATTCCATATGGATGTGCAAAATGTGTATATGTAGCATAAGGAAGAAGTGTGTGTGCGCATGTGTGTGTAAGGAGAAAGCAAGATTTCTACTTTGCTTGAACTTGCAAGATCCACCTAGGAAATGAGAGAAAAGCACAATAGCTTTTGATGAACAAAAACAACAACACACACACGCGCGCGCAAACACACATTATTTGCATTTAAGACAGTTTTTCTGTCTAACATCTTACCAGAGTAAGTTTGCTAGCTGTCAAAACTCCTTCTGTAAACATCACACACACACACATGCATTAATGTTGACCATAGGAACATCTATGTACAAATCTGAACAACTTTTTGCAACTTTTTAAACACTGAATCCAGTCGTGAAAAGGACAGAACAGTGCAGTGAAATCATAAACAGCAGGAGTTCGAGCTTACAGGTTTGCTCATATCTCCGTACAATAACACACACACACACACACACAAACACACATTAGCAGGGGGGACTGCACGTGTTTGCTGATGCTCCTAGAGGAGGCTTGGGTTGTGTAATTGTTTGATGGATGTGATGGAGTTTTTTCAAAAGGAAAGAATGTAATGCACAGTATTCTTGGCTAATGTTACTCTAAGGGCCGAACGCTGGACCAGAGTTTAAAACAAAAGCATCATGTGGTTAAACTACGGTTATAATAAACCTAATTAAACTGTGAGTTCCATATTCATAACAGTGAGTGACATATGCAGCACTTAAGTCCAGATTTGGTAAAACCCCCTGGCCAGCAGGAGTATACTATGGATGGGTTGCCAGTCAGTCAAATCCATATTATTATACATGCACTGGTTAATGTAGTCAGTAATCAGACCGATCCCACAGAAGAGCCAACGCAGGACAAGCCGCCGGAAAAAAAAGTCAATTCTGGTTATGAAAAAAATGTATCAGCATGACATCCAGCACATATCCTGCTGCGCATGAGGCTTAGCGGGCTAGGTTGATGACCCGGCTTTCAAAATCTCCAGATCCCAATCCAATTGAGCTCCCGGGGGATGCACCGGATAAACAAGCCAGTGTGTGTGTGTGTGTGTGTGTGAGCCCCCACCCTCTAACCCACAGCACCTAAAGGATCAAACGGAGCCACACCCCAAGCGGCCAGAGCTGTCCCAGTGCCACAAGGGGAATTCAAAACCTAGGTATTTTTAATGTTAATATTTTTAAAAATGATGGCTGATTGGTATATACAGATAATTTCACTCTATTTTCCTGATACTTACAATAGATCTAACTTTTATAACTGCACAGCCTGAAACTATCACACTTGTGATGGTATGAAACTTGACATTTTTCTTAATTTTTCTCTACTGCTTTCTAACCACTTTTGGCTTTATTCACACTTTCTCTCCTCATAATTTACTTTCTCTCCTCATAATTTAGCCCTTCAATACTCTGAGGACAGCACGGCCTACTGGACTTTTCCGAGTGGCGATAATAAGGGAAAACTGAAAATTCTCTCCTTTTTCGGTGTTAGGTTGTAGAGCAAAAGGCAAATGTAGTGTAAAAAAGTGTAGGTACTTTTTATACAACATGCAAATGAATGATTCTAAATAAATGTAAAAAAGCATAAGCATGAACTAGGCTATTAGTCATGGACTAAGAACTAAAGACTAAGAACTAAACTGCAATTCATATAAACACACATGAAACACAATAGCATGATAACTTATTATAAAACTTCACTTTTTAAACATTTTTTGGATAGTTTTATATGTATCTATAGTGCCTAGATGCAAATCCATGTATAAAAACACAAATCCTGGATCTTTTTTCTTCTTTAAATTTGCATATTCCTTCTTTATAAACTCAAATTATCTGCTATTCGTGACAATTACAATATTCCTGAGGAAACAAAATGTGTTAAGACCCTCGTCTGACTCAGGGCTCAGCAGTCTGCATCTTCCCAAAACAGACATAGATTTGTTTTGAATTAGACTATTAGTTCATTAGACTATTAGTAATGTTTCACATCAGACTGTGATCTCAGTGAGGTACAAATCCAAGCTGGTTTTGCAAAAATACTAAAGCTGAAGAGTGGAACTCTTCCAACTGCAGACCCTGAAGCTGTTACTAATTTAAAGTAACAGTAAACAAGTTAAGCTGTTAACTTTAGACACACCTTGAGGCAAATGCTGCTAACAATAGCTCGTATGACATGCTGAAGCAGGATAAATCTTCGTGATACTAATTTTGAGGAATGATGATGTGCTCAAACCTCAGTGTGAAAACTTGCAAACCAATTTCTTGGGCTTCTAGAAAAAGAAGGCTTTATTCATCACATATAGATTACAGTATGTGGGGGCACGGTGGTGTAGTGGTCTGATATCACCCAAATGAGGATGGGTTCCCTGTTGAAGCACTATATAAATAAAACTGAATTGAACTGAGGTGGCACAGTGGTGTAGTGGTTAGCACTGTCGCCTTGCACCTCCAAGGTCTGGGTTCGATTCCGGTCTCTGTGTGCTTGGAGTTTGCATGTTCTCCCTGTGCGTGGTGGGTTTCCTCCGTGTACTCCGGTTTCCTCCCACAGTCCAAAGATATGCAGGTTACACTACCTGACATTCCCAGTAGTGTGTGAATGGGTGTGTGAGTGTGTGTATGTGTGTGTGCCCTGCGATGGATTGGCACCCTGTCCAGGGTGTACCTTGCCTCGTGCCCTAAGCCTCCTGGGATAAGCTCCAGGTCCCCGTGACCCTGAATACAGGATAAAGCGGTATAGAAGATGAGTGAGTTAGAGGGAATTGAACTGAATTGAAGTTACAGTAGCACTGTGGCCTCGTAACTCTGAGAGTCGAGAGTTCAATTTCTGCCTAGGGGACTGTGTGCATGTTCTCCCTGTGCTTGGTGGGTTTGATCTTGGTGGAGCTGGGGATTGGACTGCCAACCTTCAACCACCTAAACAAGACATGCGATTAGGGGCGTGTGACATTCAGGGGCTGATGGGAAGCCCTAATTAACACCTCTATAGTGCTACTGTGATGTGTGATGTGGTTCCAGGGAAAAAGCCATCCTCTTAAACACTTAGTTTTTAAAACATAATGTTGAGTTTGTCCTTATTTTCATATACGTATAGTTAATGACTTTCGAAAACCTTTTACAACAACTAGATAATTGTCTAGACCAGGGGTGGCGAACCCGCGGCTCGCGAGCCGCTTGCGGCTCTTTCACTGCTCGTCTGCGGCTCTTCAATCTATCCACAAAATGTCAAAACATATAATTTTTCAATAAAGGGGTATGTATTCAAATTATTTTTACACAACCTCTCGCGCGATTTAACATAGACTAACACGATTGACGTGAAGTTCGTTAGTAGCCTGTCAATCAT
>JAQQZS010000005.1:4529252-4544217 GCA_030068045.1 Platyallabes tihoni | reverse complement strand
TAGAAAGTGTTCTAAAAATTTTGGACAGTAGTGTATATATATATATATATATATATATATATATATATATACAGTACTACTGCTTCCTTTCAAGCATGTGTTTGTAATGTTGACTCCAATATTACATTTAAGATTTTTAAAAACATAAATTAAAAAATTTTGGTCTAATAAGGCTCTAACAAGTCCCTGGTAGAATAACAGTACCAAACTGCACTTTTCTGACTACAGTATGTTTCTTTCTCTTTTAAAAACAATTTAAGTTACACTATTGGCGCATAAAGGACCTCTGATGTGTTTTAAAGCTTCACTATAAAATATTAAATATGGAAAAGATACATTTACAGTATAAATATTAAATCATACATAGGCTCAAATGTACTTCTGCTCTTCAGTGAAAATCAGAATGTGGTATTTTACTGTATTTCTGAGAATGTATACAGGTTTTATTAACACCCCCTGTAAGACCTCGGGTATTTTCGTGCCCTGTCGGAAAATCCCGAACAACTATTCTGCGCTATAATAACCGAATAAACGTCACACACCGCTTATGCGCACTTTTAGGCTGCACTCTAGGTTCAAAGACGCGTGCATTAATAAATAAATTATTAGAAAGTTAGAAATTAGTCCAGTCCGTTAGATTAGAAAGTTTAAGTACCTGAAACTTTGAAAGTATCCACACACACACACACACACACACACGGTATACCGTTAGACTCTCTCGGTGAGGTGTTTCTCCAGCAGAATTCAAGCGGTTTTCACTCATTAATTTCAGAAGAAGCTTTTATTCCGGCGGAGTTGTGAAGTTTGCAGCCGAGACCGAGCGCAGTGAGCGAGCGTCCCGCCAGCGCGAGCGCGCATCGCCGAACAGCACGCGCCCACGCGCGCGACTCTGATAACTCCTCACTAGTGCACTAATGACTCCTAATGATCCCAAACATTTAACACTGATTAAACCTCTTAATACTACGAAGGAGATGAGGAACGTGTTTATCTATTTATTTTATGAAGGAAAAAATTCTCCCTCAAAGTATACAGTACCTGTTTCACCATGGCTACGTCAGAGACATAGCCTACTACCATACTGTACTAATGAGTATGGCTCAGTAGTAGTTACTATGGTTACTGTATAGCCGGGGCCAAAAGTTTTGAGAACGACACAAATATTCATTTTCACAAAGTCAGTGTTTTTAGATTTTTTTTTTCAGATGTTATTCTGGGATACTGAAGTATAAGTACAAGCCTTTCATAAGTGTCTAAGGCTTTTATTGGTAATTACATAAAGCTTATGAATTTCCAAAGAGTCAATATTTCCAGGGTTGAACCTTCTTTTCTAAGACCTCTGGAATTCACCCCGGCATGCTGTCAATCAACTTCTGGGCCACATCCTGACTGATTGAATAATAAATTCTTGTTTCTTTTGTCAGAATTTGTGGGGTTTTGTTTGTTCACCCGCCTCTTCAGGATTGATCAGAAGTTCTCAATAGGATTAAGGTCTGGGGAGTTTCCTGGCCATGAACCCAAAATTTCGATGTTTTGTTCCCCAAGCCACTCAGTTATCACTTTTGCCTCATGGCAAGGTGCTCCATCGTGCTGGAACAGGCATTATTCATTACCAAACTGTTTTTGGATAGCTGGGAGAAGTTATTCTCAGAGGTTGATTTTGTACCATTTTTGTATATTCATGGCTGTGTTAGGCAAAATTGTGAGTGATCTCAGTGTTCTCAGGATGCTTCACTGTCTGTTGGCATGACACAGGACTGATGTTAGAGCTCACAATCATACATTTAAAAAGGGCAGGAAAGAAACCACTTCTCCGCAGGAAAAACATCAGGAACAGACTGATATTAAGCAAAAGGTACAGGGATTGGACTGCTGAGGACCGAGGTAAAGTGATTTTCTCTGATGAAGCCCCTTTCCTATTGTTTGGGGCATCCGGTAATCGCTTCCTTATAATTTGTATATATAAGTCTCTGGAAAATAGCAATAGATAAATGGACTATGGGGCCACTATGTGGACACCTGGAAATCACACATACATTTGTTTCTTCCCCACGTTTAGGCATTTACATTTATATCATTTGGCAGACAACTTACATTTCCTTATCCTGAGCAATGTCATCTATATATTTATGAGCAGTTACTGGTTGCTCATGGTGCCCAAATGGCAACCTGGTATTGGGGTTTGAGATCATGTCCTTTCAAATCAGTAGTCCTATGTGGACATAGGACATGGTTTACTGAGTTTACTTGATGTGAACCCAACCTCAACCACAATAAACACCTTTGGGATGAACTGGAATGCCAACTGCACCTTAAACAGCCACATACCAAAATATAATGGAAAGCCTTCGAGAAGTGTGGCACTGACTCCATGTTGATGCCTTTAATTCTGGAATGTCCACATAAATATGGGTGTGATGGACAGGTCAAAACACTGTCCAAGCTGGTAAAACTGGGAGACCAAGTCAAATCGGGACTCCTGATTTTTTTTCTTGTGAAATTTTTCTCGTGAATGAACTTGTAAAACTGACATTTACAGAAGCACAGTATGGTGATGAGACTTAGATCGACTAATCGTAAAACATTAAAACATTTGTAAGGGATATCTGTGAATGGCTGAGTGAATGGCTTAGAGCCCACTGCAGTCTTTTGTGTGAACATTTAGAAAATTCATAACTCATTACTTGTCGGCAACATGCGGAAAAGATGCATCTGTCCGTGAGAACTCTATGCAAATAACTCACTTTCATTTTGTACTTTTAATGTGTCTTTTTCATTTCCTATAGTGTATCTTTAAAGCAATTTTTAGATAACACATAAGTGAACATTAATTATTTACTAAAGTAAAGATGTAAAGATATAAACAAGATCTACATTTGAAAGTACCACCTTAGTGACAACAAATGGTGTAATTTAGTGCCCCACTTAATTTAGTAATTAACTGCATTAATTTAGCGTTTGGATAGTGTAATAACCTGAGTGACCTGAGCTATGTCTCAGAATAGCATAGTATTATTAGAAATCATATTATTAATTCATATTAGTTGTTTATATTTAGATATATTTGACTATATCAGTATGTGTTTTTAATTAAAAAGCCATGACCATCAAAGGTTACTTACAGTATACACCTACGCAGTGATAACACTAAATCTTCTTTTACTATTCTTACACTGACACTAAGATTTGTCTATATTTTGTTTGTTAATCTAATTACTCATCCTATAGTCTGTCTCGGAGGTCTCCTATATGCTGGGTGGGCCTGTAAGTTGCCTAAGTGTCTGACTGGAATCTCCACTTTCGGCGACTTTGATGGTTTCTCCCTGTTTATTGTCTTTTTTACAACGTGCTCAGGGGAAGAATGTGCATCATCAGACAGGGACATTTCAGCTTCTGGACCCCCTTATGGAGCAGAAGATGAATCAAACATTACGAGACAGCAAGGAGAAAGCGGTTATAGGTGAAGTCACAAAAGGTGAGCGAACAGAAATGAATAGAGATGATTTTTTTTTTAAATCATGCACAATGAAGATTGGTATAGAGGTCACTGTTAATGAGTGAGTTAGAATGGCTGCATTTATAGGCGTATGTTGAATGAATTGAAATGAATTGAAAGTGCTGAAATTATGAGAAAAAGGAAGAAGGAAGATGAGTGAGTGAAAGAGGTACTACTGTAGTTATATAGTGAGACAAGAGTGAGGGAGAAAGGTAGAGGAAAGGGAAGTCAGAATGAGAGAAATGGGTAGATGAAGAGAGAGAGAGAGATAGAGAGAGAGAGAGAGAGAGAGAGAGAGAGCGAGAGAGAGAGAGAGAGCGAGAGAGAGAGAGGTGAGACTGCTGTCATCTCCAGCTGTCTCTGGGTAAATGGTGCACATTCCTCACCTCCATGTGTATCTGTGGTTAAAACAAATCCTGAACTCAACCACTCAAAAAGGTGCTTCAACAATTACCTCAACACACTTACAGCTGTACTACATGCTTTCAAAGTAAACTAGTGTTACTGTGCTGTTTCATTTTTATAGTCCCATTACTCATCTGAGATACCTGGTGGCAAGCAATACGGCTGTAAAGCAGACTAAACAAACGAACATCTCTGTGCATAGAAATTCAGCCTAATACAAGAGATCTGAAAAAAAAAAAAAAAACAGGTCTACTGTAGTTCTTGCCATCATTATGTTTAAAGCATTATATTAAACCTGGAGGTCACTGCACTGCACAGATGAATGAATTTCAGCTCCTCCTCCAGCAGATGGTGGTATGGATGTAGTCCTGCAGCACGGGAAAGTAGAAATCAGTGTTTCCAGATTGTTGCGTGTCCACCTACTGTAATGTAAAGATGATGGGACAATCATCAGTGGTGTTTTTTCGCCTATTACAGAGTCACTGAGACCTTGACTTTGAAGTGCTTACTGTAGATGAATGAATAATTAAAACTTTGTTGGTAATGAAGTTGTAATTATAAGGATGAGTGATAATAGTTTAGATAATAGCTTATTCTACTTGTTTTTGGTTTAAGGGGAGAACTAGGGGGGATTTTTGCACCTGTTTCTAGTTATAAAATAAAATAAGCTATATTGAATTTATAAAATAAAATAAATTCAATAGTTCAATAATTCCGAGATCAATAAATTATTCTAAATTATTCTAATAAGAGTAAACTATTTACTTGTCAGGTTTGCTGTGGGTGTACAGTATAAAGACTTTCTATTTACATATTATTTTTATTATTAATTGTATATTAAATATATAAATAATTACAATTGCCATTAAACCTTAGAGCATTTTAGTCAATTTTTGTTTTGCTGTTTTTTTTAATAAACATATATAGAGCTCAGGATTGTGCAGTATCGAGTGACATATCCTTTTTTTCAGCACAAAATATGATTGCGATATGATGAACCGAATTTTAGTTCCCCAAACACAAACACAAAATTAGAAACTGCATCACATAGGCAAAGGAATGGCTATGGTTGTTTTTGTTTTTTTCTATGACCAAATAACAATAATAATAATAATAATAATAATACGCTCATTTTAAGAGTTCTACATTTTTCCGACATCATTCCCATATCCCAGTTGTGGTAAAATTGACCCTTTATAAAGGTAACAATAACTTTTGTTCTACCTGACATATTTGAATTTTGAAGAATGAAGCCTCCACATTAACACACACCAGCAAGGATTCTCTATTAAAAAAAAAAAAGCATATTTGTGCTGCTTGGGTTTTAAATTAAACCAATATAAATCCTTAAGCTTGATGTTTTTTATGCTTAAATGATTCATAGGTCAGTGTGGCTTAAAAAACAAAAAACATTCCTCTGAAACTGCTCAGGTACAGGGACTGGACTGAAAATGAGAGACAAAAACTTCAGGAAGCCTGGAGAATTATTCAAGACTGCATTAAAAATACTAAAAAAAAAAATTTTTAAAAGAAAGTCTGGCACTTTGGAAGCAAAATTTAAAGAAATGAGGGGGCTCATGACTTTTGCACAGTTTTGTTAGATATTTAAATCTGAAAAATGATACAATTATCTTGTATAAAGTCTTTAATCTTTAAAGCCACCATTGCTTGCATGTTAAGCCAAAAACTAAATTTATACAATAATACTCAAATTATATACATATGTTTTACCAAGTGTGCTATGCAAAAGCTGTGATCAAAGATTTATATTAATGTATTTGTTATAATAGGTTTCCATTTCTATAGTAACAGCTCATTCATAGGGACATTATATAATCTAAGACAAATAATAGTTAACAAAGTTTGAAATAAGATAACATACTTATTTAAAAAAGAATAACGTAATTGTTTTATTTGGTAAAGGGGACTTTTATTTTGCATTTTATCTACAGACTCAGCACTTTGTAACAGTCCCTATGATTATCAGTTACTATATACAGTAGGACGTTGTGCTTTCTAGTTTCTCATTACATAACAAGATGTGTTTTTTGGGATGTACTGTAAGCTCCCATATTTAATGATTACTTTAACAGGTTAACACAGGTCTAAGAGCTCCCCTAAAGTGTGTGTTAAAGCGCCAGCTGAAATACCCCTCAGATTATGCATTTATGTATTTATCCATACCTCAAACTTCATTTCACTCCTCCAACAAATGTACAGTTTTAGTGTCTATGTAACTGAGATACCGCTCACCCATGCCTCGCCAGAGAGCCACCGAGCAGGCTCAGTGGGCGGAGATGTGGAACAAACTGGAGAAAGGTGTCTTTTTATATGAGGTCACATTAGGGGGAAATCTAATTGGTCTAATTGGCTTGTTTTGGCCAATCCAATTTTTTTTTTTTTTTTTTAAAAAGCAGGGAATGTTGTTAGATGCCTGCTTCAGGTCTGTGTGTGGCATTTGCATGTTCTCCCCGTGCTTGGTGGGTTTCCTTTAGATACTCCAGTTTTCTTCCCCAGTCAAAAGACATGCAGGGTAGGCTAAGTGGTGTTTCCAAATTGCGGATAGTGTGAGCAAATGTTTAAATATGTGTGTGTGTGTGTGTGAGTATGTGATGAATTGGCACCCTGTCCAGGGTGTAACCTGGCTTGTGTTCCAAGTCCAGTGTAACTTCAAGAGAGAAAAAAATGCTGGTGAGGGAACATTTATAGTCATTTGATATAAGTATCAAATGACTGTATATCAAATGACTGTAGAAACTAATAAGGTTATTTTACTGCATTAAATGGATAAAAAGATTACTGTAATGTCTGTAATTTGTATGAATTTTTTTTTTATTGCTCTTTGCCGTGGTACTAAATTCATTAAAAACACACACACACTTTTAGACATGTTGTCTGTTATAGGTAACTAAACAACTTTGTGCAGTCATGCCATCATTGATTATTATTCTTTAACATTCTCAAGTGTGTGGCAAAAAAATATGAGACTCTTTGAAACTTTCATATTGTTTAAAGTTGTGTTGCTATAAAAACAGAAAGAAAGACAGACCACCCAGAACAATGCCATGTCCATGGCTAAACAGTTAAAAATACACAAGTGCTGAGTGACCCAGATTTTCTGTGTGCGTATTTTCAGAACACCCTGTACGTAGTGGAAATGTGAAACTCAACTGGTATCCGAGTATCGCATGTGGGAGAAAGTGGGTCAGAAGGAACACACGGTTCAGAGCGGCTTGGCGGTGTCACACATTTCAACAACACAAGCTTAATGAAAATGAGTTACGATCAAAAATTATTGCAGGCTGTCACTACCAGCTAAGGACCTGGCTGAAGAAGACAAGTCACCGATCACTTGACTAAACTTTGTCTTGGATGAATGCAGAAACTTCTAATGCTTAGGATCAAAGCAAATGTGGTGACATATAACGTGTGCCTCATGGCAAAACAAAGATTGGCGTGAAAATGTAAATTTTTGAGAAGTAAGAAGGATACCGTTGCTATTTTTTTATTGCCATTATGCTATCATTCATTCATTCATTCATCTTCTATACCGCTTTATCCTGTGATCAGGGTCGCGGGGGACCTGGAGCCTATCCCAGGAGGCTTCGGGCACAAGGCAGGGTACACCCTGGACAGGGTGCCAATCCATCGCAGGGCACACACTCACACACACATTATGCTACTTAAACTTAAATCTGTGCTAGCAGCCTAAATCCTTAGTCTTAGCATTAGATAGCTTATTATTTGCCATTCTTGTTTGTTAACAAGGATAAATTAAACGCAGAAGTTGAATCTGTTTGATGTCACTTCAATTGAACGCCTCAACATTAAACCTAACATGTTCTGTTGGGAGAAAGTTCTGATATCATTTCCTGTAAAAGACACACCTAGCAACTTAAATCTTGTCATGTTTATTGACGATATTTTCACCCTTCCAAGAACTTTAAGTGAATAATTGTTCTAGAAAGCTTTTAACTGTTTATGGTGAACTTCCTGAAACAGACACCCACGCGCCCAACTCGTTTATATTTAAACCGTGTATAATCCAGCTACACGGTGTCATTAAGAGTTCACGTTACCGCAACGGAACCAGCAAATAAATCACTCAAGATCGCAAAATCAACAGCAGCAAACGTTCTACGTGAACTATTTACAAATCCTTAGTAAAAGCATGATGGTTCTGGATGGTGTTTTACTCAATGGGTGTAGTGCTTAGAGTTGCCATACTGTATTTCCAATAAACTGGACGATTAATGGGCAGCATGGTGCCAATTGTGCCTGAGCTCTGGGGTTCCTGATACAAACCCAAGCTCAAGTTTGCATTAGAATCAATTAATTCCATCTAGGAACATCTGTAGTCCACCTAGGGACTGTGGAGGCCAATGGTGTGACCATTGTATTTATAGCATCGGAATAGAGTTTAACAAACTCTCTTTGGGATCGTGTGAATTTCTTCTGGGATCGTTTTTTTTTTTTTGCTTGTTTTTCTCTCTCACCTGCCAAAAATAAATCCCAGTATATGCACAGATAATACCAAATTACTCCCATTTGTGAATGTGTGTGTGAGTGGTGATTGGCGCTCCATGCAGAGCATGTTCCCATCTCTCTGTGTTAAGTTCTGGATCTGTCGCAACTCTAAACAGAGAAGAAAAAAAAATCCATTCAGGGTAGTTGAATGGGTGCCTTTTAAATAACGTGTTGATTTAAGAAGGTAATCACATCAAGGGCAGCATAGTGATTACCACAATGGCCTCGCACCTCCAGAGTTGAGGATTTAAGTACCGCCATTTGGACCTTTTTAGCATTTGACCAGGTGATTAAACTTAAAGAGTCTTCTCTGCTTATAGAGTCTTCTCTGCTTATAGAAGTTATTTACATGACAACTGACAGCAAATCCTAGTGATCTTATGGTGACTGAATCACTATATTGGAGATTTTTGTTCTTAAATTCATAAATCAAGACTGAGAAATTTTTTTTTTGCAATTCACAACGAACTTTACATTTACTTCTTATATAATACCTAAAGAAGGAAAATGGACACAATCTTTTGGCTAGCGATGTTATGATCTAGTTGCTACGCAAAATTTGTCCACTGAGCACAAAGAGCCCTTGAATGAAGCTTCATAAAATGAACCTTTTGGTGAAACTATTGGCTGGGAAGCCTCGACACCAAAATGAGGCTTCACCTCATCATCATTAAAATTTAATTATCTTCTTTCGGCTGCTCCTGTTAGGGGACGCCACAGTGGACCATTTGTCTCCATCTAACTCAAAAAAAATAAAAAAATAAAAATCTTGTCTCTGAAAGTTGAAAAAAAAAAAAAAAAAAGGGTAGATAAATCCAATTAATGGCCAAAAAAGCCAGCATGTAAGAACATGTACGCATGAGTTAGAGCAAAAGTATTTCTTACAACAAAGGCAACAACTTTTTCAATCTGGATATTTAAGTTGGGATGGCCATTTTGCTTTTTTACAATCTGTAACGGGAGTCCCCAGCAAATTCCGTTCCAGGAGCATGTTTGTATGTCTGATTTCTTCTTAAGTCCGTCAGAGTCTTTTACGCCTTTGACACGGATATACAGTGTAAAGCATTACAATCCACTCGGCTTAATCTGTCCCCACACTGCAATCATGTGACCAAAAACCATAACTACACCCAAGGAGTTAATCTCAGTGTTGTCTCTGCGCCTTTAATTTGCGAGAAAAATCCCGAACGCCATTTTGTCTCGTACCTGTTTTCCACTGCATTGGACTGTGAAGCCTTTTGTTGAGGATTTTAGGATGTTGTTGAGGAAATAAGAATTATTTACCATCAGGACAGCCATTTTCTATCATCATGCTCATCATGTCGACTCATTTCTCCCACACCCCCACACATACAATATAGACATTAGACATTATATCACTTACAAACTGAAAATATTGTATATAATTGTAAATATTATCTGGTGCACTGCAGTGTCTATAGTGTCTTTTTGGACAATACACGTGAGCTACATCAGTGATTGAACTGAAAGTAGAAGCGCAATCCGTTTATATCTGTGGAAATTCACAAGTCGAATGTTTGTAAGTCGGGGACTACCTACAGTATAGACTTCTGTTTACTACTTACTGAGTTTAAGGTCAACTGTTTTTATTTATTTATTTATTTAAAACACTGCCCCTTAAAAGCAACTTGGCACCATATGAACAAAAGCAAGTCAAGGAAACATGGTTATAAAATTCTTTTGACTTTAATCAACTCAGAAAAAAAAAAAGGTTTCACATCAAACATAACACTTAGAGAAGGGGATGTCACAACTACTGACTGAATCAGAATAATTTTTTTCCTACTCAGAATGTCAGCATTTTTATATATACTGAAGTTTAAAAATAGTGAAAATAAAACAAAAACAAACAAAAAAAACCCCAAAGAAATAAAAGAAATGTAAACTGTTTTCTTATCTCTTTATTTGCTCTACGTAGTGACTTAAAGCACTACAGCACGGTAAACAAAGTAAATTAGTACAAAACAACAACAACAAAAAAAACCCTCCATAACTGTCTCTGAATGAGTTAACATGAGAGCAGGTATAAAGACGCAGCCTACAATAAACCCATAAATATTTCAACCACTTTCGTTAATTTTTTTCTTTTTCTAAACTTCGATTTAATGAAAGCTCGCAAAAGGAGCCACCATCCTCATTGAGGAAAACAAAAAAACCTGATGTCGGCTAAGCGACAGCACATCCACACACAACTGCGCACACACAATCGCACTCACACACAGAATCCAAAAAAAAAATAAAAAAAAAACCTAATAGGCAGAAACATCCATGTGTTCCCATGGTAATAAAGCTGCTATTCGATAGTGATGATGCATCCATTATAATATAAAGCCACTGGACAGCGAGAATGCTAACCAGCTCTTGACAGAAAGCTAGCGCCGCCGGGATGGAGCAGCGTCTGACAGTCCTTCATCACTTTGTTTTCGGGTTCACTTACAAACTTTGACATTCTTCTGCAGGTAGCGCAGATCCTCACAGCTTTTTTTCTTTTTTTACTTAAACACACATGCACAGAGTGATGAGGAATCTTATGTAGTAGGAAGTTGAGGCGGGTGAGCCGAGTTCATTTAGGACTTGATCAGTAACCGTTTCATTTAACCTTTGGGCCTGAGGTGGACTTTACAGGAAGGTGTCACCAACCATATTTAAGAAAATTCTTTCTGATTTTTAAACAGTCAAATAAATGTAATAGTTTTTCTTTTTTTCTATGGTCAATTGACCAAACTGTAGGTTTCGCTTTACAATTAACTGTTTTTATTAAGGAGGGAATCAGGTTTACAATTATTATTTTTTGTTTTTCTGAAAGAAAAACATTTTCCAACTGTATTACAGTAAGTGTTTTACATATCCTTACTATGTTTTATCAAATTTTTCTTTAACTCTGCAACACCGTCATTTTCGTATGTGAAGCAAAGATCTAATCTCCTAAGCGGCCAAAATATGAGATTCCTCATCTCACTGTGTTAGCATGTGGCTTACTGCAAGACAAAAACAAACCAAAACCAAAAAAAAAAAAAAAACACCTGCACTCCCAGTTTAATATATAAACTAATACATGATGTGTAAGCAGAGGAGAGAGAGAGAACAAGTTAAAACGTGTAGCTTTGATAGAAAACTCCATGCAGCGTTGAGGTTAACTGACCAAACAAACTTGAGTTAATTATATAGAGGTATTACACACAAAAAAAAGAAAAAAAAGAAGAAGAAAAAAAAAGTGTCCACATAAAACGCAGGTTATGTAAAAAGGGCCACTGGGTGACGATCATTTTACAGATTGGCATTGATTTGGTCAAAAGACAGCCAAGTGCAGATATCGCCTCCGTAGAGGAAAATACACACTCTCAGACACGATCAACTCTCACTCTCACACACTCTCTCTCGTACGCACACAAACCTGGACACTCGTCTTTAACGATGTGTTTAAACGCATGAATGCGCCAGCACGATGTGCGTTTGTGTACATACACACAGTGCTTGTGTGTGTGTGTGTGTGTGTTCAGTCACACATCTCCTCAGGGATCTCGTGAGGGTTGAGGATTCCAGGGACGGACATCTGCAGCTTGTGCTTCTCCTCCTGGGCCTGGCGCAGAGATGCCTCGCGTTCCTCAAGAAACAAATCTGTAGTGTCCTCACCTGCAAATTCCTGGAGGAGAGAATGGAATAGTTAGTGCAAAAAGCTTTAAATAAACATCTGTATAAAATATCTGTGCAAGTAAACATGGTATAAAGAATATCTACATAAATGAACTGTATATTAACTGAAAATGCATCCAGTACAATAGTACAGGTAGAGGAAGAAAGAATTGATGGATGCATATAATAATTAATTAAACTTAGTGAGTTGTGCAGTATGTGAACATTGATTTGTAGCAGCAGTGTTAGAGTTACTGTCACAGCAGAGTCCAGATTTCCAAATCAATGTTTTTCAACTCGGAAATTGATGCAAAGAATCATCTGGATTTGACTCTATGGCATCATAAAAATTTTGCACACAATTGCAAAATTGTGAAAATCTCAAAAATAATTTTTTTTTAATGAAAAACTCAATTTGAATGTCGCTCAGACATTGAAAATGTAGCTCCTTATACATGCACATAAAATAGAAAGTCAGTAATTAAATACCCACACATTCCTAAATAAATAAAACCTCTGGTGGTGTTTAAAACTAGGCTGTCAGAGGTTAACAGGCTTATGCCATATAACTCTAAGAGATGCAGAATAGACATTCATGAGAAAAACAAACATCCAATAAATGCCTCAACAACACCGCTAGCAATGTACTACACTTTCCCTGATTGAATTCTCTCAGACTTTGTACTTTTTATCCATGTCTTTTTTCCCCTCTAATCAAGAAAATTTAATACTTTCCTACTGTTAATTTTTATTTATTTATTTTTTAAATTACCCATGGCAATCCTACAAACCAAACTATGTTGTTTTTTTTAGTAGGAAATAACTCAGTAAAGGACTTTCTCTACAGGTTTGTTTGCCAGATAATAGAAAAGCACAATTAAAATTTTAACTGTATATTAAAAAAAAAAAAAGGTTTATCTGTAATCATGACTGACTGTTAGTTCTGAGATCATGATTTTTAAATGTGATATTACCTTTGGAAACAACTTGCATTTATTGAACTTTTGAAGAGGGAAAGAACCCCTTAACCATAATATTGTCTTTTCTTTAACTGTAAAATAACCACCAAAAAAAAAAAATTTAAATCTAAATGAACGCCACTGCCTGGATGAGAATCATCACTTTTTGCCAAAGTGTATACAATAGGTCACTGACGTACAAATGAGCATGTTCCTAAGTCTGATCTGTTCTTGAGTTCGACAAAATGAGTTTTATACAGGTAGTCCCCGACTTACGAACAAATTCTCTGCTATATAAAAAAAGATATAAAAAATATATTTTTATACACAAAAAATATTGTATATAATTGTAAATATTGGTATCTGGTGCAGTGATAGACACTGCAGTGTCTATTTTTTGCGATGTCCGCGATTTTTTCCCCCAGTCGGCTCTTATCTGAGGAAATTCATAACTTGAATGTTTGTAAGTCGGGGAAACCAGACCCAGATTTGAAGACTGGCAGAACAAGCCAAATCCCCAACACCAGATATATTCTGTGATGCTACTCACCTTGATCTGTACCAGGAAGTCTCTCAAATGCTCTTTAAATGCAGGGATGTCCTGGTTCAGACTGAATAACCCCGTCACAAACACCTTTACCTGTGCACTAAATACAGCATAAAACAACAGTGAGAATTTGAGCAGAAAACAGAGACCAAATCAACATAGAGGCACATCTATCTTATAACCGTAACTGATGGCACTACTATAAGCGTAAGTAGCATTATAGTTTTTAGGTAAATACTTCTATCACCAGCATGTATAATTTATAAAATGAGTTATTATTTTGTGGCTAAATATTTAAATGAGATTTTTTTTTCACGCAAATCAAGCATTATAAAGTTTAGAATAAAAAATCTTTTTAAAAAAAGGGTGTAAATGTTACAGGAATACTTTTTTTTATTATTCCTGCATCAACATTTTGCTTTACATGTTAATTTTTTTCTCTAAGAATATATTTGCAAATATTTCTGAAAAGTAATATCCAGTAAATATTTTTAAATAATTCCAATATTAGCCCAATGTGTGTTTAAAAACAATTTATTTAGTTTGGGGTCCCATAAGAGTAACTACCAGGCTGTAATTAGTACAGATTCGAATAGACGCCAGTAGGCGCTTTGCTAGCTAGATCTGTTCTTAATTACTCTAGCATTAGCAATGTTATCATACATTACAAAAAAATGTCTAAAAACAGCAAAGTGGAACACAAAACTCACTCCTGCAGATGAGGGAAAGCCGTCTTAAGCAAGTTGGCCACGTACTCCTGGATGAAAGCCTGATTGGTCATGGCGCTCGCGGGGTTCAGGGTCATACTAATCTTACCCTCCTCTACTAAATTAAACATGTAAGCCAGGATGGATGCATGCATCGTCAGACCTGAAGAAAACACAGATACGGCAGTTAAGGCATGACTTTTATATATAAAATCACCCTAAACGTCCAGCGCTACAGGGTGTTTCTGTGAGGCTATATTTGGTGTTTTTCCTGTACAAAACGTTAGGCAGTGTAACA
Source organism: Platyallabes tihoni (assembly GCA_030068045.1). NCBI lineage: Eukaryota > Metazoa > Chordata > Actinopteri > Siluriformes > Clariidae > Platyallabes > Platyallabes tihoni. Next base: position 4,529,624 of record JAQQZS010000005.1, on the reverse strand, counting down.
ACAGAGCAGGTAGTTTCACAAAAATAACGCATATGTAGAAGCAATGTATGACAATGTAAGCAGAGTGTATTATTTTCATATAACTGCACAATTATGAGAATGTTATTCCATTTACGCCACAGCAACTTTGTCAAATATTACAAGTGTAATTTACCTTTAGCAAACACCACAGTGCACATTTTAGCAGTTTATATTGAAGACCTCAGCTCCTGTTTGCATGACATTATTGCAGCAAAACATTCATTCCTCCCCAATCATAAAAATTAGGGATGCACCGATACCACTTTTTTGGAAAACGAGTACGAGTACTTGCATTTCAGTACTCGCTGATACCGAGTACTTAATAAAAACATGATTTAAATTTACAGAAAC
>JAQQZS010000005.1:4494694-4505626 GCA_030068045.1 Platyallabes tihoni | reverse complement strand
GCTTAGCACCCCGTTTTGGCTGAGCGTGTCTGCAAATGCTGGACTTAAAAAAAAAAAAAAAAGAATCTGTTTATAACATTTCTCTGTAAAGTGCAAGAAAACTACAATAATATTTGATATTTTATCTCAATTTCCTCATAAAGTATGCCAGGTAATGATTTGTGAACATAAAATAAACATATCCTATTAAAACAATGAGCATTATTCACACAGTACGTGTGTTAATTTTTTTGCAGAGAGACATGTATGGTGTCGGAGGTCTCTATGAAATAAATATATAAAATCAAGCAAATCAAAACTGTTGCTGTGTCTATTTCAGTCGGCATCTATAAATAGTAGTGGCCTATCCCTCCGTAAGGTGAACTTGAAAACAATACAAACAATGAGGAGGAGTCAATTCTTTAGAGCAGCACTTTAGGAATAAACAGCTCCCTTTAGTGGCTATCTTTCAGCATGACAGGCATGACTTTTTTTGCTGCTTCAATAATCACATTTCCAATGAATAAAAACAAAATTACTTCCATCCATCCATCCATCCATCTATCTATCCTGTACCAATCTAAATATTTAAAAAAAATCTAAAAAATGTACAAATATGAATAAAAATGTCAATATTGAGCCATTTAAGTAAAAATATTAAAACTGTAAAAAAAAAAAAAAATTCTTCTACACAATATCGGAAAACCTAGAGAGATTAACTTATCATTTTATATTTATTACACCCATAAGGCACTGATTTGTTTATCGCTCAAGAAAGAAGCTTTCATGCCCAGGCACAATGAACAAAGAGGCAGCGAATGATCCGGATATGACCTCTGACCTCCCTCACCAAGAATGCATCTACTGTCCATGTTTGCGCTCGTGTGTGTACACTGGTCTTTGTCTTACGACAAAAAAAACACAGCCACTATTTTTCCCTGCTGCAGAAAAGTGTCAATTCACGACACCTCCCGCAGGCTCATTTTAAAGTTAAAACCTACAAATATTTCCTGTAACTAAACATAAACGAACGTGATGGAGGCATGGCTGTAGACTGTCTAGCAGATGAAATATCTAAATAGATTTGCAGGGCTTCTTGGACATTTTGCTGTCTGGACTTTCTGCTATTCACGTTAGGCTTATTATTCCAAAATGAACAGTAATGTTATGGTTATATACTGTAGAGTTCCTGTTCCTCAACTTTCCCCCTAAAGGCAATAAAGACTGTAGAAACAATTAGCCATTATTTTTAGACTTGGTTGATTAGGATTATTTAGGGTTCGTATTTAATCTATTCCATTTAAATGACAAGTCAAATAGTAAGACCTCAATAATAATTACTTAAAAATGTGGATTGTGATGTATTTTTTAAAAAAAATATCACAGATCTTCTGTCTGGCTGCAACCTTTTAGACTCCTGGAGCACAGTTTGAGAACTACTACTATACAAAATGTGTTATAATTTAATTTAATGTTAAAAGGGCATTGGTGGCTCAGTGGTAGATTTCACATCTGTTATGCTAAAACCTGGGTTTGATTCCCAGCATCCTTAGTGTCGGTCCTAAGAAACCGGATAGAACAGGATAGCTGCATCAGGAAAGGCATCTGGTGCAAAACCAGTGCCAAGTTGTATGTAGATCAGATAGTACACTGTGGTGACCACTTGATCGCAGCTGAAACAACAATAACAACAACAAAGTTCTGGAACAGAGAGCCAGGACAACCAAAGCTGTCCTCACTTAACTGCCCCACCATGTTCCATATCAGCAATATCCTCAGACCATAAGCAGGCAGTAACTCACTGCCATGATCCGAGTCAGGGTTTTAAGGCGAAACAAAAACTTTTTTTTTTTTTTTTTTAATCCGAGGAAGGGGGTGAATAGAATACATTCTGTGTTGCTTGTGCTGAAAATGCTTCAGTTTAGTGTAGTGATGATTTACTTTAACTATTACTCTTAAAAAAAAAAAAAAAGAAAAAAAGTTTGAACGAAATTTAGCCATCAATCATGTGTGAGTCAAAAACATAAGCTCTTTGAAAAGATGTGGTATTCCCATCACTACTAGCCTACATTCTACCTCTTCTAAGCTGTAGATTCTTCCTCTACATGAGAGAAGAAGAAACAGAGCGCATATGAAAACGTGTACAGCAAAGAAAGGGACCAAATGCACTGCATTCGGATCGGAGAGTCTCACAGTGATTCCAGTCATCACAGGGGATATTAATTACATTTAATTAAATTAATAATGGAGCGGTTAGTGCTTTGAGTTCCCAGGAGCCCCAGTGCTGGAATTTAACCAGTCTGAAGTACCAACCAGTACGAGCTGTAGGTTGCCTGAGAAAAAACAAGCACTGTTAAATCCAATAATGGTAGTCAATCAGCCAATTAGAGATTCCTTCTACAAACCTCATGAGAAACCTCATGAGTTTTCCCCCCTTGGATATCAAAACATTTTTTAAATCAAACTACAAGCAGTTTTGAATTATATTAAGTGTAAATAAAAATGGCAGGAAAGTGGTATTAGAATAAGTGACTATACAGAAACCAGTGGTCCACGACACGACAGTCATTTGTTATACATAAACTGTAGAATAGCTACAGAATTGACCCTTCCTCTTATGTTTATGTGAAAAAAAAAGGTATAGATAGGTAGATAGGGATAGATATGTAGGTTGCAGATAGAAGAAAAGTGTGGTCCCATGCCAATGCGAGATGACGGATAATAATGCTTGTGTCTCGCCTATGCTTTGCAGGCAGGCGACACAATAAAAATTTAACTGTAAAATGCAATTAGAGAATTTAATCACCTCAGGACACGCCGTAACACACCAAACAGGCACTGATTATTTTCCCATAACAGTACGGATCATTGGTTTTATTCTTATAGGAATAAAATCTATAGTCCTGGCATGTATTACTGTAGCAGACTATCTTAACATAAAAAAAAAAAAAGATTCTGATGTAGCGGTCTGCGAGTCATGCATTATATTATTATTATTATTATTATTATTATTAGTGTTATCACTCTATGCTTGTGCAATCACTGGAAAGCGACTGAAAACTGCAGCGTTGGTCACTCTGGACCTCATCCCATCACAGTCACCCTCAGACGTACCTCAGACCCTCATAAACACGAATCACATCACAGATTTCAGCTTTTTATAATGGTTTAAGGAAAACAAGGAGAACCGGGTCACATTAGAGATTTGCTTGCGCTTTTATTGTAGATGATCTGGATCTGGTTGTCTTGTTTATGATAGTTTAAAGTGCAGGTTACAATAGCAATGTTGGAAGGGTTTGTTCACTTGAGATTAGAACATGAGGAACATGGACGTTAGAACACTATAGTACAGTATATGAGAGGTTACAGAATGAGGCCGATATAGACAGGAAATAAAAGATTATGGAGAAGAATGAAAAGAGAGTCTTATGAAGCTAGCAGCACAGTATGTAAAGGAGAGGGCAAATTTGTTAAAAGCTTCTTTAATGCTATTAATATCCAGTGTATTGTAATCAGGTTCTGCTGCAGGAATGCATTTTCTGGCCTCTTTGTACGATATTGCAGACCTCTCGACTGTCTGAAAAGGGTTAGATACAGTAGAAGGAAGGTTGTAGGCTGGGTAAGAGCGATGACTCAAAGGATGTATGAGGTTTTTAAAATCCTTTTTAAAAACCTCTTCAAAAAGTCTCGTTCATTCATCAGTCTGTCTCTCTTGTTGTTTCTTTCACATTGGTCTAGACTGTCCAGACCGTGTCTTCGCTCTAAAAAAATAACAAAGACAAGTTAAAAATAGATCTGAGAGACAGAGAGAGAAAGGAAAGAATAAACATCGCCAGTTTAGAAAATCATCCCTGTGATGGATCATAAAGGTGAATGAAATCTTAAATGTGTCTGTGGCCTTACAGGAAGCAGTTCACGTAATTTAATAGACATTATTCCTGGAAATTTACAGGTTAGGCTTCCAGGCATGGACAAAATAAAAACATAAGAAAACCGGGCTGTTGGAAAAGTTGCATATTTAATCATAGTGAGTCTTCAGTTCATATCACATGCTATATTTTACAGTACATTGCTGAATTCATGGTTCTGATTAGTTAGATGGTGCTGATTCATTTTCCATAAAAGAAGATCGGACACTAATCCCGACTGTAATTCCTATCATAAGTTTATATTATTGTGTGTGATCATATACATCATATGAAAAAAAAATTGTTTCTATAGTAACAGCTTATAAAGGGACTATCATAGATTAAAATATTGAGATTTTAATTTAGCATTTTTGTAAGTAGTCTCCAGTGTAACATACAGAGGGAAGCTAAAACTTCTTTAAATAGCAGTTCGCTCTTTGTCGCTCTTTGCTTACAGTTTTACAGTATATTAACATGTGAACTTTACGTAATCATGTGTTAGGCTTTTTTAAAAAACTTATTTTAAGAAGTTTGTTAAGGTTTCTCATATTGTAAATATTTAAAATTATGACATCAATCTTCAATAAATAAAACTTTGTAGAGGAATTAATAATATTAAAAATACACAGTCATATCACTGATTATTAGCCAACTAAACCCTCCAACTAATTGTTTTATTTCTTTAGGGTTAGAATTAGAAGATCTGTTCTGTACAAGTTACAGTATTCTGTATGCATGTGCCATACCGGAGTGTTTTGTCTGAGGCGCTCTGTCTGTTACTCAGCTGAGTAGCACTCTTGAATTGAGCCTCCAACCTGGAGTAGATACCTCCTGCAAGCTAAGGACACACCCACACAGGCACATGCTTTAGTGAGATCTGTGAGATCTCCTTTACTCTTTTAACAATGAATATAATCCTGCTTTACCTCCTTAGTGTCTTTTGACTTGTTCTGTTCCATGTCACCGAAGCGCATCTTAGTGAGGTGGTCAATAATCTCCACCATTCTCCTTTGATCTACATGGAGCCGGGGACGGGGAAGGAGGGCGAGAGAAAGAGAGAAGGCATCACCATGACATTAGAAATTAAGACTTTAAAATAAAAAAAAAATCAATAAATCACCTGCCATTTTACTAGAATGAAAATCTCCAGCCACATACTGTATGCCGTTTGTTAATAAGATCAATAAGATATCATGTCAAACTCTGTCACCTTTATCCGTCATCTATAGCACGGAACATCTTAATTTTGATGTTTCTAGTTATTACGTTCTAGCAGTACAGTACATTCATTTAAAACGTCTATCTGCTGAAGAACCTCTTCAGTATGATTTAAAAGTAGTCATTAGACACTTCACTCCTTTAACCTCAGGAAAGTATGAGGATTAGTGATAATGATGGAAAACACGCCTTTCTGTGTGAGACTGAGCAGATTAAATGATAAATGTATAACAGAGAAGTGCAGAGACCTTCCTCCCTCTGGGCATCCTGGTTAAACCTGAAAGAGCGAGTGCTGTCCCATTTACTCTTCTGCACGCTCACTCTGGGGAAACGAGAGTCAGGAAGAGAAGAAGATACACCATTTTCTTGGCATTGTATGATTCAAACTATGAAAATAAATGTATACACACAGTACACTAGAGATGGGAATCACCAGGGACCAGTCGATACGGTACCAAGGTGCTGATTAAATTTGTATTGCGCTTGTTTTTAAATATCATAATTTTATCCCCCGATTTTCTCCCTAATTTAGTCGTGTCCAATTCCTCCCCATCACTAGGGGGCTCCCACATTAAGGCTACTACTACCACTCAGTTTAATGTGGGAGCACTAAGTACCTCCCGTCCCTCCCCTCTGAGAGAGCTCAGCCAATCAGCTCTCTCTAGACCTCCGGCTGCGAGAGGTTACAGCATCAACTCGCGATCTCCGGATGATGACTGCGAAACACGGAAGCCTAAATATCATAATTTAACAAATGTCCTGATTCAATCCTTGCTCCTACAGTATCACATGGAATGCTGTGCTGCCACCAAAGTATGAATAGTTTAGAGTGCACCACCTGTACAATTATAGAGGAACGATTGTGGAGTCAGTGTGGTGATACACAAATTGCCACACAAACAAATCGCGATAAATAACCGAATCGATCGCCCCCCCCCCCCCCCATCTCTTATATACATACAGAGCTGTCAGGGAGACTGATATGACATACGTGAATGGGGTCGAGTCCTTTGAAGCACCCTGAAGAAAAAAGGTGAACAATGCAGTGAGGTAGAGAAAGCTGGAGAAATAATCGAAGCAATATTCTGCACACACACACACCTTGTCTCCTGCAGGTCGCTCTTTGTGCAGTATGCTTGGCGAGGACACTTGTCTTTTCAAAGGCTTGCCTGGTTTCCTGGGCTTTTTTACAGCTAATAAAAAAACAACAACAAAAAAACCCCCACTCAAATAAATATGAATGCTAAAACAGCAAAGTAGTTCAAGTTGTTTAAACACACATGCACTGCAAACTTCTAGCATAAAAATAATTCCTGCTTCTGAATTCAATATAAAATAAATTGTTACACCAAAGACCATATTTCTTGGATGTTCTCCTATTTAATTTTAGAGGCATTTCAGAAGAACTATTGAGTAAACTTGGCAAAAAAGGAACAATAAGATGAGATTAAAAGGTTAACCTCTTATGGGTGCAAGTGAACCAGCATCAGTGTAATCACAGTGTTTGTTGAACTCCCTTTTTTCTTAATGTTTAGAAACACTGACCACTAAGAAATATCAGCCAGAAAAAGCCACACACTCAAAAAGTATGATAAAAAAAAAGCTTGATTTAAGTACAACCTTTCTTCTTTGAGGTGTCATCCTCATCCCCTACTTCGTCCTCTGTGACCTCTGACCCCGTTGTGTAGTCCTCATCCTCAGAAAACAAGGACTGCTGCCTCTGTGTGGAGTGAAAAATTAGTCATTTTTTATTTTGAAGTGTGTGTGTGTGTGTGTGTGTGTGTGTGTGTATGTGTGTGTGTGTGTGAAATCTGAGAGACTGGATACATTGAGAGAGAGAGAGAGAGAGAGAGAGAGAGAGAGAGTGTGTGTGTGTGTGTGTGTGTGTGTGTGTTTGTGTTTGAGCACTTACCAGCTGAAGACTCAAGTTCTTCAAAAGGGAAAACTGAAACAGATTAGAGGAAGTGAGAAATGGTTCTAGCAAACTCTGTACATTATAGCCATTTTGTTCTAGCTAACCTTGAGCCTGACTGTACAGTATAGCAGTGTTGCTGTTTACTGTAGTTATGTCTAAGTTTGAGTTATCCCTAAATTTGAATATCAAGTTTGAGTTATCCCCAAATATAAATTTCCAGTTCTGTTTAAGAAAATTTCCCATTCTGTTATACACAGTTTGAGATGCAAACCTTAAATAGCAGGTTTGAATGATTCCCAAGTTTGTGTTATCCCTAAATTTGAGTTACCTCCAACTGAGTTATTACTAAATTTGAGTTATCTCAAATTCTGAGATACCACTATAGCCCGATTCAGACGGTACTAGTTTTACAGGGGGTCGTTAGAGAAATTTCTGTTTCACAAACGTACTTTGTGATTTTAATCCCGTCCGAATCTGCCATGTCTGTCTTTCTCTCACACGACCTCTGTAAAAATTCCAGAGCAAATTACCTACTGTTTTTCAGCAAACTCGGAAGTCCTCTGAGAAATCTAATTCCGTCCGAATGCGAATGTCTGTGATTGCCGAAAAAGTTTTTTTCCAAAACGCGTTTTCTTTTGTGTTTTGATCAACGTGAACTACCGTACTATCTCTAGCGCGCTGGTATTCAAGTTTGCGCACCAATAATAGATGTAGATCCTGGACATGTGGTCTTGCGCAACGCCCACATGTAAAACACAGACACTCCTACCTCCGTAATAAACACGGAGATGTTAGTCCCGTCCGAATGCCTACATGAAATGACAGACATCGTCTGAAAAACATTCTAACTCAAACGTCGTTTGGAAAACTAGTCCCGTCCGAATAGGGCTTATGTTTAAGTTATGCTTGAGTTTGAGATAAACCCAACTTTGAATATCAGGTTTGAGTGATTCCGAAGTTTGATTTATCCCTAAATTTGAGTTACAGTATCTCCAATTTTGAGTTATCGCAAAATTTGAGTTATCTCTAATTCTGAGTTATCAACTAAATTTGAGTCATCACTAAGTTTCAGTTATACCTGAGGTTGAGTTCTCCCTAACATTAGTTTAACCAAGTTATAGCCAAGTTTTATTTATGCCAAAATTAGAGTAATGGAGTAAGTTGGTAGCTATCAAGTGCAAACTGACCACTGAGTCCAAGTTACCAAGCACTGAATGTTGTTTGGATATAATTATGTAATTAATAATTAACCTGCCTATAAAACTGGATGACATTGGCTACCCTAATGAAATGCATCACACTAAATTTACATGTATGTGGCCTATGTCTTTGTCTGGGCCTCTCATGTTCAGCAAATGGTCAAGCTAACAAGTTCTAGCTTCCTCTTAGCATGCCTGAGGTTTAGAGTTAAAGTTTACAATCCTTAAAATTGTAAGGTTCTAGCTAGGCTTAAGTTGGGTTTTACATTGGATTTATATACACTGTTCTAGCTTACTCAGGTTTGGTGATGGTACAAGTCTAGTTTCAAGTAAAAAAAATAACAGTCCTGAAACTCTTAATTCTGTGGGCAGAAAGATAAATTTATTTCTGGAGATTTTTATAAGGCTGGGTGAACATCACGTATAGCAATAACATAATGTAAGTACCGTGGTGAAAGTAGTGATTATGATCACGACAATAAAATAAAGCAGGAGACTCACAGCAGTGACTTCTCTGGCTCGTTGCACATTAATGGCTGCATGGTCCAATGTGACGTCACAGTCCTGCACTTGCTCACTCTGTTTAGGCGACTCTGCTGAACTGCGACGCAAATGCGGTACAGCACAATCACAAGGGTAAATGTCTGAAGGTTACTGAGTCACACACAACATTTATCCTGTCCTCTGTCTTGGCTGTATCGGACCAAATAGTCGCTACGTCAGTAATATGGCTCGCAAAGTTAGTCTCTTAAAATAATTCTAATAATTCTAATATTCTAATTTAATAATTAAAATAATAATACTCTCTACCATAGAGGTTAACATGAACCCCGGACCTGTCTGTAGCTGTTGGGCAACTCGTGCGCACGACGTCTCTGTGGAGCAGCAGGTCATTCAGTATTCGAGTCTGCTTAGAGTTCGAGTTGCCTTCAGGGTCCCCACGTTCTGCCACATTTACCACATGGTCCCTCATCTTACAACCCTAAGGCACCCACACACACACACACACACACACACACACACACACAAGGGAACTGCAATGGTTGCAGAACTAATGGATGGTGTCTGGTACTTATAGCTATACATCATCTAAGCTGCAGATTTTTAGATAACCCAGATAATAACATACAGTTTTAGTAGGGTTCTCTAGTTCTAGCTAACCTGGAGGATATCTATACAGTGTTATCTTCAGTGTTTTGTTTTATCAGTTGTCTCATTCCAGCTAGACAGTGCTATTAAAAATTTTAGCTAAACCAGGGTGTATGTTTCTAGCTATCCCTGGGTAAAGAAAAATAGTTTTGTTTGGCATTTTTATTGGATATTTTTATTTATCTACTCCTGGATGAAGTTAAAGAGTTTGCTTCTAGCTTTAATTCAAATTGTCTATTTTTAGCTAGCACTAACTCTACACAATTTTCATCAGAACTATATATTTTTAGCTAACCCTGGGCATGTGGTTCTAGCTAGCCCCTGGTTTTGCAGAATAACTGTATTAGTCTGTAAATGTCTGGTTCTAGCTAACCTGGGGTGCATGGTTTTAGCTAATCCAGCCATACACTTTTACGAAAACTAACAGTTTCGAGCTAATCCTAGGATTTACAAAACAGTTTTATCAGAGATATCTGGTTCTAGTAACTCCTGGATGGAGTCATGAGTTTTAGGGTTCTGTATACACATAATATACACATAATATATTTCATATCAGCTATATTTTAGCAGTGATTTCATGCTTCCTAAGCGTGGATAACAGTGTTTTATGCTAATGACAGTTCTTAACATAACTATGCCGTTCTAGCTCATCCAGGATATGGTGGCGGTATTTTAGCTAACATTGTGTGTAACTATTGAGTTCAAGCTTAACCCGGACAAGCTGGTTTGTTCTGGCAAACCTTAAGCTTGGTTACACATGTTCATCTAGTTGTAGCTCACCGTGGGCATGGCAGCTGGGTCAAAGCGTAGTGCTCTCTGCTTGCAGCAGGGGTAGATCCCTGCACCATGCTCACTGCGATCGGCGCCCACGCCTGGGTACACCACAGCCTCGGGGTGATACCGGCACTGAGCCAGGTCACAGCAGAGGAACACCTGCAGCAGAGGAACATCAACATTACTGACAAAAAAAAAAAAAGTATATTATCATTACTCTATATATATTTAAGTAAGGTTAGAAGTGACACTACAGCTTATTAATAAAGGTGTATTAGGTAAGATATGTGAAGAAAATGCCTGTAATTGTTACATGGGAGGAGTTAAAAAAAGATTTAATTGACTTTCTCACTCAATGCGACCAAAGCTCGCCAAAGCTCGCCCCAAAACTTAGTGGTTCAACAAGTGTGAGCATGCTACCATCAGTGAGGTCTTGACATCGCCTTCAAGTGCTCTCAGACATTCACATATTTGAAAGCCAAGTCAACTTACTTGAAACTTCTCTTTGTAATGCTTTATGAGGATGTCCTGAGGTATTTGGGGCATGTCTATAAAATGACTGACAAAACCCCATTCCAAATGCATATGAAAAATTATACAGTACCTACGTAATACTGTACACAATGCTTCTCAATGGCTTACACTATTATTTGTTGGCCAATTCCTCCCCGTCACTAGGGGGCCCCCACATTAAGGCTACCACTACCACTCACCCGGGAGGGCCGAAGACTATCACGTGTTTCCTCCGAACCGCGTGACGTCAGCCGACCGCATCTTTTCGAACTGCTTG
>JAQQZS010000005.1:4394792-4412962 GCA_030068045.1 Platyallabes tihoni | reverse complement strand
CTCTTTGCGATACAGATATTGCGTATACCATTATCGCGATAACGATAATTTTTCGATATATCGTGCAGCCCTAGTGTCAATGTAATACATTCAAAACTGTGTACCGTACTTTTAATTATTTTGGGTTTAGCGGTCATTGCTAGAGAACGAATGCAGCTAGTTTTCTGTCCTTATAAATTGACTGTGATCAGCAAACTTTGATTTAAAGGTCATGTTTTCTAATGAATGACAACATATTTCTTTCATGTTTGTTTAGGAGTCAAAGTGACATCTTCTGTCCAAGTGCCAAAGCTGCTAAAACAAGCTGGAGATCGAGTGATTGTCTTGTATGAAAGACCAGTTAGACACCAGGTGCCTACCATGAGCTTGGGACCCCTCCAAGACACCCTGGGACCCCTAGAAGAACCTGCATACCCTGTGGCTGGGGGTTTTGAGGAGGACCCAGTCCACATTACGGCCATGGACATAACTGATGGCAAAGACAATGACTCAGAGTTTGAGGAACTGATAGTGGAGTCCAAATCAGCTGGAGCGCCAGTCATTGCAGAAGTTAAAGAGGATAATTTACTCTCTGTAAACCAAAGTCCTAAAAAAACTGTGGCCAGTCTAGCCTCCAAGCCCCTGGGTACCATCTCCCCAATTCTCAATCGCAAGCTCAACTTGGCTGGTCTTCAATCGCCACTCAAACCCCAGCCTAAAGAGTCACCAAAGCCCTCACCAATCAAAAGTGCAGAAGCTTCAGAACCACCGCAGAGGCCAACAGTGCCCCCTCCTCCTCCACCTGTGCGCCCGCCTGTTCCACCTAGGCCCCATATAAAAGTAACATCTCCTCCCACATCCTGTGAATCCCAAAATGTGGACATCACTGACTCTATAGTCGAAAAAGCACCAGAAAAATCTCCCCCAGCTGCAGGCAATGGAGACAAACCTGCATCTGAAAGAAGTCCAACAAAAAATCCTGAGCCAAAGCCTGTTAGCAAACCTGTAGACCCCATTGAAGAACTCCCAACTAACCCACTTAGCAGTAAGCAAGATTTGGTCAAAGACAAAATTGTTGAGAGTGCATCTAACCTAAAAGACAGTATGGATGAGCATGGTCTCTGGGAGTCATCTGAAGCTATGTTCCGCAACAGATATGGACGTTGGAGCAAGTCCTCAGTGGTCTTTGATGTGGAAAGCCACCATAAATACCTTAATGTAGCACTCTGGTGCAAGGACCCCTTTAAGCTAGGTAGTCTCATATGCTTGGGGCATGTTAGCTTGCATTTGGAGCATATAGCCCTGGAGTGTTTGTGTATTTCATCTGCGGAATATCAGAGCATCTTCCGTTTGTGTGCCCCAGAACCGAGGGCCAGCGTTAGCCGTACGGCACTTCGTAGTCTTAGCACACACAAAGGCTTCAATGAGAAGCTATGCTATGGAGACATCACTCTAAACTTCACCTATCTGGGAGAGGGAGACGCAGACCTGTCCAGTAGTGTTATTGAAAGAGACGGGAGTTTACAAGAGGAAGAGCTAAAGGAACGTGATCGAGAAAGGGACCATGTGCCGACAGTTACCCGGGATGATCTAAATTACAGCTCAATGCAGCTCGAGGTCCGACACAACTTTCAGGACACGCAGTTTCAGAATCCCACCTGGTGCGATTACTGCAAAAAGAAGGTTTGGACTAAGGCTGCTTCACAGTGCATCACCTGTGCCTATGTCTGCCACAAAAAGTGCCAGGAGAAGTGTCTTGCTGAGCATCCTTTCTGCTTGTCAATTACAGACCGGCGAAGCGCAGACCCTGAAGCAAAGTCCACCATCAACCGAGCAACCACTGGTCTCACACGGCACATCATCAACACCAGCTCTCGTCTGCTCAACCTGAGGCAGGTTCCCAAAGCCAGACTGGTAGAACAAGCAGCAGAGGTTGGTCCTGGAGTGGCAGAACCTTCCCCAAAACATACACCAAACACCTCAGACAATGAGAGCAGTGACACCGAGACATACACGGGGGCAAGTCCTTCCAAACATCCACAAAGTGGTGGTGGCACAAAGCTTGCACGGAAAGAGGGAGGTTTAGATGACAGCGTATTTATTGCAGTGAAGGAGATTGGGCGGGACCTCTACCGTGGCCTCCCTACAGATGAGCGATCGCAAAAGCTGGAACTGATGCTGGATAAGTTGCAGCAGGAGATTGACCAAGAGCTGGAACACAACAACTCGTTGATGTCTGAAGAGAGGGAAGCAACTGATGCACGCCGCAAAACCCTGATCACTTCAGCTCTGGCCAAGTCAGGTGAACGGCTTCAAGCTTTGACTCTGCTAATGATCCACTACCGTGCTGGCATAGAGGACCTAGAATCCTTGGAGAGCACCTCGCCGTCTGAACAGCATGGCTTTCCAAAGTCAAAAGTGGAGGTTCTGGAAGAGGATCTGATGGGTGCAGAAGTATACGATAGTGACGTTTGTAGCCCAGTAGATGTAGGGAGTCTAAATGATATTAGTGAGGAACAGATCTGTGTGGAAGCATTGCCACGTTAGGGAACAGAAATGCAAAAGGAAATTTAGACTGTGGGGTTTCTGGGGACTATATGTGACTGTTTGGCACTGGGATCAACTATGAATGTGAGGTTTGCAAAATAAGTTATTTTACAAGATATCTAGAAATGTATGAAAATGGTCATTTGGGGGGATTTTTTTGTTGAGGTTGTCAGATTTTTTTTTTTTTTCTTATTTGTCCTTTTTTCTTAACATGTCTCAACTTTGGTTCCAATCCAGTCAGTATAGTGTATGAATGCAATGTTTCGATTATACTTTTCAGTCAGTATTGGAGTTTATCCGTATTGATGTTGATCCGACCAATCTTTCTTGCCTTGGCTGAAAGGAGAAGCACCACTTTGTGTAGTAATAAAAACCCATTTCAAGGGTAGACTCCATTTTGTAGCATCAGTGTTATTAGTAAGATTTAAGGTTGAAGAATCCCAGGACGCCCTGCTTTCTTGTGAGCTTTGCACCTCTATAGTTTTGACTGTCCGCTTCTAACTAGTGGGATTTCGCCAAGTACTAGAATGTAAACCTTTCTATCGGTTCCATGTGGAGCTCCACCCGACCTCCTATGGTTTTGTATTTTCCTTTTCAAAATTCTATGTCCTCCAAACCTGAGCACTTTGTATTGTACTAAATTTCTCAAATTATTGAATTATTCTAAATAACTGAGTAGTTTATTTAACTGCCATTTCCTTTCATATGTCTGTCTATGTTAAATGACAAGGGAATTATTATAGAAAAAAAAGGTAATCATACCTTATTTGGGGACCATGGTAATTTTCTTTTTTTTCTTTTTCCAATTTTGTTGTATTCTAATGCCAAACAAATGTGACAAATCACCACTGTTTTACTTCTTATGTTGGATATCACAAGTAATAATATATTTTGATGAATTTTTTTTTTTCATGAGTGTCTTTTCAGGACGTCCGTACAATAGTTTGTTTGCACCTTTAAAAATAGGAACATGAAGGTAGACTTTTGCACAAAGTGGCATTTAAAACCATTTTTACCATTGAAGTTGATTTCATACTTTGCTAATGAATGTATGTCCAAATGATCTGAAGAACATATTTGCAGGTAAAGCATTACTTCAGTCTCCAGTTCAGTAGTAGTAGACTAAGGATTAAAAAACACAGAATTAATCACACTGAAGGCCACTCATTGCTAATGTAATTTTAACAGCAAATTCTTTACTATTGTACAATTCTGTATAATGTGCCCTGATTGTTAAGGCTTGTTAAGAATTGCCATACTCCTGAGCCCAGTGATGTTTCACAGTAGCCTCAAACAAACAGCATAGAGAGAGTAACCATGTTAAAATACACAAAGTAAGAATGATAAAAATATATATCGTATATACGTAAGTAAGAATGATAATAATGATAATGATAATAATATATATCGTATACACAAATCAGCCATAACATTAACGTGTTAACATCAATGATGTACTAGTAAACTGGTGCCAGGATCATGGACACCCAATGCTCACCCATGCCCTCTGGGATCAGTGGCCAGTCCATCTGGTCTGATCCCACAGAAAAATGAATGCAGCACAAATAACTAAAAAAAAGTCAATGAAAGAAAGGCACCAGAACACCAGTGGCCCACTGGTACCAGGGGCCCGGCAGGCAAAGAACCCAAGGCCACCGACCGGTCACCAAACTTCTCACATCCTTAGTGGGGGTGTGCTCCCAAAGAATCCGTTGCCAAGGTCCTGGTGCCACGCATCACAGCATACCCCCAAAGATCTTGTGGAGTCATGCCCCAAGGGGTCAGAGCACAATACAGGGCATAGTATTTTTTTTGTTTATGTTATGGCTGATCCGTGTATTATGTATGTAAAAACTTACTTTTTTGCCATTTGTGGAACTGATGTACCTGGTGGTCTGGGAAAACTCTCCCCAAAACCACTGAAAAACCTTTTCATATTTTAAAAATATATTTACTTTCTTTAAGTTGTGAAACCAAACCTAAACCAGATCTCTAGTTCTCTCTCTCTCTCTCTCTCTCTCTCTTTTTCTGGCTGTAACACCTCAATGGGTTTTCTCAGACCACCAAACATATATGGCGCATTCATTGATGCAATCTTCAGATGAGTAAAATTAACTGGAAGTTTGAAAACCTTTTGTGGATATAATTTTAAATACTCAAATGAAGCACATACGGACTGAGGGGAACACCTTTTTGAAGATTTAAAGTAGGTATACTTGTGTATATGGAGAGCATTCCCACTACCCTTTCAGGCCTTTTTAACCTTTCTGCTTCAAGCTTTCACTCAATATTTTCATTGGTCAATCACACTATCAGTAAAAACAGAAGGGAATTTTGTGCTGTTTCATCTCTCAACCACTCGCTCTTGCTCTCTCAAAATACAACACACACACACACACTAACGTTCCCTGTTTTAGCCCAAGGCTAAAGCATCACTGGCAAATGTTCCTGGAAACTTTGTGATTCTTGTTTGTGTCTCGTAGCTATTGGCTGTAACAATGACCCCGTGCTCCTTATAAACACACCAGAGGCTATATTCTTTACATTTTCTTTAATGTTCCTTTTCAGTGATGATCATACATGGCTAAGCTAGTTTTGGTGAAACTTTTGCAAGAGCTGCCATCCTTATCAGTAGCCGAGTCATGTTTCTTAAGCAGCCAGTTTTAATCCGATTTCTTGTTCCTGCCCGTTTCTTCAAACCTGATTTGTGTGTACACAAGCTTCTGGATGCTTCTGCCTGCGAATATGGGTTCAATTAAAAAAAAAAAAAAAAAAAATGGATTTGATATGCAGAAAACGTTAAAGGTCCTGTGTAAAGATTAGCCTTATTGTAAATCGCCTGAAGTGAACGTAGATGGTCGCTGCTAAGTCAACCCTATCGCAACCCTCTCTGATAATACACAGTATGCTGGTTTATTTTCATTATTATTATTATTGTTGACGTATTTGCTTCAGAAAAAAAGGAAAAAAAAAGTTTTGTGTTTTAAATGTGGTTTTGAGGACAGCTGCTGAAGTACTGCACAGCTTTGTATCGTGATGCAGGAACTTTACACACTGACATATCATATTTGCTTATGCACTTCAGATACAAAAATAAATTATAAAAAAAAAAAGTTAGTTTGTTCCTCATGTCCTGTTCCTTATATAAATGAATTATATGGACAAAACTGGCAGCGTGGCTAGCATGTTGGGATTAGCACTAGCATAAAAATAAATGCTGGCTTCTTTCAGTCAGTTGTTATAATGCTAATTGGAGACTAGCTATGTTATCGGTTTTGATAGATGATTTAACATGATTTTACAGGGTGCAATCACATACATGAAACTAGAGCGAGCCAATTAGCATGCTAAGGACTGCTTGCTTCCAAGCTATCATTTTCCTATTTTTAACTATTTTCCAAGCTTTCATTAAATGCTAGCCATGACATGGTTTAAACACGTTGTTCATGTTGAAGCCCAATTGGTCAGTAGTTTACCTCAAAATTTTTATGGACTTATTTAAATACATTATAACATATTTAATACTGAATAAGGGATTTCTGTAAAAAGATATTTTTTAAACATTTATGGAAGGAGTCTCTGTTGTAAGTCTTCAGGGAGGCGGAATTTAAGCAACATGTGTTCAAGAGAGAGAAAAGCAGGGCTGGTGAGTAAATGTCAAGTGTTTATAGCTGCTATCACTTTAGTAACAACAGGAATTAAAGTGTAGATATTCCTTGAGTCACCCCTCACTTTTTTATATTAAATTAAGATAAATTAAGAACACGTTTTACTGCGACAAGCTGCAAAGTGCCTACAATTTAAAAACTGGTTTATGTAAGAACCTCAGCAGCAACCTCATTTCCCCTCTCGTCTGTTCCAACCATTCAGCATCAGCAGTATACTAATTCTCTGCCTGATCATCTGTTATTATCTGCACCTGTTTCTCACTGGTTCGTCCCTTCAGTTAGACGATTTTTTATGCTTGAATGATTCATAGGGCACTGTGTGGTGTTTAATAAAAAAAAAAAAAAAAACATTACTAAGAGACTGGACTAAAAACATTGAGTCCTGTGGGAAGCCTGGATAATTATTCCTCATGACTATAATAAATATACAAGAAAGTCTGGCTCTTTGGAAGCAGAATATCATAAAACGATGGGTAGCTCAAGACTTTTGTACAATACTGTACCTCTAAACAGTTAATTCATTAGTTAATTTTAAAATTGTGATCATAATTTGTAGAAAACGTCTTAATTTAGTAGAAATTCTTATTTTTACCAGTAACTTTGTTTTGTATAAGGCTGCATGATACCACCACATCACTCATAGTTTTCCTATACCGGGACTTTATTATTATTATTTTTTTTACATATGTGATATTCATTCCAGAAACGTATTGTTTGTTCATGGAAAAACTCATGGTTGGTTTGTTGCCTGTCACGCAAATCTTCAAGCAGGCAAAAATCAGTTGTATCAATCGACATTGACTAGATTTAAATGCATGATGAGTCATTTTTCAAATGCTGTGAAAGTGATAAGTGTTCGCCAAAAACAAAATCATCACATGTATTGATCTGTGAGCAGATGGCAACCGGTGCACTTATTGAGCTCTAAATATGACCAGCGTGTTGATCAATCATCAGAAATGCAACTCTTCCAGCCTCTGGCCCGATTAATAAAGGAAATAAATTGTTTATTTTCAAATCAATATAACTTGAGCACTGAACATATCAGAAATATTAATGCCTGTATTTTAAAGATGCTCATCCCATTATTAAAGAGCATCAGATAAACACACTGAATCCATGTGTCTTAACACATATGGCCCAAGCCCATGCACGTTAAAGTCAACAGAGAATCGGTGACATTTATTTTGTGGTTAAGACATTGGACTGGTCATCGTAAGGTCAGAGGTTCAATCTCCAGCGCAACCAAGCTGCCTCATTTCCCTTCTCGGGCCCTTGAGCAATTCCCTCAACTGCTCAAATATATAATGAGAAGTATAAGTTGCTGTGGATAAGGGCGTCTGCCAAATGCTGTAAATGTAGTTGAAATAAGGGAAAAGCAAGAACATCTTCCACAAATGTATTCAATATTCAACATTTATTTTTATTTTTTTCCTATACTCCCAACAACTATGTACACACCCTATAGTGTTACAGCCTTATATGATCATGACTACCAAACCTTCTACAGGATACAAAACTGTCTTCTCCATGGCCTTAAGGAGATATTTTACACACACATACAGAAAAACACATGAATAAAGGCACACACTGACATTGGTACATACACACGCAATGTCACCCACGCAACAATCTCCGGACAAGAAAGGCAAGTACACAAATTTTTTTAAATTCTTATCGGTTGGAAATGTTGTGGTGGAAATATATGATATATGTAAACAGAAAAAAAAAACCTTTACTGTAATCAGCAGAATCTTGGGTGTCGGTTTCCATTCAGTGTGCAAGCTAAATTTAATAAAATTGTAAACTTGTCATTTATTTTGTAAGTGTAAATTATAAGTAGAATAGAACATGCATGAACAGTTTGTTGAAACTTGCTATATACTGTAGCTTACATAAGGCATGTATGATTGCAAATGCATTACTGCCCAATTATGCGAATATGATATTTGTATATAATGTAACCAATCTATTTTTTTTAATGTTGATTTTGTAAAATGCTAGATAGATTATCGATACTGTACTGACTATCAAGGCAAGACAGGAAACAAATGCACTGACCCAAAATAGACTTTAACCAGAAATTCCAAATATCTCCAATACTGTATACAATACATACGTCCTGGTGTTTGAGTATACTTGGATCCTTATCCTGACCACACATGCCCAATTCCCTTATAAATTACACTTACAGACCTGTAACAGTGTTATTTGCTAGAATATACAGCAGGGCTCTATTGTTTGTGCAAGCAAATCCCGGGTCTGTGGGGAAATAAGCACAGGGGGTTTGAACAGGATGAGTATGGATCTTTACACTTCAAGAGTATTATATCACTTTAATGATACGATTTGATAGCTTGATAGCTCAGTGTTTCATAGCCAGCGTATACTGTTTACTATTTTAAACGAAGGTGCTTTGCCATGCTGATATTTTTGTTCAGAAAGTACTAGGACTGTACCGAAAGTAAGGCAAAAGTGGGCATAATGTTTTTTTATTACTGTAGGTGGGTAAAATTTCGCATGTTGGTACTGTAGAGTAACTCTTCCTGGGCACAGAAAGATACCATTAAACAATCTTCCGCACAAGCGATGCACTTTTCTCAAACATGCACAACTCTCAAATACTCTATAAAAATCCCATGTGATGCTCTCAAACTGTATGACTTGCCATCAATGCTAGTTACCCCTTCTTTAAACAACTTCTCTCATTTGTACACATCGCTCTTGTCAATTGTGCCACTCTTTAGCGCAGTGGGAGGCCAACAATTGGATTTTCAAAAAGCACTTAAGATTTGGTTCAGCAATGGAGCAAATGCATCGCTTGAATGTAATGACCTACGTGAGAATTATAATTATAATAATAACAATAATAATAATTATTATTTTAATGGCCTACTTTTGCATTACTTTTGGTACAGCCATCATATTTTTAAATACATTTTGTAAATAAGTGAACCTTGAAATCATATATAACATTTTACACTGAAGTGTCCCAGGGTCAGCTCAGTACAGTGGAACCTCGGATTGCGAGTAGCGCGGTTTGCGAGCGTTTCGCAAGACAAGCAAAGATTTTAAAGAAATTTTGACTTGAAAAACGAACAAGTCTTGGTTTACGAGTACCGAATCTCATGTTTTACGCATGTGCTTATTGTTTTGACGCCGAGCTTCACGTGATCACAACTGAGCCAATGGTTTCTCTTTCTTGCGCTGCGGAATTGTGGGTAATCGTCTCCCCTGTGGTCTTAGTGCGTGTCTCTCACTGGTATAATCAACATCTGTGCACATGTGTACCAGTACTGTAGCACTACTGTAGTTTTTTTTTTTTAAATCTAGGAATCAGTTAGCATAAAGTTTCATTGTTGTATGATTTAACTGTTTCGTAGAAGCTTAAATTGCCACTGGGTTTGGCAACCCTGCACGCACACTGCTTTAACCATACAGTATATGCTTCGTACGAATTCAGATCTAATTAAGAGATGTTAGATGTGCTCTATAAGGCATAAACATATAACACATTCTGCTTCTCCAGACCTCCTGTTTTATAACTCCTACCATCACAAAAACAGAAAGCAAACATGAAATGAAATAATGGAACAGCTAAAGTCTAGAAGAGCAATTGTGACATGGCTTTTATGACAATTTATGCAGTAAACCTCAATATAAGGTTCCTATTTGTCATAAAAACAGTAGACATAAAAAAAATAGCACAACTAACAGTAGACATCTTTAATAAACGATTTCACATGTGCTTACTAAAATATAGATATACTGTATACTATATACACTTTGAAAATCAGAATAGAATCTAATTAAACTTAGGCACTATAACAAGATCTTCTACAGCAGTGTGTTTACTTTTGGACTAAACTAAAAGTGAGCAAATGATCTCTCATCACTGCATACGAGACGTTAACATCATACATCATTTATTAGACATAGTGGAATTCGTACCCGAAGGAAGGACACGCTTACAAACACAACCTATATTCATAATAATGACGAGCTATATTGTGCCTTTTTGTGTCATTTTATGATCTAAATACTTTACTGAGTAAATCTCTATTTGTCCTTATTGTTACACGATAATAAATAATATGACAGACATCTTAAAATAGTTCGTTCATGTACTGTATAAGGCCTGAACAGACAGCAACAGGTAACGAGCCCACAAACAAGTTGAGCTTGAAGGCAACACTGAATGTAAACATCACATGAACTTCAGTTTGACTACGAATGTTTCTTCTCTGCCTCTCTCTCTACACTTTACTCAGTTTATGCTCACGTTTTAGCATTTCGTATTACAAAATGAAACCTGACATGTGGTCTTTGTAGAACAGTCACCCCTCGGTATATAAAGAAAACTTTGTAAGGCCATTTCGAGGTAAAATATGATTCGTTTTCGCCGCACCGAACATTTCCTCATTCCTTAACTTCCCCTTCCACAAAATAAAAAAGAGACAGAAATCAACCATTTTTGTGCTATGTGTAGCTGCGTTGCCTCCATATAGTGCATTGTTCAAAATTTAACTCCTTTTGGACCTTTTTAAAATAGCTTCTTCATCTTTGAGGTTTTTAAGTGTTAAGCAAGTAAGTTTCATGGTGACCTTCAATTTAAAGATCATCACAGGTATTTAAATTTAAAGCCACCATAGGGAATTTACTAGAAAGTAATGAATTTTCTCAGTTGATGAAATGAAATGTAAAATAATATTTGAGAGAATTAGAAAATGGCAGTTGTATTCATAATGTGGTGCCTTTTAAACAAGTTGTCCTTGTAAATGGAGAACATACTATCATGCTTATAAGTGTTTGGGCATGTATTTTTGCCATTACAATGGATTTCACATGAAGCAATCAAGATGTGATTAAAGTATAGACTTTCACCTTTATTTCAAGGGGTTTAATGAAATATTGACTTAACATTTTTAGAATACAGCCATTTATTACCTCCATTTTGCTCAATCAGTTACCTGGCATCAACTTTTCACTTCCTGAAGCTGACACTGAAGACAGAATGCAGATAAGATTTACATCCAATATTTATGATTATATTAGTTTGTCCAATTACTTTTAAACCTGGAAAAAAAAAAAAAAAAAAAAGTCTGTTTTTGTGAAAATCCTTGAATTTAAGTACAGAAACAAAAATATCCAAATTGTGTTACTGTTTAAATACTTATGGACATGATTGTTTAAAGTATATAAATGTCGTTCTCTATACTGCTTATCCTGGGGCACAAGGCAGTGTACAATCTGAACTGGGTGCCAATCCATTGCAGGGCACAAACAAGCACGCACATACTCTATAAGCAATGTCTTTGGACTGTGGGAGGAAACTGGTGTACCCAGAGTACCCAACAAGCATACAAGCGGACACAGAACGGAAACGGGAATCGAACCATTGGCCCTGGAGGTGTAAGGCCACAGTGTCAACCACTAAAAATAAGATATTTTGATGGTACTGTGATGTTTTAATGAACTTGGGGTGGAGAAAAATATTGATATGATAAACTTAAAACTTATTCACTAAACTATTTTTTCCCCTTATCTTACCATACTGCATACCGTCCCACCCCAATGTTTTTTTACTCGTTTCCTTCGTGCTGGCTTTAAAGACCCTGTTTCCGAATGTTTGACTCCACTGAGCATGTAGCTAAGGCTGTTGGTTTGATTCAATGTGCCACTTTCACTCTAATTTTAAAGGACAATGACAACGGCTTTGGTTTGAGCAGAAGAAACAACACTAAGTGTTAGGGACATACGGTATCCTCACAAGGTTCAGCCACATGGTTCTGTTAAATGTCCCTATACCTTCCTTTTAATACAGCAAAATAAACTCTAGAAAGACACATATACACAGCTAGGAGTTATGGGGTCAAAGGTCTGCAAGAGCGTAAAGGCGTCTACTCTGGACTGTCCATGTCCATGTCATCTCCCATCTGATAGCTGGAGCCCTGGGTGGAGTAGGAACGTGTCCTCATTGAACAATTGACATCCATCAGGATGGCCTGAGAAAGAGACAAAGAACACGGAGAGTAGAAAACAGTTATTTGATAATTTGAAACTTTTAAGTGACAATAATTAGGTAAGTATAAGGGTGTTCAAATCAAACTGGGACTTGTGATGGCATTTCTCGGGAATAAAGTTGTAAAACAGATTGACATTTACAGAAGACTTCAAGCACAGTACAGTTTTGCAGTAAAACATGCTGCAAATGTTTTTAAAAAGGCTGCATGTCCATGACTGATGATTCCAGCCGATGTGGCTCAGAGTCCACTGCAGTCATTCCAGTGTACATTCAGCAAGATACCTGATCATTGAAAATCAACAGATAAGTTGTCATGAGGAAGAGACTCATCTGTCTGCGGGAACAGTGCACACAATCATTCACTAACACCACTTGCAGGTTACAGGAACCCAGGTGTGAGTTATTACCACATCCCCATACAGTCCTGAACTTGCTCCAAGCCATTTCCACATATTTGGGCCATTAAAGGAGCTCCTTGGAGGCCAGTGTTTCCTACATGTCCGATCATGGCTACTGAGAAAACTGTCTGTCCTTGATGGTATCCAAGCACTAGTAAAACAAGTGCATTAGTGTAGCAGGGCATTATATAGAAAAATAACTCTCATCTCTGTGTTCTGTTATTCTGCACAATCAAAAGTCCTGGTTTGACTTGAATGTCCCTTGTATTAAATATTAATATTAATATTAAATATGTATATTAAATAAATGTAGGAAAGTAAAGACAATTGCACAGTACTCTCCATGTTTACTTAAAAAACAACAAAAACATGGGAAGCTGTTATATCCTGTCATTAATATCAAGGCAAAAACAATTTCAGGAATTCTTTACTTAAGCTAAGTTTTACACTTATAGAAATTGTCCTTTGAAATATGGGTACTACTTTGCCCAAGGAATTAATTAGTTTTTCGTCAGCTTCTAATGTGGTTAAATTTCTTTAATGTAATATACACACAAAACCCTTGGGGAAACTGACAGCAACCACATTGTAGTTTACTCTATTGCGTTAATGTTGGAATGTTGAATAAAACCTCATGAGAACAAATCCATTGAGACCTTCTGTCCTATCTGCTTTACCCTAACCCTTTTGTTTTTAATTTGTTTTATATACTCACACATTGTAATCCCATAAAATTCAAAAAGTGCCCTTATAGTTTCATTACGATTTCTTGTAAATAAGTTTCCTCACTTTATTTTTCTAAATACAGAAAACTATTAAGACAGAATTGTAAGTGAAAGTCACAAATCCAAATCAGGTAATGAAAACAGAGGTTAGGTTTAAAATACAGGAATATTCCTGGAAAATACTGGTTCTTAAGATTAGTTTCTTAAGATTTTTGAATTGTAGACACAATATATGTGTATATACAGTACATAAAAGCCTCTTCAGAGCCAATGTGGAGCCCTTGTTGAAAAAGAACACACGCCATGAAGCTTTGATCACGGCATGTATTTGAGAGCAAATGTGCGTGTCTGTTCCAATCAGCATCACTCTTTGATCTTTGCTGAAGGGCTTTCTGGCCAATCTTTTTGCTCGTATCTATTATGCAACATAATGTCCCATTTTGATCATATTTGATCATGTCAAAGGCTTTAAATCAGACAAAGACACTGGTAAAGTAACGTATTGCCTTTTTGACAGATTTGATTATTAAGATCAATTCAGTTAATATTAGCATGGCACTTGCAGGAAAAAAAAAAAAAGCAAAAATGAATAAATGTTCTGTCCTTAAACCTAGTAAACCCTTTAAACACATCACTGTAAAAGGTCAAACTTTGTAAAAAGTCAGCCTGTCACATGGAGCACTGCCCTTCTCATTACCCATCTGAAAAAAAAAAAAATTACAGTTACATGGTGAAATCTGTGTCCATTTCATTTACTTCTAGTTAATTCATTTAAAATACTTAGCAAATATCCTGTTCTGAAACCTATTATATTTAATTAAAATTGTGTACAGTAGCATTCTCTTACATGCTCTCTTGAATGACTATTCCAGTCTAGCTACTGTTTCATATGAAAAACTATTTGTGAATAGCTAATTCAAACCACTAGCTAGGTTTGCTAGCAACTCATTCATTCATTCATCTTCTATACCGCTTTATCCTTGATCAGGGTCGCGGGGGACCTGGAGCCTATCCCAGGAGACTTTCGGGCACAAGGCAGGGTACACCCTGGACAGGGTGCTTGCTAGCAACTAACAATCATTATTTTGTTTGAAATCAGTAGCTATAGCATCACAAATGTTGAAGAAAATGTATTATTCATAACTAATCCAATGTGGCTGCCAAGCTAGATAAAAGTAGGGAAACATTTTCACATTTAAAATCAATAGGTGTGAAGAAAGAAAAATTACAGTTGCTAGCAATCTAGCTTCTTAAATTTGGGCAAATGTTTATACAGTTAAAACCATAATCTAGATTTGCTATTAAACTAGCTAACATTGTTAAGAACAAGAGGTCACTGAATGTTTTGTGAATCAAACAAAAATGTAGATTTTCTGGCAGGTTTTCCAAACTTGTATGTATCTGTAATGCTAGAATTGCTGGGAAGCTAATTATAAAGATTTGCTAGCAAATGTTAGCCATTGTGCCTCCAGATAGAAGCTGTGATGTGATAAGATGGTGACATGGCTAGTGGCGATATGACACTATAATGTGGAAAATATGGAATTTTTTTAATTTCTATTTTTATTAGAAATGTCCCAATGTACAAATGTGTACAAAATGTCCTAATAGATGTGCTCCTTTTTTAATTTGCTGTAAAGTTTTCGTAGGACTATAACTAAAACTACATTTGACGTAGGATTCTGCTTAAAACAAACTGGTCTCTTATTTCTTCATTTGATTAAATGACTACATTAAATATAGTCATACATTCATGCACCCAGATACATTTACCCATATTTTCCATATGTACACATTTGAAGCCATATATACTGTACAGTACATATGTTTCCACAACCATAGTCTAATATAAATAATCTTTTAGGTCTACTCGTCTACTGTAAAAACCTCTATGCTATGTGTCATAGTTAAGAGAAATTAATAGGAAAACTGTTTGTTTTTAAATATCTGCACAGTCTAACGGATTAATATGGATTAATAAAAATAACTGTAGAATAACCAATATTTTAACATAATACCACACCATAACAGGCTCTCACCATTTTTTCCTCGTTGGCTGGAGGGTTGCGGAGGAAGAAGCAAAGTGGAGCGAACAGGATGTCCACCACACCAATAATGGTCATGAGCCAAGGGAACCCAATACTGCGTGCGATAGCTCCACCGGCTGATGGGCCTGCACCATAAAAAAATAACTCAATTACTTTCTTGAAACAATATATCCTGAAGTGTTTAATTCCTCATAAACCAAATCAATTTTGTAAGTCTATATATAAACATTTTGACAGCAATATCAAATATATATCTACTATCCAACTAACATTATTATTGAAATTAAATATTGCATAGTTTTGGGAGGTATGAAAAAAAAAATCTGACAACTGCCAAAATAGACATCTCTTTTTGCTGTAAAACAACATATCTTTTTATATTTCAATTTTATGTTACAGAATGCCAGCTACAAATACGCATTCCCTTAAAAGCCACTTTTATTTTTGCTCTCAAAAAAAATGTAGCTTGAAGCTGCAAAGCGAACAGCGGAATCCCTGAAACTGGAGACTCCTTCTTAAAATTGCAAAACCTTAGAAAATGTCACTGTAGCAAGAGTTATTACAATAGAAATGATCATGCATTAGAAAGGGAATTGTAATTTGAACCTGTCTAGTTGTGTTTAAAGTAATTTTCCTACAATTCCTACTGTTTGTAGTTGAAATTTGGCTTCTCACCAAAGGCAAAGCCCATACAGAAGGCCACATCAGCAATGGCATACACGCTGCCGTATACAGAGACATGTCTCAGGTCCACCAAGTAGCCCATGATTGGCATCATAGAGGAGTCCACCATGCCTAGCCCACACAGCAGAAGAATAGTAGTGAGTTAGTGCATCAAACTAATCTGTATAACACATGACCTAACAAATCTGACAAATTTAAATGTAGAATGAACAAGGTTAATGCTCCATCCTCCAATTTGGTCATTAATCACAAACACTGTTACAATCAACTGAGACAAACCTGTTGTAGCTGGTATAAATGATCTTGTGTAAGTATTAACTTGTATTAGTGTTTATAATTATCTTTCATAAAAAGTATCTATAGATTAGTTAAATATAATACAGTATATGAGACTGGCTTACTGGACCGAAATTCTTATAAAGGATAATTAAAAAATGCTTGGGAGATAATCAGTGACACAAGGATGTGAAGCAGCCTAACATACAGTAAACCAGAGTTTAAACATTGTTACCACCCAGAATGTAATTTATGTATACCTATAATAAAACTGCAAAGTTGGTGTGTCTGTACATTGAAGATATTTTCGATAAAATAACTTGATTGGCTGTAAGATAAGTAATAGAACACATTAAGAGGGTTTTGGGATTTTTTTGTATATCTGTTTATTTGTGCATGCATCATGTAAAAACTACAAAACGAATTTTAATGGGTTTTTCACAGTTGTATTTGGCCGAGCTTGTAGTAAAATACAGGCTTTGTTTCATCACAATCGGCCCACAAGAAGAGAAGATATGTTATTTGAATTTTACATGAAAAATGCACCCTTGTACCATAAAAAATTTTTAAAAAACCCATGAAAAAACCATTAGTTTATCTCAAAATTAAACAGATGGCGCTGTACATTTTTAATATGTGCTTATGAGTGTGCAATTGAAACCTGCTCAATAAACGCCATCTCATACATTCATTCCGCGCACTTCATGGTAACACTTAAAAATTTTAGTTCATTCCAAAATTCAACAGATGGCGCACTTATGAGTGTGCAATGAAATTCAAAGCAAACAAAGTCACAGGCACATCTTGTAAGTAAGTAACATCATGTCTTGAAGTGTTTTTTAAGTGTTTGTTAATACTAAACTTTTTAATTTATTAAAGAATTGCAGTTTGCTAAACTGTGTTTAATTTCCCCTTCACTAATGTCTTATTCATTTGAAAACTGTTTTAAGACAACAACAAAAAATCCGCACACAAAATTCCCGTCATGTTATTGAGAAACTCCTTCCTGTGTTACAGCTTTATGATCAACTGTAACCAAGGGCTGATACCGATCTTCTTTTGAAATTACTAAACAAACCTTTTCTTCTTGATTATTTTGACGAATTGATTTTACAAATGTTTCGACCACATTTCGCTCTTGAAAATGAAGGGTCACCATTATCCTCATTCTCACTCACTCACTCACTCATCATCTATCTACTGGATACCGCTTTATCCTGTATTCATGGTCACAGGGAAATACAGGGGAATACTGTAGCCTATCCTAGGAGGCTTATTGCACGAGGGGGGGTACACCCTTGACAGGATGCCAATCCATCGCAGACTCCCAATCTTTCCAGTTTTTAATAATGCGAATAAAAAAAAAAATTATGTCAGATTTAAGGAAACGTTCGCTCGAGGGAGATGTGATTGTTTCGGAATGCCAAGGGTTTTCTCCATTTCAAACCAAATTTTAGGAGTTTCAGCAACCTCCTTAGTTGTTTTCTTTACTTGATGCAGGACAATAATTTGATCCTTCTGAAACAAATTAACATCTTTGCCATGACCACAGGATTTATCTTCTGACATGGTTATTTAAGAAATGAGAATCTATATCAGTTAATGTTAAATAAGGGTTAAATAGTTAGGGTTGAATATCTGTTAGGGTTAAATAACTTGCTGCCAGGGGCCTCCGAGTGGCGCAGTGGTAAAGTGCTCGCCTATCTATCATCCGGAGATCGCGAGTTTGATTCCCGGGTGATACTGTAACCTCTCACAGCCGGAGGTCTAGAGGGAGCTGATTGGCCGAGCTCTCTCAGAGGGGAGGGATGAGAGGTACT
>JAQQZS010000005.1:4383535-4394692 GCA_030068045.1 Platyallabes tihoni | reverse complement strand
GGTAGTAGTAGCCTTAATGTGGGAGCCCCCTAGTGACGGGGAGGAATTGGACATGACTAAATTAGGGAGAAAATCGGGGAAAAAATCCCAAAAACTAATTTAAAAAAATAAAAAATAAAAATAAATAACTTGCTGCCAGCTGAACCATAGTTTATTTAATTACTGCACTAACTATCTGTTGGACTCTTACCTATTTGGTTAGTTTTTTTTGGCTGGGTTGTGTGTGTGTGTGTGTGTGTGTGTGTGTGTGTGTTTATATATATTTGAGTATCTACTAAAAATCTTGTTCCAATCAACAGTCCAAGTCCAATTATTGGCACATCCAGGAATCAGTTTGGAATCACATTGCTTTCGTGTGGTCTAAAAAATAAGGCATCAAATTCCCTGAGTATTTTAGAAAAAGTGCCTTAATATAAAATAATATAAATAAAAATAATATAAATCAATGTCCAGCTCACCAATCGCAAAACCGACCCCAAAGTTTGGCAGTATGAGTCCGTAGATGTCTTTCGCAAAAGGCACCTGTGAAGTTACAAATACACAACAAACCCCAAATAAACAAGTTGAACACAGATTTAGCCATAATAATAATGTGATCCTGGAGTGACGCAAACACAGAGGAACAGAGAGAAAGAGGGAGAGAGAGAGAGAGAGAGAGAGATACAATGTCCTCTATAACCCCGTTGTTTTTTCCCGGGCCTTTTTAAGTCACTGTTCCCGACACCACACACACACAATTATGCAGGGGTTAACCCAATACACAATTTTAATGGAAAGGTCTGACGTCTTATCTGCCAGGAAGTGGCCTGGGCAGATAGAGAGAGAGAGAGGGTGATCCGGAGAGTCAGATCGTGTTTATGGAACTATTCCTTCTCTCTCTCTATTCTCAAACCTCACTGCCTGTTTCTCCATTAATGACAAAATAATGTTTATGTTATGGTGGGTTGTGATTAATGCTAGTTTCCTGTGTTGAAGAGGTATTATAGGAAGGAAATAAAAATAACATACATTAGGTCAAGTTTCTTTCCCTGCTTATTCTTCTGGTTTCTTAGAAAGTTCTAATGGAACGTGTCTTTTGAAACCTTCCCAGTCTGAAGAGTTTTATAGATGAAGGCTGGAACATTCTGGTTATGTCTATTAAAACTCAACCCAAATTGGAGACATTAGGGTTTTTTCTAGGATGAAAATGATTTCCACAAAAAAAGAAATGATCCTAAATTATATTTTTTTGTTTTGTTTTTAACTTACACAGATAATGCTGATTCCAACCAGCAGCATTCCTATGAGCGAGCACAGCCATCTAAAGGATAAGAGAGAAGTAAGGAGAATAAAGAACATGACTTAAGTAAAGAAATAGAGATAGAAACAATAATCAGAAATGAAATGCAAGGAAAGTGAACAGAAACTTATTTTTGTAAAAGCAGTGCCAAAAAGGAACAGACATACTGTATAACCAAGGAGGATGCAGCCAAAGATAATATCATCCATTTGAAAGCTTGTGTTATGTCTAGCCTCAGGGGGCTAAAACTTTACCATGCACATGCATACACACACAGTTCGGACATATCTATTGAAACGGGGGCAAAATGCCAGAGGGCAAACTAGCAAAAACATCAGAACAGAATGAATGTCAAGGGAAAACTACAACATTTTACTTCTAATAGACAGCATTCATTAATTACTTTAGAGCAAATTAATCCAACTGTGGTTTTAATTACCTTTAAATCAAATACAGTACCACTATTCTAGGTATTATAAAAAGAACACAAATAGAATGGCTAAACCATCACAAAGACTGTATTACTTTTAGTACTGTATTTTATTTTATTTATTTATTTTTTAAAAAGCTTTTGGCTATACAGTGTCTAGTCATCTTTTTGCTACTGTACTTACATCTCTTTTAAATTCCCTATGTTGCCCAAAATCCACATAGAACAAACCATCTTCATATAATATAGTCATTGTACATTCTCGTACATAGAACAAGTCGCACACCCTAGGATTTCATTGACGGCCTTTAGCATTGATTACGGTGTGCACAGTGTCATGGTGAATTCATTATTCCTCATGCTTACAGAAACACACTTTCACAATCTAAATGCTGGAACATGCCCGCTGCATTAGGAAAGACAAGATGTGATAACCATTTAGTCATTTTATTGCCACGTAAGTTGCTGAGACTAGACCTAACAAAACTCAAAAAAATAGTTTTCTCATGACGACATAGCTGTTTAATCCCAAACCTGTGCGTGACCATTTTGCATGGGGAAATGGTCTTACTTTAAGAAACATAGTTCTGATATCTACTGCCTTTTTTACCATGCATCTTTGTTAAGTGTTTAAGTAATCTCCATTCATGATTTTTTTTCCAGACCACAGTTCTTCAACAGTGTCCTTACAGGTTTTAATGATGTGTTCTACAGGTCTTAACCCAATTCCAGTCATTTCAAATCTCCTTCATTGTTTTTGGTGCTTGGTGCAGGCCTATAATTTGACTGTTCTGAAATGGTGATTTTTTTCTTTGGCCAAGCAGTATGTATCTCATACCGATCAGAGATAACGTTACAATGCAAAACATTATGCCCAGTATTGGATTGTATGGGTTCTTCTTTTGTCTTAGATCAGGGCTCCCAATAACTCTGGAGGTCTGGCACCAGGACATTGGCAGCGGTACCTTTGGGTGCTTTGGGTTGCAGGGTGTGGTCTCCATGGTTTGGAATAAAAAAATTATTGGAATACTTATATTTCAATATAATATAAGTTTGATGTTGACCATTCATATGCATACAAGGAGTGTTCACATCAAACCAGGACTAATTGTCTACGTAATTAAAAAAAAAAAAATTATACTTGATAATTTATATAATTATATTGTGTTTATATATTTTATATTTTATATAAACACATTATGAGTTCCAGTATCAGCTTGTATGTGACCAGTCATGTACCCACCCATGTAACCCACCACACTCATTCAGAAAGATACCACATACTACATGTAAAATGCAAAGCAAAATATGACGGTGTCAATACAGATTTGCACTGTTGGAGGGTCTTTATTAAAAAGCAAATATCGAAAAAGCTGAGACGAAACTCATTTCAACTGCTGAATGGCTGTGGAAACAGATAGCAGGGCGCAGAAGATAAGACGAGAAGAGAAAGATTCATTTCCTCCATACCTCCCCATTTTGTTAGCCAGAACAGCAAAGATATTCGTCCCGATCAGGTAAGAGATGCTGGCTGGCAAAAAGGCGACTCCTGAGAGAGAGGGGGGGACAGACAGAGAGAGAGAAAGAAAGAGAGAGAGAGAGAGAGATGAGTGATCAGAACACATACAGACTAGGAGGAAGAGAAACAGAGAGGATGCAGGTTGTGATAAGACGGTGCTTTATCAGTTCGATCTCAGACCTGTTGGCCGTCTCTCAGGCGCAGTAATGAAGCTCCTCTCTCTCTTCCTCACTCACGTTCTCTCTTTCGTCCTCTCTCTCTCTCTTGTTCCCTGCTCTCTACTAGTGGCACTTCAATATCCTGCTATGTTTCTGATACCCCACAACCCTATAAACAACCACCACCCATTCTCTCTGCCACCCCCCGTCTCCCCTATCTCTCCCTGTATCTCTTCCTAATATCTGTCACACACGCACAGAAGCACTCATACACACACCCAAATTACTGTCACAGAACAACACACAAATAATAATAAAAAATATATGGATTGTCATATGTTTTCTAATGAACTAAACAGTTTTGCGGTATTCATAAACTGAAATATGAAAATGAACCCTCTATATGTTTACTGATTTGAAGCTGTAAATTTTAGATCTTCCATTCTTTATTTTGTACATCCCCTTTTTTATGTTTTGTCAAAAAGCCACTCATGTTTGTGCGTGTGCGTGTGTGTGTGTGTGCATTTGCTCTCTACCTAGCTGCCATTTTCTGGCACACATAGTTTCCATCATCCAGATTGGCAGGGCAGGCTCCAGCATTGCGATGGCCATGTTAGCGAAACAAATAGACCCTGAAAGACACACATACACACACATAGAGTGAGACACTTGTCTTCTGAAGACACATCCTTCTTTTGTCTTCCTGCCCTCCTCCCTTTCTCCTCCCTTCTCCCTTATTTCTTTCGCCACACATAATACCCAGTATTAGCCGGCCCTCGACTCATGAGAGCTGCAATTCAAGTGGAGGATAGAGAGTGTGACACAGATGTGTTTCTCTTCCACTTCTCTCTCTCTCTCTCTCTCTCTCTCTCTCTCTCACACACACACATGCCTTCTCCAGGTCCTTCGCCTCTGTCCCTCTCACATGCATGCTGTCATACACTTGCCCACCCATCATTCCTCAGTCACTCAGTGATGACCCTTTTTATCATGCATCACCCCGCCCCCCCAACTCACACAAACACAATCTCACACACTCCACTGCAGTAATATCCTGCCTTGACCTTCCACATTCATTCAGTCCTCAGAGAGAAGGTTGTGTTAAACTACATGACTCAGATATGGACTTGTGATGCAGGGATTGTTACAGTTCCTAATGTAGCATCACACACACCACACACACGACGTAATCATGTATCTGATCCGTGAAACGTTACCCCAAAACGTATCCCAATTTACATAAACCACACCCAATTAACCCTCATTTACATAAACCACACCCTAATTTACTCTCATACAAATACACCGTATTTTATGCATGTGTTATTGTGTATTTCTGTACAAAAGATGAACCACTTTCCAAGCTTATGCAGGTTTATAGCTAGACTTTTACTTACACCGTAGAACTCGAGTAGCTCAGATGTGAGTGAATTGGGTCTTGATTTTTTTCTTAGAAATACTGCTAAGCCGAGTTTCCATCAAAAACAAATTATTACCTTTTTATCAAAGGCAGCATTAACTTTTCCAGCAATTTGGGATCAGATCAAACCTTAGGAACCTGTGACAGGTTCACACCACTTATAGGAGGTACAGTAATAGCCACTGCATACTGGGAACCCCCGCATGACCTGCTGTTTTAGTTTTAGTCTGACCTGATCATCTAGACATGACAGTTTCGCTCTGGTCCACACTAGCCAGATTGTTATGCAGATCGTTATACTTCGAGACCTGCCTCAAAACTGATTAATATAGCCTACCCTTTGGGAAATGCAATTGTACTGTAATGACGTTATCAATGTAAATCACTTCACCCTTCAGTGGTTTTAATGTAATGGCTGTATGCTAATTTTGTACTGACCTGCTGCGATGAGGATATAAGGATCTCTCATGAGTGTCATCAGCGACGTGCCCTTTTGACTCTGAAATTTAAATAAA
The DNA here is from genome assembly GCA_030068045.1 of Platyallabes tihoni. NCBI lineage: Eukaryota > Metazoa > Chordata > Actinopteri > Siluriformes > Clariidae > Platyallabes > Platyallabes tihoni. Next base: position 4,389,371 of record JAQQZS010000005.1, on the reverse strand, counting down.
AAAAAAAAGACACATCTTAAAAAATTGTACATAGAAAAATTCTATTGATCATTTTCATTTAATGTAAATCAAATGATTTACTGAAAATTATTACTTGCAGACACATTTTTATGACTCAAGGCAATGAAATTATTACTCATAATCTGATTGTTAATTGAATATTATTTATTGTTGTTTTTTAGTTAAATTATCTCAAATTCTTATTTTAAAAATTTATTTATTTAATCTAATATTGCAGTAGATTTTTTTAGAGTAGCAGAAATTATTGTGGAAATCTATTTGATGCAAATAATTAAAATATTTCCTTTTTATTAAATTTTATTATTTTACTTATCTTTTCATATAGTTATTGCTGTTGTTTAATCTTTATTACATATTTTTTCTCTTTGGCCTTGCCCCTTTTACTCTAGGTGTCACCACATCGGATCTGCAAGATCTGGCACAAGGTTTATGCCAGATGCCTTTCCTGTTGGAACCCTCATGTTTTGGTCCTCAGGTTTGGGACCAACACTGCATGCAGTGGATTTGTATTGCATGTATGCTGAAGTGTCTTGCTATAGGACCCAAGAGTGGCGGGGCTTGAACACCCGACCCTCCAATTAGCAACCCAGAGCCTCAACCACCTGATCCATAATTGCGCTGAAGTGTTGATAGGTAATATTCTTTGGAAATGTCATACACTTCAAATTCTCAGTTGACTGAGTGATTTTATTTCAATAACTATAAAAAATTACAAAACTTTCCAGACTCAACAGGGATGCCGTGCCAATTTAGCAGAAATTGCTTTACAAAACTATTTGTTCCCATCAGCAAGGCAATCATTGCTCATAAACGGGTAATTTATTCAATTTGATTCATTTTATTGCAAGTTTCATCATCTACAGTAAGTAGCGTGCTTTGTAAATGCCACAGTGACAGCATCACCTGGCGACCAGAGATAATTACCCAGCCTGTTCTTATTACCCCAGCCCCCCTTTATTACACACACTGCTTATCTATGGACATATGCCATCACAAATTACACTCCGTCATTGTCTGCCACATGCTGTGACAGTTCACACCACACTAACAAAAGCCAAAAGTGATTGCACTAATGGATGAGCCGAGAGTTCGCTGTGCCCTCCTCTTTTGTCTATCTCAGATCTTGATCTAGTCAGAAGAAGCATCTGGTGTACTCGTATGTGGGAGGTCAGTCTCTGTACTACAGTAAAAAAAAATCAATAGCTTTAGAACTGACTGGTGGAAATCCTGATGTGTATATGAAGTATACGATATAAAAGTACAATTCCTCCTATCCTTTCTAGTTCTCAGTGTAGTAATAAAAAAAAGGGGGAATGAATTTATGGCTTCTTGTAAATCAAAATTCTTGATCTGATGCTCAACAACCACAAGGCCAAGAAGTCCCAGTGGTGGACAGCTCATCCTCCTATGGTGATGGACAAGTGTATTAGAGAGAGAACTGGAGGATGCTGAAACTGGTATAACAATTAGAGAAGACAAATTCACAGCAGAATCATCTCTAATCTTTGGGGTTGAAGCTTTGTAATTGGAAACCAATCAGTAAAATTAATCTCTGACTGATCTCTATTACTCATTAAGACCCCTAAACCTAAAATCCTATGATGTTAACTTCAAAGCACTTTTGTAAATGGGTCCGGATAAGAGTGTCTGCCAAATGCCTAAATGTAAATGTAAAATACTATCACTATGAAATACAAATATACGCAGCACAAACAATACAAAATGTAAAACTTTGTCTATATAAAATGATCACTAATTACCCTAGTTAGGACATAAAGTGTCAAACCTTGTGTATGTGACCTTACAACCTTCTTTTAAACTATGTACCATTATATCCATTGACTTGACTTTACCCAAATAAAAAAAAATTAACCAACACTGATTCCGTGCAGGTCCAGTATTGCCAATGAATATGAGTTCAATCACTTTTTTAATGCATATTTGCACAACATCTTCTTTCACCAAATCTCAACATTTCTTAAATGTTCTATTGTACAGTATATTTCTATTTTTATTTCTATTTTTATGTACAGCATATTTCTATTTTTATTATTTTTATTTCTATTTTTATCCTAGTTAAATTAAATTTTTCTATCATATTTATTATATTCATATTTATTTCTTATTATAAGCTTTAATTCTCTTTTTAAGGTCACTGGCGGTCGTATAGGCATTTCACTGCATATCGTACTGTGTATGACTGTGTATGTGACAAATAAAATTTTAATTTGAACATTTGAATTTGAGTTTATTCTATTGGCTGCTGGACCACAATATTTGCACAAAATTGCTTCTCAAGACATACACCTCTTCTTCACAATTATGCATACTAGTTCATTTCTGTATGTGCATATACATATAGTACTTCTGGTTTATTTTATTGCATCGCCCCCCCCCCCTTCCCCTCCACAAGTACTTGTGTATGTATGGTTCAGCTTCACTACTGTTTATTGTCTGTTGTCTGTTACTGTGTGATTCAATGCTGCTGCAGAGCTGCAATTTCCCTCAGGATTAATAAAGATTTATCTTATCTTCTTCTTACATCAAGATAAAGTTTAGTCCATTACCTAGGGACTTTCAGCTCAGATTCAGAGTGTTCTAAATAACAACAACAACAAAAATGTTCATTACTCACCTCTGGTTCAACTTTGGAAGGCTGAAGCACAAACAGCTGCAGAGCTGTTAAAAAACAACAACATATGACCAACTTATGACGTAATATTGAATTATATGAACAAAAACCATTCTGCCCTGAGCACCTACTAAAAGCTGTAGTTAGGAGGTTAGAAAAGTTATTATTATTTTTCAGTTTTAAATAGTGATCCATGCAGACAATATTTTAAAGAAAAAGAATAAGAAATTTATCTGGGATTTGATTCATTCATTCATGTCTATATATGTTAATCCATCCTCCCATGCATCTAGGAACCTCTGTAGTCCAACTAAGGACTGTGGAGGCCCAATGGTGATTACTATTGTTTTTATTCCTGTTGTAGGACCTCCAGTCAACATGCACACACTCCACCCAATTTGAGAATATCAGTTAGCCTAGTCTGCATGTCTTTGGACTGAGGGAGGAAACCTGGAGGAAACCCACCAAGCACACAGAGTACATGCAAACTCCATGCACACAGAACCAAGGCAGGAATCAAACTCGTAAACTGGAAGTCCAAGGCAACAGGGCTAAGCATTATGTGACCGTGCTGCCATATACAGTATGTTGATACATATAATTGATATATAATGTAATGTATCTTTGCTTTTTTTCTGGTGCATTGTTAAATGTTAAATAATAATAATCCTGGGTAGATTATATACATTTCTAATGTGTGAATTAGAAATAGTGAACATCATCATTCAGAACAAAACTTGATAATTAACAATAAAAACCTTTAATTGAGTTTTAACTCACCTCCATCCAGCACTGCTAGAACAGCCAGGACGAGGAAAGGTGCTGTTTTACCTACAAACTCGTACATCACACTACCAAATGGTGGGCCAACTGTCTCACACACACACACGCACACACAGACACACACACACAAACATTATTATTCATTCATGAGATAGATCATGAGAAGAAGTCCTGATTCCCTTTGTCTAAATACACACACATACACACACACGCAAACTATTAATGTTAAATGTTAAGAGATACAAACCAAGTACTCCCATAGCAAGTCCTCCCAGTGCTATACCAATTGCATTTCCTCTCTGCTCATCATCTGTATACACGCTTGCCAGCATTCCCATACCTGCACATACATACACACACACACACACACACACACACACACCTAAATTTATGGTCCCAATTTCCAGAGAGACTTACAGAAGTTTCTATCAAATAAAAACATACTGAGATTGGTTCTCTAGGTCACGTACCAAACATACTGACAGTCTTAAAACTTTGATGGGAGGAAAAAATAGTAAGAAAAACACACCCCAAAAAATTACATTCAAATAATTTAAGTTCTTTACATACACACATATGCATATGTGGTTTAAATGTTCACGTACCTGCCACCGAGGAGCATGAAGAGCCGACGCCCTGCATGGACCTGGCCACAAACAGCAGTGCGTAGCTCGACGAGAAGGCAAACACTAAACAATGATCATAATTATTAAATTATTATAATATATAAGATATTATATTACTACAGGATCACTACCTTCCATATAGTTTGTGTATGAAGAAGAGTGATGATTTAAAGGGGGAAAAACAACATAAAGTCTGTTAGTAAGGTGTTAGATTGAGATTTGGTAAATGTGAAGACAGAATTGATTTACGCTGTTTTTTTAAATCTTCATTAAACCATTTAGTAAGCCTTCGTGCAAAAATATAAAAATATAAAAATATGCAATTACAAAAATGTCCACTGGGAACTGGCAGGAAAAGTGAGTCAATCATCATAGAGCCCCCAAGTTAAAATGTCCAACCAGACAACAGAAATAAACATCTTTGTAGCCTGGTACAAACAACGGTTTTGGTCCTTATAGGCAGATTTTCCCTTCATGATAACTGTGTGTGAATTTTTATGTAACTCATCAGTTAAGACCATATGTCATTATGCTATATGTCAGCATGGCAGATTTGAGCGACAGCTTCATGGCAGGTGTCAAACCGCTAATTGTCAGCATGGCGTCAGTTTAGCTAACCAGCTAACTGTAATTATAGTTAACCTACCACAAGGAATATAGGAGTTGACAAGGGATGACATGTAGGGTATGGATGATGGAGTTCAATCAAATGCAAAGTAACGTTAGCATATGAATTAACATTAGCTACCTTAGCATTTAAGCTAAGCTAGCAAGCTTGTTGCAACTGAAGTAAGTAGGTGTGTTCTGATCACAGCTGGGTTCTGTTCATTCGACCAATTTACCCATTTATGGTAAATTTTTAGGTCTCAGTTTCTGTTAAAGTGGCAACAACCAGAGCTCCCACAGTTGAGCTTCAAAACTGCCCTTCAGATAACCTATGGATGATGTCACCAAGGGTTTATACAATCCATTTATAAAGTCTGTGGTCAGAAGTACAGTACTGTATTATTGATTAGCAGTGTACCTTAACCATGCCAGGAATATAAGTAAATGTCCCACTTAGCATAACCACTGAATTGTTTTTGAATTTCTCATCTGTCTGTGTGCTGGTAATGTTTTTATACTGCACTTGCTCTTTTCAAAAGATGATGTATATGATATGATATGATATATGATATGATATGATAAGTAAATTATTATTTATGTTTATTTACATTACCTTGTGATAGATCAGTTTGGTGAAAAGTTGTCAAGCACTTACCGATTGTTGAGAGAAACATGATGCAGAATCCAGCAAACATTGGGATCTGGTAGCCTATTCTGCAAAACATTGTTCATGTGAGTGTTCATAAGAATATCAATATTGTCAAAATGTGACAACAGTGCCATAACAGCATCACAGCCAGACTATTCACAAAAACATATTTAAATGGACAAAACACTACATTAATAACACTCAGAATGGACATTGGTGTTGCAAGACTGCTACACCTGTAGCAGTCTTGCAACTGTGTTCTGAGCCCCCTGCTGTACTCCTTGTACACGCACGACTGCGTGGCCACTACCAACTCCACAACCATCATAAAGTTTGCTGACGACACTGTCGTGGTGGGCCTGATCACCAACAATGATGACTCGGCCTACCTAGAGGAGATTGGAAATCTGGAGAACTGGTGCCAGAGGAACAATCTTCTCCTGAACGTCAGCAAGACAAAGGAGCTGATAGTGGACTTTAGTACAAAGCAGGAGAGGAACTACCAGACCCCCGTCATCA
>JAQQZS010000005.1:4217028-4231252 GCA_030068045.1 Platyallabes tihoni | reverse complement strand
ACCGGAGTACCCGGAGGAAACCCACCAAGCACGGGGAGAACATGCAAACTCCATGCACACAGAGACGGGAATCGAGATGTTGAATAATATTTTGTTTAAAATAATATTCCGAAAAACTACTTCAAACAAAACAGGTAATAAAGAATTTGTTAAATGTAGAATCCTAGATATCTATATATCTATATATCCTAGATATATATATGTAGATATCTCCTAAAACATTATCGTGGCATAATTTATCACGATATTATACAGATAGTAACTATTATTGCCAAATCCTACCTTCCATGACCCGGCTCTTGTAGTGTTCTGTATCACATTCTCAAGCATTATGTCACGACGGTATATAGTCACACCCCCTGTTGTGTGTTTTTGTCAAGGTGCACAGGAACAAGGCCCACAGCTGGTCCCTGTCACCGAAAAATCCTCATTTTTCCCAAGCTTCAACTTGAACAGGGCTTGAGAATCAGCCTCCTGAGCCCCCTTCCCTTCCCTTCCCTTCCTTTCTAGCCCCTTCTTACCTTTTCTTTAAACAATCCCTCCCCTCCTCCACTTAGCTCTTCTTCTTTAAACAATCTTTCCCTCACTCTTTTTCTTCAACAGGCTGCTCCACACTCTTGCTGAATGAAGTTAGTGCTCCACTCCTTCTCCCCCCCCCCCCCTCCTCCTCCTCCTCCTGGTCTTCCACTATTCCCGAGCAGACACACTCACTGAATTGTTTGTTAATAGTCCAATTAGATAATTGCCATCTTTCTCCCCTTGTGCTCTCTCTTTCCCATAAAGCAGTGAAAGGCTTTAGGAAGGGTGGGAGTTTGGGGTTGGTGGGGGGTTCAGAGGGAAGAGGCCTTCTGGCCCAACAAGGTGACAAGAAGGGTCCGAGTGCACAGCTATTGGCTTGAATTGAATCATTGTAGCCTAATCAATTGTCTTATTGGATTACCCACTATGGCTGTTCCCCAGATATTGTTGCATTGACAATAAAAATAGCTGCAAGTGCCTGTGCGTGTGTGTGTGTCTTGTACTGAAGATTTAATGTCTGGGATTTTGTATGTTTTGGGGACTTTACACTAAAACAATATGATCGCTTGCTTCCCGAGGTCTGTGTCCACATGTTTTGGACAGTATTGACCCAATTTTAAAGTGTATTTCTATTTCTACTTTTATCAATGAGTTTGTGTTATTTATTTCACAGAGACCCAGGATGCTGCTCACTTTTCTTTCTGATGGTGTGTGTTTGCCCGTGATCTTTCGCACTACAAATTCTTGCCGAAGTGCATTTCATTTTTTTCCCCATTCCTTTTTTCTTTTTGTATCCCACGTCTCTCCGCCTCTCTCGCTCAGTCAAATTCTCACTCTCGCTTTCTCTCTCACTCTCTCTCTCTCTCTCTCTCTCCCACTCTCCCACTCTCTCTCTCTCTCTCTCTCTCTCTCTCTCTCCCACTCTCTCTTTCATTCTGCCTGTGTCTGTCAGTCCTATCGTAGAGACAGTGGTGCGAATTGTCGTGCGGGCTCGTTGCAATATAACTGGACTAAATTTGCTTATCCTGAATAAAGATTTATGTTTCATCAGAGTAACGGGACGTCAACAGCGGGACACCTGAGACCGGACTGGAACTTTTCTGCGAGGGTTCTCCCTCCGTTGTGCATGTTGGGTTTTGAAAGCGTGTGAGCACTCCTTCATGATCCAAGACCAATCATTAGACTGGGATCTGTAAGTGTGTGTGTTTATGTGTATGCGTGTGAAGACTGGCTAGGAGAGGGGTTGTAGGGAACGCACCCCTCCATTAGCGTGGCATATATTTCCCCAAACAATTTAGCGTATTCAGGAGGTTACGCAAATCCGAAGCTGGTGAAATTACCGTAATCAATTGCAACGAGCGGGCATGCATCCATCCGCGCCTCTGATTGAATGGAGATCGTCTCTATCAAGCTGACGCGCAAGTAACGAAGACAGGGGACAGACTAAATTGCTGCTGAATTTAGGACGAGAAGTCCATGATCACTGGCCAAGTGAGAGCAGACACTGATGATCGAACGCTTGGGTCATGAAGCAACTGCCGCGTCGACATTAGATCCCTGACTGAAGTGTCCAAATAGCTGTGGTTTTACACGCAGGACACAGAAACTAGTATTATCAAGATTTTCTTTTTGGCCTTAAAAAAGAACAGAAGAAGGAAAAGAGCAAGTTGAGCTACTCTGAGAAGGACACGCGAACATGGACGTCCACTACAGCCAGGAGCCGGAAATGGGGATGGTGCTGAAGAACGGACTGAAGGAAAGCAAGGAGGTGAAAGACTCCCAGGGGAGCCTTTCCAAAACACTCCTGAAGGAACCACAGGACTCCTTCTCTTCATCTGGAGCCATGGAAAACTGTGAAAAGAGTCGCACGAACACGGGAGATCCAGACTACTGCCGGCGGATTCTAGTTCGAGGTAAGAGAGTGAGGTTCCACTGTTTGGATTTAATGATGCTTCATCGGAATATTTTACTAAAATCACAACGTTTTATGGACAAGACTGCCAAGGTAGCACATTTTCAGTGTGTGATATTTTGATAATTAGAAGCTTTAAATGTATTCTTTGAAATATATATGGAAAAATGAAAACGATTTCAATTTCAATTAAATTTAAACCCATAACAATTTCATTGTCTTTTCCTAAACCTTCTTAAATTATTGCATATCCAAAATGAAAATGAAAATAAACGATTTGCTCCCTCACAATTTCTGAAAATATGTTGAGCTTTATAACTGGTGCATTTTTTTAAAAATCTTTTTTTATTTAAACCAATATGTTATATTCTGTCCTCTGTAGCTCATTTGAAATGCATGCATTTATATTTTCAAAAAGTATTTCAGAATTTACAAAATGCAATACATTAAATAATAATAAAAAAAAATCTATTGTACTGTATATCTTATTATCTAATTTTATTCCGGTTCCTTTCAGTAGGGTATTTCAGAAGAATTAAAAAAAATAAAGTCATACATTCCTGTTGTCTGCAACCGAACGACAAATAAATGATGCCTCAATTTCTATTTAAATGAAATAAAGTGTAGAGAGCTACCATCCATGCTGTGCAGGTTCACCACTTCCCAAAACCCACAGCGCAGTCATCTCCATTTATTATTTACTTTTCCAAACTCAATCAGGCTCACACACTGAGACCTGATCAAAGCCCAATGAAATTAGCTTGATTAAATTATTGTTTTATTCCTTCCAGTTGTGCTTAAGCAGCCGATGTTCCTGTTTCACCGCACTGATCACATTACAGCATACACAATAAAGCTGTGAAGAATGGCAAGGAAAGCTAAAAGGGCTCTTCTTCTTCATTTTTAGGCAGTATTTTTATTTGTTGTTTTTGTAAAAGCATTAGATTTCCGATTAAAACATTTTTTTTACTTTTTCAAGCAATACAATTTCTTATTTAATGCCATTTACGTTATTTTGTGTTTTTATTCATTTATTTCAACATTACTGTTCTATTTATTTATTTTAACACACTGTATCTTGAATCTAAAAACAATACTAAAATGTTTAAAAATCAAAAATCAATTTAAAAAGCTTAAATACATTTAATTTCTTTAGCACTTTGTTTTTGAAACTCTTGACTCTCTTGTATTGTTTGAAGTGAAAATTTTGGTTCGGAAGAAAACTGCGTTGAAAGTCCTAGGAATTATGTAGAATAAATAAAAAACAAGGTGATCTGACAAGCGTAATTTAATAACAAGTCAACAAGAGATATTATCTAATTATGTTCAAATTCTATGCAGATTTGTTTTCCTGTGGTTGTGAGAATATAGTTAGAATATCATCCTAAATTTATGGTTAAATTGATCAGACATTTTATAGTTTTTAGCCGCTCTGTAGGTGAGTGCTGTGTATTCCGAATGTGAAGTATTTTGTATTTAAGAAAGAATAATTTGATAATTTTTAAAAAATAATTAGTAGGGGACCTTGAGAGTATGTTTATATATTTTTATAAAAAACAAAATTGTAATTATTTGTTCTCACAATATGCAAAGGGATTTGATTAGATGGAAAGGTAATATCTATGTGTGTGTGTGTGTGTGTGTGTGTGTGTGTATATATATATATATATATATATAAATTTCATGCTTTTTTGAAAATTGATAATTTTTGGGATCTAATCACAGCATTTGTTTTGCTTTTTTCAGATGCCAAAGGCTCGATCAGAGAGATCATTCTGCCCAAAGGTCTGGATCTGGACCGGCCGAAGCGTACCAGGACTTCATTTACAGCCGAGCAGCTCTACCGACTCGAGATGGAGTTCCAGCGGTGCCAGTATGTCGTGGGCAGAGAGAGAACTGAACTTGCTCGGCAGCTCAACCTTTCTGAGACGCAGGTACACACACACACACTTTCACTCTTGCACATACACTTACATGTGAACTTTACATAACGGCCTTAGATGTGTATTTAATTACAGACAGGAAAACTAGAATTTGTAGAGTTATATTATATATATATATATATATATATATATGTGTGTGTGTGTGTGTGTGTGTGTGTGTGTGTGATAATGCAAAAAATACTTTTATCCTTTTTTGGTTAATCTTTTAGGTGTATTATTATTATTATTATTATTATCAGTTCACCTGCTCTCCTCAATTTAATAATGTTTTCCAATTTGTACTCCATCTTTCTTAATACATCCTGTAATGCCATTTCCTCATTTTTCATCTTTATGATGATTACAGCCAGTCATTATTGTCGGTATTGTCGTACGCTATATCGAGGATATTTGTTTGTTTGTTTGTTTGTTTGGCCATCTGTTGGAATGCTGTAAAGATGATGGACAGAAGTTTTGGGGAATAGTGTAAAGATCCACAAGGCTAAAGACCCTCTGAAGTGATAGCCATAGAAAACTAAATATACTGTAGACAAAAATAAATAAATGAATAAAAATTTAATTAAAAAAGATGTGTACATGTTACCCAAATCTGTTACCCGTAGCTGCTTCATTCAAATAAACATTTTACTCAAGGGAGGCCGTCTTTGTGCTTGCGCTTTGTGTGTATTTTGAAGAAATTTTATATATATATATATATATATATATATAGTCATGTGATGTCCTTCATTTTCAAGTTAAACATACAGTAGGTCACACTTCTAGTGGAATTAGTATTTAACAGTCATGGCCTTTTCTGTAAAAACTTTCTCTGTGCTCCTGTATCATACTGATGATGATGATGATGATGATGATGATATATTGTGTAGGATAGATGCATCTTAATGCATTTCTACACTGAGAAATGTATAAGAAAATAAAAACAGAGAAAAGATGCACCAAGGAAAGAAATCACACACTGAGAGAGAGAGAGAGAGAGAGAGAGAGAGTGAGTGATTAGTCGCCAATTGAAGACAATTTAATTTAAGTTGAAGGGAATAATCAGAGTGTTTTTATTCATGGGATGGTCATGATTTTTCTGCTGCCACTTGAGTGTGTTTTTTTCTAAGCTGCTGTCTATGCTGGTGCTTACCACATTTAAGTGTGTGTGTGTGTGTGTGTGTGTGTATGTATATACATGTGTGTGTTTCAAGTGAATGACCCACTAATTCTAACTCAGACTGTGTTGAATTGAAAAAAAAATCCTCTTGAAAACTTTCTTGATTTATTTGGGGTTTATTCTGGACAAAAAAAAGGGAAACAAATAATGCATGAGACTGTAGATGCATCTACACACACGTACACATGTCCGCATCATCTATCTCTGTATATTCCCTACTTGGCTATCTTTAGCTATTTTGTTGTTGTTTTTTGTTTACTTTATTATATTTTTCATATTATATAAGGTTAAATGTAAACATAATTCATTTTGATTTAGATTTTTGTTTAAATAACTTTAAAGCATTGCGATCCTGATTGTAATAATTGAGTATTTCTCATTTGAATTATTTAAAAATACATATTTTGTGCAGATTCCTCTGTAAATATTAGGTTATGTAAAAATCTTCGAAGCTTGATTAAATGATTCAATGATCAGGAATTAAATGTGTTGTGATGCACAGAGCTTCAATCCATAAAATCAGTACAGAATCGAGGAACATGCATAAATAATCACGTAGCTTGTTGTTTTTATATTTACAGACACAATTTAACATGTGCGTAGTCAAAGTGTAATGACTTAATGAAGTGTAAAGCTTAGAACTGATAAAGATTATATTCGTCAAAACAGGTCTCACTTCCAACACACCACACACACGCACTCAAAAGAACATACGGTTGCGTTTCCTCCATCTTGGAGCAGGACGTTTCCCGATCCAAACAGGTTCGCGTTGTTACCTTTGCCAGGATTGTTTATTTGCTGAACCCAGTTTGTGATTCGTTTGATTTTATCCCGTGTATTAAAAGCCCCGTATGCAATCCTCTGTATGCAATCAGAGGACACATGTTTACACAGCTGTGGGTTGCTAACTCATTAGCTGTGGATTGATTTCCAAACTGTGCGCATGTGCTAATGAGGTGAACATTAACTCAGATAATAGCACCTTATATAAGAGACACGGTAGGTACTGCGTGTCAGTAATTACTGTTTAAATTGTCCCTCGCTCTCTTTTCCTCTCTCTTTATTTGCACCACAGACAATTACTGAAAGTGCCCAGATTTTATTTATTTTTTTCTTCCTCTACTCCACAGCCGGCTTATTAAATGTTTCTGTTCTACATTTGAAACCCTCTCACCTGCTTCCTTCTGTCTGTGGGCAGGTGAAGGTGTGGTTCCAGAACCGGCGCACAAAACAGAAGAAAGACCAGGGGAAGGATGCAGAGCTGCGTTCGGCCGCGCACTCGGAGACGGCGGCTACGTGCAGCGTCCTGCGTCTGCTGGAACAGGGCCGCTTGCTCACGCCGCCGGGTATGCCCGGCCTGCTGCCCCACTGTGCCAGCTCCTCGCTGGGCATCGCTGCTAACGGAGGATCCTCCTCCAGTAGCGGAACCAGCTCAGCTACAGCATCCAGAAGCCCTCCACTGCCCGCCATGTCCGGCTCAAGCACGCTAACCAGCGCCCACCACGGGCTCTTCAGCTTCCCCGTGCCAACGCTGCTGGGAGCCGTGGCATCGCGGATCTCCTCTGCACCTCTGGGCATGGCCGGCTCGCTGGCCGGGAACCTGCAGGAACTGTCAGCCCGCTACCTGAGCTCCTCGGCCTTCGAGCCGTACTCGCGGACCAACGGCAAAGAGGACAAGAAAGTTTTGGAATAGTGTTGATTTTCTTTAATTCCTCTTTTTTTTTTTTTTTTTTTTTTTGGTTTGTTTACGTTTTGTTAATTTTTTTTCCCACTCTGTGTTCTTTGTGTCTATCTTGCTGTGGTTGTCAGTCCTCATGTCTGTTCTTCTTGTTGTCAGAATGCACACGCGAGGCCTCTCGGAACTGTGACAAAGCAGAATTCGGACTCGCTCGCCTTTCAGACAGGAGGATTTTCCAAGCTTCTTGCACTATTTTAGGGTTTCACTGCCTGGTTGGGAATTTTTAAGGTGAAGAAGGAGCATAGAAAAAAAAAGTCGAAAGAAATCCTCACCAGCACAACTTATTTTTATTCCCCTCCATCTGATTTGATCATTTCACCAGCCAGACATTCAGTTTTTTTTTTTTTTTTAATAATGCTGAACATAAATCTTCTGTCTGATAGGATGCCTATTTTTACAGAGTTAATAAGTAACAACGTTTGGCTTCAATCCTACTAAAACACACGTTCAGCTTTTCTCCTTGTATAACCATATTTCTATGATATATTTCTATATCATGCAGTGCCACATTATTCAGCTCTCACTGGATTGCATCTGATATTCGTTTCATTTGTCCCAAATATTAACGTTCTTAAAAAAAATATATATATATATATATATATATATATATATACAGGTATATATACGATACAGTGATTTTTTTTTTCCAACACCAGCACAGTTAAACATCCTGTGAATATATTGTATGCATCAGCAAGTAACGAGTTTACAATCTGAAACTATTCAATCAGACGTTTTGTAACCCATGGCGCTGTTTAATCCTGTCGAGCCGTTAAAACTCGTCTGGTCGTCCTGTGAGTTTTAAAGAAAGAGTTTTTTGTTTTGTTTTGTTTTTCTGTGAGGGCTTTGTTTCCTTCCTGTGTGGTTTCCCGGAGGCCGTCTCGCTCCGTGTTTCAGTGTCTTCAGTGAATATGCAGTCTTGCTCTTTTCGCGTGTGTGATGGTACTGTAGTCCTGAGTTCCATGTTTTTTGCGTACTTGTTTTTCCAACTTAAGTTGAAATTCCCTCACAGTTGCTCCAAGGCCTTGATGAGGACGGATTTTCTGATTTTCTGGACGCTTTTGCAAAAAGAAAAAAAAAAAAAAAAAGACACACCCTTTTGCCAGTAAAATGAAATGCCTAAACTATACAGAATGTTTTTCTAATATTTTTTTTCTTCCTCCTACTGGCTGGAAAATCTGCTTCTAATCGTGAAATAAAGAGCTGGAGAGACCTTAGACACATCCTCGTCATGGTGAACGTGAAGACAGAGGAACGGAGAGAAAGGGTCGCACCCGAGCAGGCCGCTGTGCCGAGGGTGGAGAGCGGGCGAGGCGAAATTATTGTAGTATAAAAGCAAGAAAAATGAGAATTGTAACTAAAACAAATTGTTATTTTATTGTAAATTATTTCATGTCTGTAATAAATAGATTAGTCTATTTGCAAAAAAAAAAAATGCAAGAGTGAATGTAGGGGACGGTCAGATGCTCCCCGGTGCTGTTGTTCTTGAACATGTTGACCTTTTGTGACCTGTGGTACGAGTGTGGATATATATATTATATATGATTACAAAAACAACTCCAGATGCCTTCAATCTCCTCCTTTATTTCCTTTTGGATTTCATTCGCACTCAGCTGTGTTTGAGTCTCTGCAATGAAAGATGTTTTTTTTTCTCATATCAGATTCTGTTATTATACACAGAATATTATTTGCTTTATTGCTTGTAAGGTAACAATGATCTGTCCCTGATTTGCATAGCCGTCCTTTCAATACGCCGACATGAACGTCACCTCGAACAAACCAACAAACAAACAAACAAAATAGAAGCGAGACGTGATTGTGAAATGATTCGATTTACTTTTGACTGGGGAAAAAAAAAATCATATACAATTGCGTTAGTGGGAATTAAGCTCATTACTGAATTGATGCTTTTTTTAAGCACACGAAAGGAGGTTATTTGTCAGTCTTTAAATGCCGTTCATGTCTCTATTCGTTTCCTTCGGTGTGCATTTTCATGCACAAGGTCAGCCGATGCCTTCAGTGCATCTGTGCACCCTTTATTCTTCATGCATTGTGCCTTTACAAAAAAAAAAAGATGAGGAAGACAACGACGCAAGGCCACACTGTGATCGGCGAGGGTGATAAACCATGCTCCTCATGGGTGTGTGTGTGTGTGTGTGTGTGTGTGTGTGTGTGTTTAATTGGCCTAGGGCTGGGGGTTTGGTGATTTCTAGGCAAAACAAAAAAACAAAAACAAAAAAAGATGTTAGCTGAGTGAGACAAGGGCATGATGTTGTAATCATACACTGATGTCGTTATTTTGCTCAGATGTTTTGACAGGAGAACAATAAGACGTGTGATTTACACCATGGTTGGACTTAATAAAAACAATTAGATCAGACAGAGTAGTTGTACAGGATTTGGCCGGTTCTGATTCATGTGCTTTTTGGGTTTTTCACTAAATTAGTGATTAAAAATTATTTAATTTAATTTATTTATTTACTTATTTTTGAAATATTAAAGGACCAAATAATTGGGTTTTGGACAGTGAGGTCAAGGTTTGGTTCAGGCAAAGCGTTAATTATTTGCAATAATACAATCCGATCAAAGAAAGTAGCAACGCGTTATTCTTTGACCCAGCAATCTGCGTTCTACAATTTCGTTTCCTGACAACATTTCTACTTGTGCATTTATTGTATAACTTGTATACACGCATTTAAATCGATGTGAAAGGTTTGTCCTGGTACACACTTTCGAATTTAATATTCCTGATTTTAAAAAAGTATTGTGAAAGTATTAAAAAAAAAAAAAAAAGGACAAAGGGATCAAATTTTCCGAGGGTCAATCTTAAATCAATTTATTCCACCGTCTGTTACTGTTTATGCAGGAGAACGACATCTGCACACACAGGACACGCCAGGAGGACGCTAAACTCTTTCACAAAGCCGAGATGGAGAAAGAGACAGAAAGAAGGAGCAAATATTAGACTGTCCTTGTGGTAAAAGATGAAAATGGTCACGTTGTGACACAATTGTATTTGTGTAAGAGGTCAGCTGAAGAAAAATATCTGTGTTTGGGAAGGGGACGGATGTGGGGTAGGAATGTAGTCTCTCTGTCTGTCTCTCTGTCTGTGTGAATGACTGGACGAGAACTTGAAGGCTGTCGCTTATACTCCTGTTCCTGTGAAAGACCAAAAAAGAACTGATTTAAGGACGCGGTGTGTTGAGTTTTAGTTGTGTGTACAAGTAGCACTATAGCATCACCTACTGTATGTTTCTCAGTCAATATTTCTCTATACTGGACGTTGCTGAAGAAGAGTTTGTCCGATGGTTCGACATGGAATGTAATTGAAGAATATATTAAGAATATAGTAACATTTATTTGAATCCTGTCCGTGGAAAACAAAAGTAACTGATTGATAGGACAGTCTTCTTCTTTCTGGAAATATGCACCTGATCAGATTTCTTAAAATGGAGAAATGCTGTGATTTCTTTTCTTTTTTTTTATGCGATAGATTCGACATTAGCTCTCAGTTCTGTGCAGCGCTAATGATGTGTTTGTATCTTTGCACACACTATGGACATCAACTGAAGGCCTTTGTTCCTTTAGCCATGGTTCGATGTGTGTACGTGTGTGTATGTGTGTGTTCAAGCCTGAACCTGTCCCACACCGTTGCCGAGGCTTGGGAATCTCCCAAACAGCATAAAAACCCCCAGCTGCTGCCTCCTCCTTTTCTCAGCACTCCTCTATCTCTGTATAGACCAATTAGGCTGAAGGTCAAGCTGGATTGGGTTTGGAGGGGACAAAGGGGGTGGAGCTAATAGTGACAAGAGGGTGGGGGGAGGATGCGTGTGTATGAGACCACCAACACGTTTTTTTGCTTCGTCACATGACCAGCGCTTGAGTCCAGGCCTCGGGAAGGAGGAAGCACAGCATCCTGTCGCGGTTTTGTTCCTCTTTGTGCATCTCCAAGCGTTCCTCTTTTAGGCCGGACACTAAGCGTAACGTCTGTGTATGAAGGACAGAAGAAAAGAAATGGGGTTTTGTTTCTGTTCTTTAGAAGGGGGAAGTCTTGCCATAGGTATCTACAGCTTTTCCTTACATGTGGGAGGGAAATCGGAAACGAATTGCATAGGGTGAAGGTCTACTTAGCCAGCCAACCAGAAGGCTTAGGGGGAGAAATGAACAGACAGTAAATGTATACCCACATTACATCCCTAAACACCAACTCAAACATCCCTAAACACCAACTCAAATGACGGCTGAATTTCCTGAGCATCGTTTTTGTTTCTTGAACGCTCCCTTTCATAAATGCTTCTTCACCCAACCATCTTCACCTTAAAATGTTCCCTCAACTCGGTACATCCTTAACGTAATTAAGAGGACCTATGGAAAACTACTTAATTATTTAAAACAAATGCTATCGTTGAGTGCAGCACGGTGGCTTAGTGTTTATCATTGTTGCGCTGCACCTCCAGGTTCTGGGCTCGATTTCCACCTTGAGTCTCTGTGCATGGGGGTTTGCATGTTCTCCCTGTGCTTGGTGGGTTTCCTCCGGGTACTGATTGGCGTTCCCAAATTGCCTGTAGTGTGTGAGTATGTATGTGTGTGTCCTGTGATGGATTGGCACCCTGGTCCAGGATGTACCCTGCCTTGTGCCCCAAGTCTCCTGGGATAGGTTTCAGGCCCCCTGCGACACTGTATACAGGATAAAGCGGAATAGACAATAATTGAGAGTGAGTAAGCTATTGTTGAGTTCTACATTGGATCCTCAATGTTTCTCCTTGAAATTCCACCATTTTTTGACACCTTCGCTTGTGGCGCTTTTTGACTTGGTATAGCAAAACAAAAACGCAGGACTATTTGCATCCCAGCCATGTATGTGTCAGTTTCTTGCTCTATATCTCTAGACCATATATCTAAACATCATTCAGGTACTTATTCATCATGATCTTCAGTAAGTGTTTTCTCCTGATCAGGGTTGCAGTGGATTCAGAGTCCTGGATGGGACACCATTCTCACAAACACATTCACTTACTCATCCACATTTAGCGGAAATATACTGTAGATCATTGGGATGTTTTGGCGAGTTTGAAGGAAAGCAGCTAATCTAAAGGGAATCCACATGGACACGGTAAGAACATGTGGAAAAACTCCAAACAAACACTAAAATATGCTCAGGATCAAAACAGGGACCGTGGAACTCTAAAGCACCAACACCTTCTGTACCTACTGCACCATCATGTCACCCACATTTCTGACAGTTATAAAGACTTTTCGTCTTTACAGCAGAAACTACTCTGGCGTACACCACTTAAAGGTCCTATTGGGTATAATGCCAAGGTATGTATAAGGGTAATAACTTCAAAGACAATTTAGAAACAAGTTCAGCTTCTGTCTAATGTCATAATGGGCAAATCTATAATCAAGGATATAGAGAAATTAGATTATACAGTGACTGTCAAATTGTACTCAGTTTAAAGTTGAAGTACCCAGCAAATCTCATCTGAAATATGAGATGAAATATGTATATTTAAGAAATAAAAGTTAAACTAAATTAAACAGGAAATTGCTGTTTGTACAAGATACAAAGACACTTTTTTATATAAGGTAGGGCAAGTGATGCTTATCCTCAAACTCAACACTTGGTGCTATCCATGTTCAAACACACACACAACTATCAATAGTCCTAGCTAAACCCTGTAGCATGAGAAGGTCACCATTGAGTGATTAACTGGAAAGCTGCTTGAAATTTCTACATTTATGTAATGAATTGGATGCTGAAATGATGTTAAAGTGAAACGTTAAGAAATGAAACCAAAAATATCCAGTTGAAGTACAGAACACAGTAATTGGCTGGATTGGAGAAGAATTCCTAGTCATTAATGAGAACTTTAAAGGGCTAAATAAAAAAGTAATGTTTTTTTTTTCATGTAAATGTGATTAAATAACAATGCAAGTGTTCAGTTTCAGTAATGTTCAAGTAAAGTATACATCCATCCATTCATTATCTACTGTATACCACTTATGCTGTTTAGGGTCAGGAACCTATTCCAGGGCGCAAGGCAGGGTACACCCTGAATGAGGTTCCAGCCCAATGCAGGGCACAAATGCACACACACAAACTCAGTCATACACCATGGGAAATTTGAAAATGCCAATCAGACTGCAATGCATGACCTTAGATTGAGAGGAGAGTGGAGTACCAAGAGGAAACACACCAGGCATGGGGAGGACCATGCAATGTGACACACAGACTATAGGAGAGATTTGAACCCCCAACCTTGGTGGTTTAAGGTGAACTGCAAAAAACTACGTTAACCTAAAGTAAAGTATATAGTAAATACATGAGATAATGCTTTAATAAGTTAATAAGAATAATACTCTTTTGGCAATAAAAAGTAATCATCAAAGCTACCGACAAATTAAAACAACAGATTTTGTAGGTGTCAATGGGATAATATTTTATATACAGACATACCTTTTCATTAGTTAAATGGTTAATTGATTTATTGGTAAATTACAAGGGACCTTCAAGTCAAACTTGTGATGAAATTTCTCATAAATGGAGACGAAAACCTATTAACATTAACAGAAGAGCACAGTACAGTGATGAGACTCTTAGTTACAGTAAAACATTTGAGCGGTGCAAACGTTTTAAAAAAAGGCAGTATGTTCGTGAATGACTGGCTGAGGTTGTTTAGATCAGTGGTTCCCAAACTGGGGGTCGGGACCCCTCTTGGGGTCGCGGAATAATTTCAAGGGGTCGCGAGAGGGATTAAAAAATAATTTCTTTGTGATTATAATACACACTTTTCAGTATTACAAGTAAATGCTATAAATAAATATTTCCTGATTTGTAAAGATATTACTGATTGAGTGTGAGTGTTTAAATTGAGCGTTTAAAAAAAAAATTTGCGACTCAAAGATATGACATCACTGTGCAGCGACTGGCTCACTAGTTATTGCTACAGCGC
>JAQQZS010000005.1:4184920-4196010 GCA_030068045.1 Platyallabes tihoni | reverse complement strand
GTGTGTGGTAGTGTGTGGTAGTGTGTGGTAGTGTGTGGTAGTGTGTGGTAGTGTGTGGTAGTGTGTGGTAGTGTGTGTGTGTGCTGGCTCGTTATTCAGGCTAATTAGAGGCAGTAGGGCTGCTCCCTGTCGGACGATGTACGCTTGTTTCCTCCAGCCTTTGATATCAGGATGCAGCCTGACGCCCCCAAACAAAGCCCAACACATTGATGCCTGTACACACACACAATCACTCTCACACACACTCACACACATTCATCACATCCAAAAACTGACACATCCAGTCTTAATGGTTGACCTAAAAATAAGTCTACATTGACCGTTTCTCCCATGTCTCCCTCGCACACACACATATTAGGGGAGAGAGATGCAAACACATTGGCTCCAGTGTCAGAGCCGGTAATGTTTTCCCAGAACGAGTGAAAAGGCAAAGTGAGGACCGAAACCACTTCTGCTCTTCAGCTATTGTCAGACCTCCTGCTGCTAATGATGGCCCACCCGGTATACACACCTGCCAAAACTGTGTGTGTGTGTGTGTGTGGTTTGCACGTCAATAGCGAAGTGTTTAGTTTTGGTTAAATTGTTTTGTGAACGCTAACCGAGAGGTTCGAAACATCCGAAAAACATGAATGCGGAACGAAATCAATTCACCACATGGTCAGACGAATTTGACTTCACAAACAAATAAAAAGTCTTCAATTTAATTGACCAGCTCAGTATGTCTTTAAAATATATGTTTACAATATCCTTGAATTTTCATAGTAAGTATAAATGTTAAACTTGGTAACAGTCTATTGAAAAGTTAAAGGAGGACAAAAAAAAGTTATTGATCGCAGAAGAGAAAGTAGAAGAATTTTCCATTATAGCAGCATTTTAACCGTTTTGTGCGGCTTAGCTACGAAGTGAGAGTGAAGTAAAGTGCGACGTGATTAGGTGATGAAAGATACCGAGACGCTTTAATGAAATGAGTGTGTAGAAAAACGATGCTCTTTTGTGACATCTGTTAACAATAAACAATATGAAATAAACATTGTATTCTCATCTGACTCGCCATTATAGAAGTAAAATAAATATGTAGGTCGCTTGGTAATAAAAAGGAAATATTGTTGTCTCCTGGTATAAAAAGCTTAATTAAATATTATTCGAATAACAATAAAGGTCAGATAAATAGGCAAAAAATTATCTTGTACTGTGTTTTAGCAATGCAAGGAGATTAGCAATAAGATCTCACATTGTCCTATACCAGAACATTAAAACCGACTGCCTAATATCGTGTAGATCCACTTCCTGCCGCCAAGTCATCTCTGACTCTTCAACACAAGATCTCTAAGGACATTTTTGCACTAGACTTGATTGATTTGTACCGTGGACAGGAACGATCGGTCTTGATCAAAATTAACCAGACTTTTTACTAATCCTTTGGTATTCCAGGATTGTTTCTGGGGTCCCTAAAGTAAAACCACCCTAAAGGTGTGCTGTGGTATCAGACACCAAGATGTTAGTGATAGATTCTTTAAATTCTGATCTTGTAAGTTATAAGGCATCTATGAATCTTGAATAGTTTGTCCAGGACATCCAACAGTTGCTGAATCCAATTGAGATCTGGGTAATTTGGAGGCCGAGTCAACACCCTCATCTCTTTGACCCGTTCCTCAAATCATTCCTGAACTTTTTTTTGTTTGTTTGTTTTTGCAGTGTCTCATTATACTGTAGAAAAGACACCACAGCTTTTAGGCAGTACTCTGCCAGAAGGCAAGGTGGCATGTTTCAAAGTAACATCCACACGAATGACACGACCTAAGGTTTCATATCGCCCAGAGCATCACACTGCCTCTGCTGGCTTGCCTTGATCCAAAAGTGCATCCAGGTGCCATGTCTTCCACAGGTACGTGATGCACAAGCAAAATGGCCACGCATATGGTGTAAAAGAAAATCTATCAGACCATCGCCCTGTGGTCCAGTTCTGTTGCCCACATGCCCATTGTAGTGGCTTTTTCCGCAGCATACACGAGTCAGCATGGGCACTCTGACTGGTCTGCAGCTACACAGCCCCGTACACAACAAACCGAGATGTACTGTGTGTTCTGAACACTTTCTATCAGAGCCAGCATGAACTTTTTCAGCTCTCTGTCTTTGCTCCTCAAGAGCATCAGTGAGCCACGTCCTCGTCACCAGTTTACCGGTTGTCCTTCCTTGGACCCGTTAATCATTGCATGCCAGGAATAATCCACAAGAACCTGCCATTTTGGAGATGCTCTGGCCTAGTCGACTAGCCTTCACAAATTATTGGTCCTTGTCAAAGTGATTCGAAATATTTATACAGGTTTTTCTTTTCTTTTCTGAAGTGTGTATACATTTTTTTTTGTTTGTTTAGCTCTGTATATAGAGACATTATGAAGAAAAAAAATATAACTGACCAATTACTAACAGATAATTACTAGTTAATGTAACTAGCACTAAGCGTATACAAGTCCATAAACGTAGTGTGTGTTCTATTACAATTAGCAAAACAGCCAACACAAAAGTTTGACTTTCCAAAAAAAATCACTTTCTAAGCCATTCCATAACCAAAGAGGCATTGCTTTTACTCCAGCTCTGTACACACTCCTCAATTGATGATGGTTGGCACAGGTCCAATCCACTCTGACGGGTCAAAGTTGGAGATGCTTTTGCCAAGATTGTTACGTTGCCACTGCAATTTCTTTTTCTTTTTTTTTTCCTCTCACTCTCACTAATGCCTGTTATTTCTGTTGCATTTTACCTGGAGGTTTTTGGGCTAATACGTGACAGCCGAGTTACAGAAATGGTTGAGAAATTGGCATTTCACTATGGCCAAGCTGTTCAAGCCGGGTTTGGTGAAACATGGACCCTTTATGGGGGGGGGTAGTCAGTCCATCCTCCACCATGGCCTTGACATTTGGACACACGGTTATAATACTTGCAGAAAGGTTGCTCTGTGCAATTGGATGCACAGGTGTTGCATAAGAGTGCAAAGTCATTATTGTGGGACTGACTCGAGGCTTTCACGCCTCTGACCAGTGCATGGAAGGAGACGGGAAGAGGAGTGTTGCGGTTTTCTCTAGTTCACTTGGTGAGCTTGTCAAGTTTTTCCAAATGGCTGGAAATGGCACAATGCTAATAACCATTTGTTTTATTTTCAGCTTACTCCACTGTCTCGGGTGTTAACGGGCCTCTGGTCATCTTGGACAACGTCAAAGTAAGAAGCACTTTACTTTAAATGTATGTTAAATATGTGAATTGTTAGGATTTGAGAATTTGAGTGTGAAAATGTTATCGCAACCTGTGAACTTTGTCATATTCTGCAATTTGAGCCCTTAACAAGAAAAAGGCACAAGATAAAAGTAAATAATGGACAATATAAATCAGATTTGTAAACGGTGTTTAACGGAAATAGTTAAGGACGAGTCTCTGAGATGCTACATCCAGAATTTTAAGAAAGCAAAATGATATGTGCTCTCTGAAAGTGAGGAATGGCCTACTAGCCTGTATCTGTGAGCGCATGTATGCAGAAGAAGGCGGATAGTGTCTTCCATTCGTACATGAGTAGCAGTTTGTAAAAACTTCTCTCTGAAGGAGTACGCAGTTACACTTAGCTTTGCACCAATCATGTGTTAGGGAAGACCTTTAAATACTAAGTTTCTGATAATAGCTGGCTATGTTTGTGTACTACTAAGCTTAATATTGGGTATCTCACTAGAACAAGTGCAAACACACAGCTACAAATTTCACAGAAATTGTAGGTTAGATGATAATATAAAATAGCTCACAAGCAAACAAGTTCAACATTTGGCATGTTTAGCAAGAAAATCTGATAGCGTATCATTCTTGTATCTCTCAATTCTGAAACATCTGACAGTTTTATCCACATTTCATCTCTGGCTTCACTGTTTTTACTATAGTTTTTAGTTCTAATTTGAATGTTTAATCCTTTTTGCTTTCAAAAAGTCATATCACTAATCAGGCTATTCATGTGTCATAAGTGAGGAACGCTCTTATTTCTAGTCCTGATTTGTGTTTGTGTTTACTTCTTTGCGCTCTAGTTTCCTCGCTATGCTGAGATCGTCCACCTCACCCTGCCTGATGGCACGAAGCGGAGCGGACAGGTGCTGGAAGTTAGCGGCAGCAAAGCTGTTGTTCAGGTAAGAGTACAGAAATGTGGTTTGAGGTTGCTCCGTGAACCGCAGGGGGATGTTTTGGGGGGTGAAAAAAAAATGATACTATGATACCCATAGTATCATAGGTCTTAAATATAAGCATTTCTTCATCATTGATGCACGGTGTGGATCTCAATATAAACAAATAGCCAGCAAAACAGTAAAATTGTTTGTTTTTTTTCTTTATAATAAAAAAGTTGCTTTGGAATCTTGAAAAACATTCTAGTTTTTCCACCACAGTGCTGTTTTGTAATAAGGGTTTAACCTCAGCATGATGACCAGCTTTTCAAGTGACTGTCACTCATTCCTGCCTGTCTGGATTTTCCAATGTAGAAATAGCAAAGGGAAGTGTGTAGAGACTTAATCATTTTCCCCTGATACTGTAGTTCTTTAAACTAGTTTACAGTCCATACTGGGAAAACAGTTGACTGACAAGACAGTTTAAATTGTTGGGTGGGGGGAAACTAGACTAATCTGAGAGCCTTGAGAACAAAGGTTTAGACCGTATCATTGAAACATGTAGGAAAACTATAAATTGTGCTTTGCTGTCATTTATTCTGCACACAAGTGTAACTCTGAGAATGTTTTATTGGCTTCCAGAGGTCTGTTATGTTTTTTTTTTTATTATTTTTTTTATTATTTTTTTTTTTAAAGCTTTTTTTGTTCCGATAAAATATGTCAGGTTGCAAGTTCTGCTCTGTGTGTGTGTGAGAAAGATTGAATAGAGAATATTCAATAGGTCTCAGCTTGGACGAGAGATATTCCTCCTGAGGTCACTCTTAAGAAACTGTGTGGTGCGAGAAGTTGCTGTGTGGGTTGTGTTCCTACCTCCTGATCTTTTTATTCAGAATAGCGTGGCGTTTCATAAGATGAATTTTTACTCAGAACTTCAAGGGAAGGTTTTTTTTTTGAAGGCTGGACTCTGAGGTTTGGTTTGTGATGGGCAGGTGTTCGAGGGGACCTCAGGCATCGATGCGAAGAAGACAGCCTGCGAGTTCACGGGTGACATCCTACGCACGCCTGTGTCTGAGGACATGCTGGGTAAACACAAACACACACACACAAGCACTGTACAGCTTAATCTTTATTTTTAACCATTCCTTATAGTTTTTTTTTTCCCTTAATCTTTCTTGACTTAAAATTATTCTTGTTTAATTAATTTAATCCCTTAGCTTAATATAAACAGATGATCTAAAATACTGGATTTTTAAGTGTTATTTAGGCTAATTCTGATACTATCATAAAGCTGTAGTCATACATTTCCAATAGCACAAAGACTTCACAAGTACTATGCAAAATAGGAAGTTGGAGTTTTTCAAATCTCCATGCATTCAGGCTACTGGCTGAGAGCAAAAACATGGACGACCCATATGTGTCTTTGGTTAACTACAATCTAGCCAGCTAACTGTGATTGAAGAATTTGCTTCCATGTATATCTTTTCGAAACAGCTAGTATAGTCAGAGTTACAGTATGTTGCTGATTCAGCTGATCTTTGCACATATTTGGCATTTAAGGTTATAAGACGCTGCTGTAGCTGTGAGCAGCTATATTGATCCGGCTTGCTCTCTTTCCAAATTCAGAGATGAGGAGGCCATCTTGAACTTAGGGATTCCAAGCTAAAGGGGCATTTTCTTTTTCTTTGCCAACCTCACCCCCCAAGCCTATTGTTAGAAAAAAAACAAATACACAATACAGTTAAGTTTTAGCCCAATACAGCACTAATTCCAGCAAATGAATTACCAGAAAATCATTGTGGCATTTGTACACTTAGCTAATGTTAGTAAATGGATAAAATTATATTTTGTGATGACATGTCTCATAAGTGAAGACGTGAAGGAGATTGACATTTACAAAAGATTTTGAGCACAGTACAGTGATGAGACTCTTAGTTGCGGTAAAACATCCGAATGGTGCAAACGTTTTAAAGAAGCCGTGAATTGGGATAAATCTTAAAGACACCATGCTGGGATAAGTGCATTAGTGTGGCCGGGATTATATAGAGCAATAAAGGGAGATTTTCCTCTTATAACTGTGTCCTGTTATTATGCACAATCAAATGTCCTGGTTTTACTTGAATGCCCGTTGTAATTTCGAATGGTTCAGCCAGTGTTCAGTTAATTGTTTACTACGAATGTGCAAATCAGGATGAGCTAGTTTAGCTTTTAAAGGCAGGGTTTTTCCAAACTACAAATTGCATATTTGTGTACCTGTAATCCACCAATTTATCAAGATACACACCAAGTATTAATAATAAAAAATGACCTAAGTATTTCTAATGGTGCTTAATTTTAGTTTTTTTCCCGAAACATTTAGGACGCGTGTTCAACGGCTCAGGGAAACCCATCGACCGCGGCCCAAACGTTCTGGCTGAGGACTACCTTGACATCATGGGTATGATACATTTCGAGCTATATATCTTAACAATGACAAAAGTAAGAACAATACAATTTACCTTAATGTAATTGGTGACCACATGCAGGATGATGAACATTGTACACACAGTAAGGAGAGGAATAAAAGGAGGACGGCAGCTCTGTTATGCTGTGTGTGCGCAACGTGAATTTATCTACTTATTTATTTAATTGCTGTGGTATAGCTTCACAAGGCATCCCTTCAAATCAATACAAAGATCTCCCTGACTGATCATCTTTGTCCTATGAAACCCAGGGATGAAAATGATCATAATGATATGGCCATAAGTCAAGGCCATCCTTACTGAGCAAAACTTATGGTTGCCTAGAATGTCTTTTTTTTTTGTTGTATGAATGTTAAGGTGTTCTGCATTTATTTATTTGTAAAAAAAAAAATAGGTGGAATAGGGTGAAAGACAACTCTTAATGAATAGATCTGCCCAATTAATTGTTTGTATATGATACATGTCTTTTGATTTGAGTTTTTTTTTTTTTTTTTTCGTTTTTCTGACCGTTGAAGTCAACCTCGGACCTGTGATGAAATTCCTAGTGAATCATGGCATAAAACCGATTGACCTTTACGGAAGACTTCAAGCACAGTACATTGATGAGACTCTTAGACACAGTAAACATTTGCAAACATTTTAAAGAAAACCATATGTCTGTGAATGACCAGGTGGCTCAGAGCCCACTGCAGTCTTTCCCAGGAACATTCAGCAAGTGGAACACCTTATACTTGACAGATAACTTTGACAACTTGCTGAAGAGACATCTGTCTGTGTGAACTGTACACACAATCATTCACCAACACCACTTGCACATTATAGGAACTTGGCTGGGAGTTATTGCCTCGTCCCCTGTACAGTCCTGACCTCTCTCAAAGTTAATTCCACATTCTTGGGCCATTAAAGGAGCTCCTGGGATGCGTGAAGCAGGTGTGGCTCCAGTATACTGAGAGAAATTGTTACCTCGATGGTATCCAAGTGCTAGTGAAATGCTGAGAAGTACATTCGTGTAGTGTAGCATAAGAAATATAAGAAATAAGGAGAGTTTTTACTCTCGGAACCGTGTTCTGTTATTCTACATAATCAAAAGTCCCGGTTTGACTTGAACACCCCTCGTAAAGGCTTGCATCTCTGAAAGTGAGCATATTGAGAAAACTGAACATGAGAAAGTCATGCATAAACAAGAAACGTTCTGTCTGACCCTTTGCATAACCTCTGACCTTTACAAGGCCAACCCATCAACCCTCAGTGCCGTATCTACCCAGAAGAGATGATTCAGACGGGCATCTCTGCCATCGATGGCATGAACAGCATCGCCAGAGGACAGAAGATCCCCATCTTTTCTGCTGCTGGTCTTCCACATAATGAGGTGTGTGTGCATCTGTGTGCGTGCGTCTGTATTTTTACTCAGACTTTATACAAAGATTGCACTGAAGGTCATTAGGTGTTGATGTTTAATTATCATATAACACTTGCCTGCTGTGTTGGGTTTATATAAATATGTATACATTAAAAAAAATTCTTAATATTTGCTTGTAAGATGAAGCAAATATTTAGCTTAATCTTTCAGCTTGTTAGAAGAAGCTTTGCAAGTTTTGCATATCTGGTGAATATCACAGACATTTATTTACATTCACTTATCTTTTTAAACACTGATGTTAAAACACCAGTTTTTGGTCTCGTTTATTAACTGGAAACACAAGAGCGGTGGTAAGAAGAAAGAAGAACGCGGAAGAGTTTGTAAAATCTCAAATGCTATAACCGATAATGTGTGCTGGTGTGCCGTTCATGTAAAATTATATGGTTATGATCCAGCAATCCAACATTAGATCTGTGATTACAGAAAATCTCTAATGGAATCAATCCCTCAGGATCATCATGGCAATTTTATCATGCAGGCATGCTGAACATCTCGTTTCAGATTCTCGCTGTACTTTTGTACCAAACTCCACTCATCTTGGAAGGTTTTTAGGGCAAGCCTGTGGGAATTTGTCTACATTCAACTATGTAAGAGCATTAATAAGGTCTGGCACTGATGTCCAACTTTAACACACAGACCGCAGGGGTGTTGTTATGCTGGAAAGGTTTGGGCCTCTTAGTTCTAGTGAAGGGAAAGTGTAATACTACAGCATGCAGACACATTCTTCAGAATTCGTAGCAATAGTTTGGAGAGGGACCACTTTTTATTGATACTCAGGTGTCTGCATACTTTTACCATGTAACACTTTTGTGCTGTGCAAGCGCTCCATCAGCTGCCAGTGAGGCCCGGTTATTAATAACGGCAGGTTAGCTTGTTTACATTCTTCTAGATGTGCCTTCAGAGTCTAGCCTCAATGTCTGTAACCTGGCTTCCGTGAACAGACGGGGAAATTGAGGTTGTTTCCACGTGGATTATCTCAACGCGAAGATAAGACGATGTATTCCTGCATCTTGGAGCGAAATTGCCGAGCTCAACAAGGAAATGGGCTTATAGTTGCAGGCTGTGTTTTTTATCACATGGATAATAATGGAGCAGTTATTTGGCCATAGGAAATGCATCTACATGCCCAACTCTAGCCTGCTGCTCTTTATTTCATCCCAGTACCACGAAGAAGGTACTGTAGTGTGTGTGTGTGTGTGTGCGCGATTGCTGTTATTAAGCAGAGCAGCTTTAATTGTTTACTCCCCGTGGTGCCGGTGCTCATCAGAACCAAACTGGGTCAGCGGGACAATTTCCCAAACACGCCATGTCATTTTTGCGGTGTCTCAGCACGAGCTGCGGTGCTTCAGAATATACAAAGAAATCCAGAGATGTAATATAAAACAACCTTTATTAGCTAACATGTTTCAAAGCAAGCTTCTCATCTGGGATGGTTATTATCCTTGAATTGACATTTTATTAATTCTTCTTTATAAAAAAGCTGCCCATGGTAATTGGTTGGAACACAAATATCACACTATACCCTATTAACTTCATGAATTTATCTTGATGTTTGTGTGTGTTGGCGCTAATATAAGGCTTACCTTGTTGC
Source organism: Platyallabes tihoni (assembly GCA_030068045.1). Classification (NCBI taxonomy): domain Eukaryota; kingdom Metazoa; phylum Chordata; class Actinopteri; order Siluriformes; family Clariidae; genus Platyallabes; species Platyallabes tihoni. The sequence goes on along the minus strand of JAQQZS010000005.1, from coordinate 4,186,407 downwards.
ATCATTGGTGTAAAAAAAAACAAAAAAAAAAAAAGACAGTTTGAAAAGAAGTTTAAGATACATTAGACCATGAGGAAGAGGTAGTTTTGTGTGTATTTCGAGTATTATCTGAGTCAGTTGGCCAACACTCTTACTTGAATCTACAGTAGAACTTTTGTAAATCAAGTTTACTAGCTTTCTCGTGGCTGCATGCAAGCAAATATGATCATAATGGTGCAAATATGAGGTGGTCTGTAAAGAACCTGTGATGTCTCTGTGGCTGAATTCTGGAAAACCAAAAGACAAAAAGTCACGTCGTCAAATCAGATCTGAGCACCTGTACAGTCTGCATAAAGTTTTTAAATATTTTAATTCGTAAAAACATTCATTTGCAACAAGAAATTGGATCAGAGTGAATGTCAGGTGTCAGAATGTATAAAAATGATTCCTCATATTCCCAGCACCACTCTTCGACATTCCGAGTCCTGGAATTGGCCGTGCCATCATAGAGAGTGCATTCAGTTCATCATCATGACTTCAACCCCAGATCATAACTCTGCCTCCAGAAGCTTGTACAATGGCAACTGTCCATTATGGGTGCATTGCTTCATGTGCTTTATGTAGCCTGATATGCACATCGCTCTGGAGTAGGTTCAATCTGGACTCAGACCACATGACCTTTTGCCCTCGCTCTGAAGTCCAGTCTTTATGCTCCCTAGCAAACCCAAGCATGTTTTTTTATGATTAGTCTTACTGATAAGTGGTTTTCTTATGGACACAAAGCTGTTTCGTCCTAATCCTTGGAGTTCTCGTCACACAGTGGGTGGAAATGTCAGTTTTGTTAGGATTAAACTTAAAAAAAATAAATAAATAAATAAAATCTCCAATCAGTAGGGCTGCACGATTAATCGTATTTGACCCACGATCAGTTAATAAATATCGTCGCGATTTTACAGTATAAAGACCAAACTGTTTTTTTTATGGGCAGAGTTTACGGATTGGACTGCGTCACTATGACGTTACTGCGTCTATATTGCAAGCGCTTTCTGAAGCAGTAGAAGTCAATAGCAGCAATAACAGTCAGCAATAAACATATGATGGCGGAGCAACGTGAGGAAGGTGCAGAAGTGCACTCGTTAGTTCCTAAAAAAGGGTCATACTCCGTTGTCTGGAACTATTTCGGTTTCGAGGAATGTGATGTGTCGGGTACAAGTCTTGTGCAAACTTTGCTCCTGTTCCGTCCAAACGTCCCAAGATAACACAACAAACCTAATCAACCACCTTAAAAGCCACCACAAAGTACACTATCAAGACTTTCAATGACTGAAGGCACAAACAGCAACAACAAAAAATTCCCAGCCATCCACAACACAGACAACTATATCATGGTTCAACGCGATACCATATCTGCCTAGCTCGCAAAGACACCGTGAAATAACAGAGGCGATCACGTACCATATAGCCAAGGATATGTGTCCAATAACCACCGTGAGCAGTGAGGGGTTTAA
>JAQQZS010000005.1:4140142-4153432 GCA_030068045.1 Platyallabes tihoni | reverse complement strand
CCCCTGGAGCAGATAGGGTAAAGGGCCTTGCTCAAGGGCTCAACAGTGGCAACTTGGCAATGCTGGGGTTCGAACCCCCGACCTTCCGATCAGTAACTCAGGAACCCACAGCCTTAACCGACTGAGCCACCACTGCCCCCACTAAGATACAGCATCAACATCAGTTTGAAAAGATAAGATTATGATGTCCAGCTTTGTGTGGCTCAGAGGAAGCGGAGGTTTGCCTTTTAATGTCCAGCTTCAAGCAGGTGTGAATTGGGAGGTAACCAAAATCGTGGAAACAACAGTGTCAGAGCTGTAAGAGATGTCTGCAGTGGAAAAATCACATTTTACATGCGTATTAATGGTGTGACGTATCTTTAAAACTTGCCTGCTGGATTGTAGAAGGACAAGGCCTAAGATGATACAGAAACAAACTGATTGTAGTCGCCACTGAGATGATAAGGTGAAGACATCTGTTCTGAGACAGATATGGAAGTCGGCTCCTTCTATGTGAAAACATGATGCAGAGTATGTTTGCAGAGAAGTTTGTATATGTAATTTAAATGCTGGGAGAAAGAAATCACCCTTCTCTGTGCCGCAGTATTTGCTGTACGATACACAGGTCCTTCTGCAGAAGTTTCAATAAACCGTTGTTTCTTTGCTCCTACTGTCATCAGTGAATGCCTTACTTGCTTTTTATTGTTTTCAGGATTTCCATCACAATCTCAATAAAGAACAGCGTACTAATCCAAGTTATTCCCGTTCTCAGATTTTTAAAAATGAGATCTGCATGATTCAAGTGGTCTATTTTATTGTCAGGATGTGTTACGAACCCTCATGAAGACTTTGAGCCACAGCTCCCCACCAGTTACAAAGGAAAGAGGAACAGGCGGTTATGTATATAACCATGCTTCCATGACTGAATGGAGAACCACTTATCACACTTGGCGTGGTGAGAATGGCCAGATAACGAGCGTGATTTTATTGAGGGCCCGGTATATTCTTCCCACGATTGGGAAGAGGAAAAAGAAAACTATTATCATCTACCAAGGTGACAGCCCTGCAGGTCCATATGTGATGAATTAGACATGCAGTTTGCACAGTGATAAACTGGTAGATAAAAGCTTCAGATATTTTGTCAGCGACATTAATTAGCACAGACATGTCTTGGCTGATTGACTGCATTCGATATAAAGGGAGTAAACAAGTGTGTATGTTTTTGTTTGGCAGAGCCATTCCTATTAAATCTAGCAGGTGTACACAAATGACTTCTTTTATAATCCGCTCTTAGTTTTTTCATACCGGTGAAATAGTTTTAAATGTTCAGTTTCACTGACCTTCAGTGCATTTAACCGGTGTCAGAAGTTTCTCTCATCATTCTCAGGCAGTAGATGAGAGGCCGTGGCTCACACGCTTTTGTTTCTCTTTTAGTTTAAATCCCTGCACTTCACCTTTCGGCGCCACACGCGGAAAAGCCGCGCTCTCGCTCTCCACGCAAAATGGGGGAATTGAAACGCGTGAATTGAATTGCTGCCGATTTATTTATTTTTTTTTCAAAAAGCACAACAGCTATGTGTCAACACAGAAAGCGAGAGGGAGAGAGAGAGAGAGAGAGAGAACCAACAGCTTTCTCATTTTAATGCATGAAATGGGTTATTATTAGATGTGGGCAAAGAGAGGCTGAATAGTGTGGCCTTTGCTCATGCTTTTTCTCAGTACTGCTCAGCCTGCAAAACACACATTGTGTACGACTTCCACTTAAATAATGGCGGAGCCGCGGCGTTTTTTGGGAGCCATTACGTGATTTCATAGCTCTTGGAAAATTGCTTCTATTCAGCACGGGGTGGAGTGGGGTGGGCGAGAGAGAGAAAGAGAGAGAGAGAGACCCGACACACAATCATGCCTTTTCAATAGGAGATGGCAAGGTTGATGACAACACGGCCATTGTGTTCTAATGATAAGACCACAAAGGCATCTGCCCCCTTCATCAAGGCCCAGAGCGTTATATCGCGCATCCAAACACGCAGCCAATCGCTGGCCTGTTCCATGCGGGACGGCAGGGAGAGGGAAACATGGGAAATGGGGGGAAAAGAAAAGAGATTTTGAAATGTGGTGATGATGAGGAGGACAAAACTCACAATTAAGACTGTCAGCTCCAACGCATGATGTCCCGAACCGTCACAGCGAACGCTGTTTAAGCCTACCAGTTGGCACAATTAACCTGTCACACAGGAGATATGGCATACTGCTAGAGAGAGAGAGAGAGAGAGAGAAAAGGGAAGCATAGGAGTATGACAGGAGAGAGAGTAGAGTAGCAAAGATGTATATAGAGATACGGCAGTTAGAGTAAAAAGTGAGGGAAGAGGCTATAGCGTGACGAAAGATGGAAAGGTCGAGAATTAGAATGAGGCGGGTGAGAGAGAGAGAGGCTGCAGGTTGGCAAGGAGCTATAAATATATATACAGTGTGAGTAGTGAGATCAAAGAAGAGCATGATGGGAAAACAGAAGGGTAAGTGAGGCCGTGGTGAAGGTATACAGAGAGAGGTAAGAGAGGAATTAGGAGAATAAGATGAGGGGGAGACAGTAGGTACACGTATGCTTGGGGGCATGTATACGACTTAGTGAAAGTTTATACACCCTTAAAGAATGTTTAGGTTCTACAGATCTTCCTTCATCATCATGAGTGCCATTAAGTTTAATAGTGTTATATAATAGTGATATATTTTTTATTTAAGTGTGAATTATTCAGGTTGTCCTTTATATTCACGTGTTGTTTTCCTGAATTGTGGTGATAAAATTCACTGGTGCTGAAAGTTTCCCTTAATGTCCTGCTCTAGTTTTTGCGCTTTTGGGCCAGCCTGATTCCCATTGAGTCTTAAAGTTAGGGAATTTATTTATTTATGTAAGATGATTTTTTTTATTTATTTATTTTTTTTTTAGATTTTAGTAAAGTAAGGGCATTAAAATCACATCTTTTTTTCACATTCAGTTAACTAGAGCATGTTGATGAATTAAAGTAGAGGAAGAAAGGGGGAAAACAATAATGTAGGAAGAGGAAGGTAAGAATGCTGGGAGTCAGTGAGAAATGTGGAAGGGCAGCATAGAGAGAGAGAGAGACAAGGGTGAAATGAAATAGATAAAGATAGATGGCAAGTTTGTCTGCATACTCTGCTACTTTATACAGTATATGAGGGGCGTTCAATTCAAACCAGGACTTGTGATGAAATTTTTCATAAATGAAGGGTGTAATGCCGATTGACGTTTCTAATTCAGAAGAGGTCAAACACGATACGGTGATGAGCCACTTAGCCGCAATAAAGTATTTGATCGGTGCAAATATTTTAAAGAAGGTCGTACGTTTGTGAACGTTTTACTGTTATAACAATACTGTTATTCTGCACAATCAAAAGTCCCAGTTTGACTTGAATGCGCCTCGTACATATTATCAGGAAATCACTTTTTCCATATTCAGTCTGTGAACTGGTATTGGCAATGCTGAAGATAAAAATAATAATAATAATAATAATAATAATAATAATAATTCATTCATTCATTATTAAATAAATAAATAAATAAAACATCTTACAAACTATTGTCCGTATAGTGTCAGTCATGCCACCATGGTCCAGATATTATCAGGGTGGCTGTGGGTATGTGGTGCTGGCACCACCAAGTGCATCACATACAGCAGTGTTGCGTGTGTTTTAAACCACCTCGACACAACTGCTGCGTTGAAAACAGCTCCACCGACAGCCGATGTCCAGCTGTGGTCAGAAACCGACACTGATGAAGTCCAGAGGATGATGGCGCGCACGGCAGGCTGCAGTAGACCTGCGATAGTAACTGCAGTAAGTGAGTACAGTGGACGACGGAGAGAAATGTAGAAAATATATAGAAGATAATGAGCAATAAAGTAAGATTGTGTGAGTGAGTGAAGGACAGGAGGGACTCAATAGAGTTTAATGGGTGATGGAGGGAAACCACCGTTCATCAACTTTTAATTAGGTGTCATCGGGAGCAAGGCGCTGTCCGCCACGGCACTAATTCGTGTTTTCGCCTCTCAGCCACAATGTGTAATTAGTTAAGTGACAGCGATCTGGGCTGCAGCCGGTGTCGCCGCGTGATTACTGACACGAATCATGGCAGAGCCACGGGCATTACGAGTCATGCTCCGCCTCGTGCCTCCTTCAGAAAATAGTTCAATTAAAACAACTCATCAGTCAAGCCGGAGGGATTTTAATGCCAGAGCTACTGGCAAGTGTAACATAGCCAGCTTTAATTTCAGCACCATGCGATTTGGGTCTGTTCTGATTGCACGCTGATCAGAGAGTCAGGGTGGTACAGACAGCTGGGGAATGGAACCAACACACACACACACACACACTAACATTCCTTTATTTATAAGAATAAAGTTTCCTGTGCTTGAAAGAAAATGGTTATGATTTTCACAACTAACAAAAAATGGCAATTGCAGGTTTACCCCTAAACCTGTGTTCGGGTCAGCCAAGACATGTTTAGAGTCCAAGGTTGCCATCAGATATGTCCAGCCTCCTGTATAGCATTGTGTGTCTAAGTTTTTGCTTTTATCAGCTAATCGCAAGGCCAAATCATGAGAAGGCTACAGTTGTCTATGAAGACACAAATGTACTGTGTTTACACATCGGTGGTTGAAAATAACATGTATGGGTTCACTTAAGAAACACAAATGCCGATGGTCCAAATGAAAGAAGGAATGAAATGAAAGGATATGTTTTTTTTTTTTTTTTTTTTTAAGTCCTGTACATCCTTGTGCTGTTAATTGGTAAGATTAAACCAGGTGTTTTGTTTGTTTGTTTGTTTGTTTGTTTGTTTGTTTGTTTTTAAGGGTTTGTTTTTTGAGAATGTCCTGGCAGCATGGTGGCGTAGTGGTTAACACTGTGGGCTTGAACTTTCAGGATCGGAGGTTCGAGTCCAGAGTCTGTGTGCATGGAGTTTGCATGCTTGGTGGGTTTCATCCGGGTACTCAGGTTTCCTCCTACAGTTCATGAAGGCAAATAGGCCTAGTGAGTGAGTGAATATGTGCATTCATGTGCCTGCGATGGACTGACACTCTGTCCGGGGTATATTTCACCTTGTGCCAGGATCAGTAGAGAATGAGTGATTGAGAGAGAGAATGACCTTCCTTTTTTTTTTTCATCGTAGTCATCATCAAGTGGTTGTAGAAAAAAAAATAAATCTCTATAACGCTGCAGAACCGGATCATTTGGTTTAGTTTTGGTCGGCAATGCTATGTTCTTTTGTTACTCTTGATAGCCTTCATGTATAATAATAATAAAGTGAGGTACATGCAAATAAAGCAAAAGGCATTAGAGCCACTGGAGTAAAGTACAGATATGAACAGACAGACAGCAACAGATGGAGATCCATTAGGATTTTTTTTATTTATTAGTCGACATTGAGGAATTTTTAATGGCGAATCAGATAAGCATCCAGAACTCATTCATTCTGACCTCCAAGAGACCATTTTGGGTTTGTTATGTTTTTTTTTCGTTACCACCAGCGCAAGTACAGTACAACCTCAGAATCACCAGGATGTAGTGGAATCGTCTTTGTTGATCATCTAGGATAAGATAATACAATACTCTGCAATACAGAGGCGTACTGTACAATTAGAAGCAGGTTTACATCACAGTTGTGGAATTAGCGTCATGGTGGATTAAATAAGGGGAAAGTCCCAGGATGGACATCTTGGTTTTCCTAATGCTGCTCTGTTGCATTATATAGAAATGAAAACAGGAAATGAAATAATTTCAATGTGTGTGTGTGTGTCTCAGTGTCACATATGGTGCTGCAAGAGGTCAGCAGTATGCAGGAGAACCTGGAGGTTGAAAAGACCTGCAGGGAGACGGTGGAGGCCCTGGCAACTAAGGTTTACATCTTTTCATGTCTTTTCTTGTCTTGTTCTGTCCTGTCATGTCCCGTCTTGTCTTTTTTTCTTTTTTCTTATCTTGTCCTGTCTTGGTTTGTCTTTTTTTATTTCTTTTTCATTTCTTGTCATTATTATTGTCATTGCTTGTCCTTTTTTTTTTCTTGTTATATTTTGTATTTTCTTTTCCCATAATTCATTTTCATTTACTTTCTTTTCTTGTCAATTCTTATCTTTTTCATTGTGTTCTTGTATTTTTCTTTTGTCTTCTTTTCCTCTTTTACTGTCTTTTCTTGTCCTACATTGTCCTGTCTTGTCTTGTTTTGTCCCTTTCTGTCCTTTCTTTTCTTTCCATTTCTTTTTCTGCAATAATTCAATATGCTATAGTCATGCTATCAAATTCTATATTATTTCGTTTTATGCTCTATTACTCTTTTATTTAGCTTCTCATTTTTTTCTTCAATATTATTTTCCATTACATTTTATTCTGCACTCTGTTCTGTTGTATTTCACTCTTTTCTTTACTGCAATACTCAATGTTGTATGATTTTATTCTATTCCATTCTATTCTATAATGTTCCATGCTGTAATATTGTATTCTGTTCTATTTAACACTTTCCTTTATTCTACTTTATATATATTGGTCCAGTAATACACTCACCTATACAGTACTTTCCTGCTCTGTTCTACTGTTCTGTTTTATAATTTAATATTCCCTGCTCTTCTGTTTTATTCTATTCTATTCTGAAAGACACTGTGCTCATTTCATTTCATTCTATTCTATTAGATTGGGAAATAAACTGATCTCCTGTATTGGAATATTTTATTCTATTCCATTCTGTTCTCACTCATTCCCTCTCACTATACTGATGATCCTGTTCCGGGTCGTGGGAGGCCTGGAGTCTATCCCAGGAGACTCGGGGCATGACCCTGGGTACACCCCCGACAGGGTGCCAAACTAATGCCGGGCACTCTCACACACTCCCACACTCTACGGGCAATTCAGAAATGCCAACTGGCCTAGTCCCATGTCTTTTAAATTGTACTTGAAGTAAACCTACCAAGCACAGGCAGAACATGCAAACTCTATGCACACAGACCCAAAGGTGGGACTCGAACCCTTGACCAAGGGGGATGCGAGGCCACAAGGCTAACCACCTTGCCGCCATGCCACCTACCCATTCTGTTCTAGTCCATTTGGGTCCATTATTGTATTCTATTCTTTTCTTTAGGAACTTTTTGTTTAAATTGTAATAAAAGTACATGATACTGGAATTGGGTTAAAACCCATCCAGTGCATTAATAAATCCTGGAAGGATATTGCTGAACCATTAACTTTGCAAAAGAATGAGTGATTGGAGATCATCTAAACACGTGGTGAAGCTGCACCATAAAAAAAAATCGACAGTGTGTTTAATAGTGAGAGCCTTTTAACATGCAGAGAGCAACAAGAACCTGCATGGATCTTTTTTATGTATATATATTTTTTCTTTATATTGCAATTTCTATAAGCTAATTAGAAGAGCACACCACTACATCTTTATATCATGGGCCACTATTTCAGAAGCCGGTCAGCAGCCTTGCCCTCTACTTGAACCATATTACTATGACTTTATGCAGTATAAAAAGCATTACCTGGTAATGATCATTATATGGAATATTTACTAAGGTAAGTCTTAAATACAGAGAAAAGCTCTCTTTAGACCTTGAGAGAAAAAAGCGTAGGGTGTATAAACAGTGTTAGGGTGAGCCAGGTGTGTGAGGCGGGTTGTGGACGGAGATCATAGCCTCTTTTTCTGAGCTTTTTTTTTATTTTTTTTTGATGGATGAATCAGCTTTCTACAGCCCTGGTGCCTGATAGACCCATGCAGGGAGAGCACGATGAGAGAACAGCAGCGTGGAGGGTAGGAGCATAGGATGAAAAGATTGAAAGAGAGAGGAAAGGGAGGTGGGAAGGTGATGCACCACTGCGTTTTGTGCTTGGAGTGAAAGAAGGATGAGAAACAGACATGAGATTTGAGCTGCGATGGACCCAGTAATCTGCGTTATTCTCTTTTCAATCTGCTCTGTTTCACAATTCAAAGGAGGTTTTATTATTGGTTTAGATTTTTTGGGGGGTGGTTTTTCACAAATACGTTGCTTGCTTTATTTTTTCTTTGAATATACAACATCCCTGTGTGTTTGAGCTCAGGTGTTCTTTTTTTTTTATGGATCCTAACACTGTTTAAACACCCTACGCTTTGCTCTGTCAAGATCTAAAGCAAGCTTCGCTCTGAATTTAAGACTTACCTAGTAAATATGTACTGCATATTATGATCATTACCATGTATGGTGTTGAATATTGCATAAAGGACTTCTTTATGCAATATTCAACACCATACATGGTAATGAGTAATAATATCGGTCAAGTAGGAGGCATGGTATAGGATATACATGTATAAATTGTAAACGGCTTGCTTATATATGGAACCTGTAGATGTGAGTATAACAGGTTGATTTCTTGGGCAGCGTTTTTCCTGAGCGGTAATTATGAATGCCGATATTCGATAGGATTCGTAATTTAATATTTCCATACTACATATGTCGGTATACCGTTTAAAACCTCGACTCATTTTCCAAATGGTTAGTCAGTCTGTGAGAAAGTTTTGCTATTAAAACATTTAATAAAAAAACAGTAGACACATTGTTACAGCACGTTTCAGGTTTCCTGTAATATTTTATTCTTGTGTTTCTGATTTAGACTGGCAGGGAGGGCTCGTCTAAGGTCGTTTCTCACAGCTTGTTCCTACAACTGCTTTTGGCGTTTCAGCGCTGTCCATCAAACAGGAAATAGCCCCACAGCTGAGCAGTGTAGTGCTCTGGCATTATGTGCTTTAGAAAAGCCTGATTTGGCCAATCACAATGCTTCCTCTCTGCCATTAAAGAAGATGCTGGTGTGTCCTGCTAATGCTGGTGGCCACTGTGCTTGAAAACCCCCTCTTACTCTCTGTGTGTCTCTCTAGTCCTTTGTTCTGGTCCCTCTTTGGGCCATCTCTAGTTGTGTACAGCCCCATAGCCAGCCTGATGAATTGTGGTTTCGCAGCGGGAGGTTTTAACAGCCCCTGTAAGAGCTTTCTTCTTCCAACACTGTCACACTAAACCATCTCATTTTATCCTCACCGATAAACCATTTTTTAGCGTTAACCACTCTAGCAATTCTGTTGGTCCTGCGAAGAAGGGGAATGACTTTAGGGCTGGATAGAAACCATTCAAGTCTGCTTGCAGTAGAGTTAGTGCAGCACATTGGTGTTTATTTTGGCTCAGGTTGCAGTCCTGTGCAAAAGTCCTGATCGCCCGCCGCCCCCCCATCCTAAATTTATGCAATAAAACTAAATAGATTAAAAAAAAGACAATGTGACAAACATTTTACTGTGACAGATAAAGATAGAATTTAAAATGGGTTGTTTATGTATCAACCTCAGCAGCGACCTCATTTCCCCTCTCGGCTGTTCCAACCACTCAGGATTGAGCAACAGCAGTATATAGTTATAATTACCGGCCTGATCATCCGACATCATCTGCACCTGTTTCTTACTGGTTCATGCCTTATGTTAGATTATTTTTTTATGCTGGAATGATTTATAGTTCACTGTGTGGCTTAACAGACAAAAATGTTCCTCTGAAACTGCTCAGGTACAAAGACTAGACTGAAAATAAAAGACAAAAACTTAAATAAAAATGAGACAAAAAAAAAAGTCCTTCAGGAAGCCTGGAGAATTATTTCTCTAGACCACATTCAAAACGACAAAAGAAGTAATCAGATTAAAAGAACTGCTTTCGTATAATGTGTTTAAGTCCATGATTTCTACAAATATGGAAAATAACAAGAGTTAAACAAGGTGGTTTTGTTGTTCGTGGTCTCTGGTTCTTATAATCGCACCCAGGATAGAAAATAGGGTTTTAGGTGAAAAGTCTATTATATCAATTTCCCATTTATTTATATACTACGGTTAACTATAGAGATTATCACAGAGCAGATTTATAGAATGGCAGTTAAGGGTTTTGTTCCCTTTTTGTACAAGCAAGAGGTAACATGAAACCAGAATCAATCCATTGGTTCTGGTTTCCAGGTGTGATTGAGTGTGAGCGGGTGTTTGTGTCGCGGCCCTGTGATGTGTGTTCCTCCTATAGGCCGAGACCACAGGTATAGTACCTCAGACCTCAGGTTCTCAAGTCGACGCAGCTAAACATGCATACATGGACAACACGATGAAGGATATTTCATGAACTGTTAATCTGAGTGACGCCATGAAAATATATACATATGATTATGATTAAAAACTTCACACTATAAAAAAAAAAAAAAAAGAAATTACACACAGTCCTGAATAATGTTTTATTTTCTTCTTTACTTAAAAATATAAAGGTAAGGTTGAAAAAAAAAATGACAGCATTGCTCCATTCTCAATTTACATTTAAATAGGCGAAAACAATTTCTCTATCTGTACACAGGCGGAGAGCCGAGCGAATCAGCTCTAATAACCACCATATTTCACACGTTTGATTCTTTGTTTCCGATGCCTGTAATTTGTCTGCCAACCTGGCCTCGTCGCTGGCGGCTGAAAAAACGGAAAAAATCATAATCAATTTCTTAAACTCTGGAACATCCTGAATTTGAAAGAAAGAAGAAAAAAAATCTGTAACCGAGGAAAGAGCAGGCGGCGCCGGTCAAATCAAAGTGCTATCCAAGCACATGACATTTTGTTTTGACGTCGAGATCAGAGGTGATGACTGAGGGGAGTGTAGCGGGGGCGAGGGGGTGGAGGAGGGGACGCAGCGACCTCCAAGTGTGTGTGTGTGTGTGTGTGTGTGTTTGTGACTGATTTCTGCGAATGTGTAATTTCACATTCACGCTCTCTCATCAATGCTGGATGATTATCACTTAGTGTGTGTGTTTATCCTCGCATTATGTGTTGTTGATTGTATTTTCTAATACGCGCATTCAGAGTAAAGGACATCATCAGGAAATGGCTTCGTGTGTCGTCTGGTCCCGACGGAGCCATCATTAATAAACGCTCGTTAAATAGAGGTGGCATATAGACAGGCAATTTAGCACGCAGCTTCGACCAATATGTCATTCAGGACTCATTTATTTCATTCAGATGCCTTCGATGCCATTGGCTGGTCCCGTCCCCACTCAGCAGCCTCTCGGATTTCTGTTAGTGTACGGGCAGTCTTTAAGGATGTTAATTTAACCTTAAAGAAAGCATGCAGGTATGCTGGAGTGGAAGAAGGTGGTGCGGAAGGGAATCTGTATGACCGGACGTGATAGTGAGCACAAATGATATTTACATGCTCGGATCTGATAAAGTACTGTAATTATCTTTCTTGCTCGCCGTCCTCCGCCCCGTGCGACTATATTATTTTGCCCTTGATTGTTGCTCTTTTTGCCTGTGTGTGTGTGTGTGTGTGTGTGTGTGTGTGTGTGTGTGTGTGTGTGTGTGTGTGTGTGGTTGTGAGTGCCTGTTTGATTAAGCAAAAAAAGGATGTATAAAGACTGGCATTTTGGGGAGACGTGCTGCTGATGTAGGTTTTTTTTTATTTTTTCACTACTAAAAAGTCAGATTGTCATTAGACGTATAAATTTCTGACAATTCTACTTCGTTTGCACAGTGACAGACAAAAGCACTGAGACAAAAGTGAAGTTCAATGTTTTAACGACATTTCAAATTTATTTATTTATTTATTTACTTAAAAAATAAAATAATGATTATAAGACAATAGGAATAATTTATTTTATGCAGTAAAATTGCTGTGCAACCATCAATATTTAGGGTGACGTCCTTAATTCTTTAAAGCTGCTGGATCTGGCTGAGCACAGGGTCAATAAGACTCCTTTATATTTATACATTTTTTGTAAACTTGTGTTTATTTATTTATTTGTATTTTTCCCTATTATTATTATTATTATTATTATTATTATAACTTATTTATTTGTTAATTTATTTATTATTTTAATAATTTATTATTAATTTTTTTTTTAATTATTTACTTCTGTAAATGTGAATTGAATGTGTGCATGTGAAAGTGTATCTGCTTGTGAATTTGTTTGGGTGCTTATTAGAATATTCTGTCACCACATGTCTAATTTAGGTGGGTTCTAAAACAAAAAAAGGTTCATTAAACATATTGGGGGCAAAAATAGAAAACTCTTCAGTTGGATAGGCTAGAATTAATTAGTGACTAATGGTTTTGTGCTATAATGCATGGCATATGTTGTCCTAATACTTTTGGCCACCACTGTAGTAGATTTCGCTATATTTATATATTATATATTAAAATTATATATTATTATAGTATATTGCAGTGAATCCAGAGTCGGCCCCAGTAGCACCAGGTGTGAAGCAGGTGTGCTCCCAAGATGCCACTAATTGCATGGCGCACACACACTACTGCTTCACACACTCCTCCACACCTCTAACTACTAACTAAGGAAACCCAGACAGACCCAAAGGAATATGTCAGATATCAGGACTGAACCGGGGCGATGCGTGAACCGTAAGGTGGCAACTCTGCTCGCTGGATGGCTCTGTTTAAAATATTACATAATAATTACATTTAAATAATAAATGAACGTGTTTTTGTCCGCAGCTGAACAGACAGAACCGCTCGCTAAAGAGGAAAAGCATGATGTACATGGCTCATCTCGATGCCAACGTCATCGCCGAAATCAACCTGGATGACAGCGAGGACGAGGAAAATCATCACGAGGAGGAGCCTGGAACGTGTAGCTCCTCCCACTGCCGCCATGTCGTCTCAGGTATGGCGTTCCATGGAAAGCGTTTTTACATTTTAATGGAAGGGGGAAAAAAACGAGATGTTTCAGTGCTATATATAAAGTACATATATACTATAAAGTGCACATGTGTTAACTGGGACTAGCATGGAGAAGCCACGCCCCCTTCACTGGTACTATAGAACAGTTTCACAATCTTAGCAAAAATACACTGAAAACGCTCACCAGCGTAATCGTAAGTCTACTGACAGCGAGAATAGACTTTGTGTTTGTTACATGTTCTGCCTCACGCCGATGAACTCCCCCAGTTTGGTTTTAAAGTGTCTATTCGGCTGTTTATGTTTGAGAATAATTTTGTATGTTTGTGTGTTCGAATCAGAGTTGAGGAATAAATTAGAGTCGGCGTTGGAGGAGAAGAAGCGTTTATCCATCGATCTGGAAACGACAAAGGATCAGCTGCACAAAACCCGAGAGGAAGTACGCCTGACAGCCTTTCATCTGTGTTCTGACACTGAGTTATACACACACTCGCAAAGCTCTCTGTCTCTCTCCAACACACACACACACACACACACACACACACACACACACACACACACACACACACACACACACACACACACACAC
>JAQQZS010000005.1:4118884-4134568 GCA_030068045.1 Platyallabes tihoni | reverse complement strand
GATTGGAAACAAAACATCTAATTCTTGCAATGTTTTTGAGATGATAGTATGCTGATTTAGTTACTGCTTTGACATGAATAAAACAAAAATAAAAACACAAACAAAAATAAAATAAAAAACTTTGACAACATTCAAGGAATATGTATATAGCATATACAGTTATATATGTTTTATTCAGAGTTTTCCAAAGGCCTTGTATTTATTATCTGTTGGAGGAATGCAGAATACTTCATCAGGGTCCTAGTTTATTACTCAGCTGCTTTCATGTGATAGATTCGTGATCCTGTCTCACCCACGACCTTCAGCCCTTCACTGATCTGTACCTGTTTGCGCTTTTCTATTTATCGCCTGACATAAATGTCTCGTTCACAGTCAGGAATGCCACGCAGCCTCGGAGTCATCATGCCCCTACATATTAACAATAGATGGCTAATTAACTTCTTGGGGTCGGTTTATAGAGGAGATGTATACACACGTTCTTGTAGCATAAATGTTGTTAAAGGGTAAAAAAAAAAAAAAAAAAAACATGATATGCATCTCATTGTATCATCAGGGGGAATAGGGCATACATTCCATCTCTTGTCAATCACAAATGTGAGAAAAGACCACATTATGAGAAAATGAGTTGTAAATACATTCATATTGGGCAGAAAAGCAATAACTGCAGGTTTCTGTATGAGCATACAGTAGTTGTAACTGAATATCAATATAGTCATTATATTATAGAATTTCCATCATTATATTATTGAAGAAACATCCTACAGTATTTATATTTACAGATCAGCCATAACTTTAAGACATTAACATCAGTTAATACCAATAAACTGGTGACGGGATGATGGGAACGCATGGCTCACTCATGAACTATGGCCCGTCCAATCTGATCCCAAGGAAAAGCCAATGCAGCACAACTTGTTATAATGTACAAAAAGTCAATGCTGGCCATGAAATAAGGACACCAGTGCACCACAGCGCACCGCTCATGAGGCCCAACACAGAGCTGCCATGGTGGCACAATGGGGAAACTACACAATAATGTTTTATACTATGTTATGGCTGATCGGTGTACAGTATGTCAAACTGGACTTAAATCACCTCCTAGCGTGTTAGATCATCACTCTAGATGTTTATATTTGGGATTTTGTTCTGATCTATTTACCTTTTTAATTAGTGTTTTTTTTTTTTTTTTTTACATTTAGGATAGCGACCGAAAAAACATTGTGTTACCTGATAATAGGACTAGTCTTTGATGTCATTTACGCTTGTTGTCATGGTTACATGGTACGAAGCTCATGGATTTTTAGAAATGGGATTACATTTAAACTGGATGTTCAGCCAGTCAGAAACAAGGGGGTAGTGTGTTTTGTTGGTGTGAATGTATGGTGGTGTATAGATGCTGGTGGAGCAGAAGAAGATGAAAAGACAGAGTCAGACCCTGATGCAGACTGTGTCACCTTCTGAAGCTCTGGCTAATGCTCTCAAAGAGATCACCGCACTCACGCACACGTTGGAATCACAGCGTCTGGAGCACCAGCAACAGGTACACACACACACACACACACACACACACACACACACACACACACACATGCATTCTTGTGAGTATTTTGCATTGAGATGAGTATTATAATGGTAATTCATACTGAGCCTACATCAGAATCCAAAAGTTTTGATTAAAACAGTTTTGTTTTGGGGACCAAAATGGCTCCACTAAAATATAAAAACATGCACATACTTTTGTAAATGTATACATTCATTCATTCATTCATTCATTTTCTATACCGCTTAATCCTGTGGAGACTTAAGGCACTAGGCGGGGTACACCCTGGACAGGGTGCCAATTAAATGTATACATGTATCCCATAATTACACCAAATGGAGAAAAACTTACAGCATAAACCTGTACACACAGACAAAAAAAAAAAGGTGTATTTATGCGTGTGTTTGTTGCGTGCCTTCAGCTGAAGCGTTTAGAGGATGAACTGCACGGCTCTGAGTTGCGGAAGCAGCTGACTTCATTGGAGAGGAAGACTGCGGTGCTGGAGGAAGAGAGAAAAGAGTTTATGGAGAAATGTTCCAGATCTGAGACTGAGGCAAAGGATCTCAGATTTACCGGTATACACGTGCATACACACACATACTGTACACATGTATAGTATCTCACAAAAGTGAGTACATTCCTCAAATTTCAACAACCACTGCATTATATGTTCTCAATTGACAATACTATAGAAATGAAAATTGTACAATGAAACCTCGGATTACGAGTAACGCGGTTTGCGAGTGTTCCGCAAGACGAGCAAAGATTTTTAATAAATTTTGACCTGGAAACAAGTCTTGGTTTACGAGCACCGAGTATCATGTATCACACATACGCGTCTTGTTTTGACGCCGAGCGTCACGTGATCACAACCGAGCCAACGGTTTTCCGCTCTCTCTTGTGCTGTGGAATTGTGGGTAATCGTCTCCCCGGCTGGGTCTTAGTATAATCAACATCCATGCACGTGTGTACTGTTTACTATAACACCATGACCCCGTGTGTGCCTAAAACATCTTTTATTTTGTGTCTTTGTGTGTGTGTGTGTGTACAGCGCGCGTGTAAAGCAAAAGCAAGTCTCATTATAGAGGTTAAAGATCCATTTTCTCTCTCTGCTCGAGGCTCAGCCTGCTCTTTGTGTCTGTGTGCGTGTCACTGCACAATGCTACACACACACACACACACACACACACACATAAACATAAACACAGACCCCTCCAACTTTTGCCTTCACAGACACATACACACACTTTTTCTCTCTGCAGGAAAAAAAGAGTGGAGGAAAATTAACTGTATAAGACGAGAAGGGGGAGGGGCTCCTTACTTTAGCTTCACACACACACACACACACACACACACACATACACACACAGCGCCTGCGAGCACAAATGGAAACACTTATCTGTCTGGATTTATTTTTACTTTTTTTAAAGGTAAAGTGCAAGTTAATTTGTTTTATTTTTACTTTATATTTTGTGTTAATTATTTTTATGTATTTATTTTTTGGGGCTGTGGAATGAATAATTTGAGTTTCTAGTATTTAGTATGGGAAAATTAAATTTGGTTTTACGAGTGTTTTGAAATACGAGCCCGCTTCCGGAACGAATTATGCTCGTAATCCGAGGTATCACTGTATATACTTTGGAGAAGTCAATGTGCAACTTGTACAGCAGTAGAGATTTACTGTCCTCTAACAATAACTCAGACTTCATGCAGACTTTATTGTCTAAATAACTGGCAATGAAAATGAGTAGACCCCAAGTGTCCAAAGTGTCAAAAATCCTCCTCGATATGGAATTTACCAGAGCTGCACATGTTGTTGCTGGGATCCTCTTCCACTCTTCCATAATGATATCACAAAGCTGCTGGATGTTTCGCCACCTTCCGCTTGCGGACGCCCCACAGGTGCTCAATAGAGTTCAGGTCTGGAGACTTGCTTGTTTACTGACAAACACATAAACATGATGTAGAATAGGACATGTGACTTTGCATGTAGGTGTCATCACTTAGGGTGTACCCACTTTTGTTGCCAGCTATTTTGACAATAATGGCGGTATATTGGGTTATTTTCAGAGAACATTAAATCTATACTGTTCTACAAGCTGCACTCTAAAATATATCCAAGTTTCATTTATATAGTCTTGTCCTTTGAGAAGATATACTAAAATGTTCGCTGAAATTAGATGGGTGTACTCACTTTTGTGAGTAGGTGTACCTATACACACCTGTTACATGTTCAGACCTGATGTGCAAACAGTTTTAAGCAGAAACACCCCTCGTTTGACACAAACACAAGCTTCAAAACACAAAATGTTATTCAAAGACCACAGTGAATCAAATCACACACTAGCCCCACTGTTGGGCCCTTGAGCTAGGCCCTCAGCCCTCAACTGGTCATATGTATAAAGAGATATAAAGGTCAATTACCCTAGCTCAGTGATTTAAAGCATTTGGGTACCGATCGGAGGTCCCAGGATAGGTGGGAACCAACATTCCAGGAATGTTTTAAAAAGTTATGTTCAAGCAGCCCCACCCAAAAATGAATGCCGTAACATACAGATAAAGTTACGCTAATGCTACATACACACATTCAAAATAGAGAACTCTAGATATGATCAATAAATGCCGTAACATAAATTGCATCTATTTACAAGAATGATGGCACGGAAACCTGACATACCCTTTCTTTTTTAGTGTGTGTGTGTGTGTGTGTGTGTGTGTGTGTGTGTGTGTTATTGTTTGCCCATCAGTGTGTGTCTTGGTTACTATACAGCTTTGTAGCATGTATCATTGTGTGTGTGTGTGTGTGTGTGTGTGTTATAGTGGAGGAACTGCAGAAAAAACTGCAGCAGGTATCAAATCCTGTACCTGCCCCAGCTCCACCTCCACCACCACCACCTCCACCACCACCTCCTCCACCTCCACCTTCAGCCTCAGCCAACCCGCTTAGGTAAACGTGTGTGTCTGTGACTGTGTTGAAATATCTATAAAAACAATCAGGGCTAGGCCTCCGAGTGGCGCAGTGGTAAACTGCTCGCCCTATCATCCGGAGATCGCTGGTTCGATTCCCGGGTGATGCTGTAACCTCTAGCAGCCAGAGGTCTAGAGAGAGTTGATTGGCCGAGCTCTCTCATAGGGGAGGGATGAGAGATACATAGGTCTCCCACATTAATCACGGCTCTACAGCCAATCAGAGGCGTCTGTGAGCTCACGCAAGCGGAAGGAGCGGATAGCGCTGTCCTCCGAGTGTGTTACTCCGCCCCCAACGGTGCGTGAGCGAGCAGTTCGAAAAGATGGTCGGCTGGCGTCACGTGTTTCGGAGGAAACACGTGATAGTCTTCGGCCCTCCCGGCTGAGTGGTAGTAGTAGCCTTAATGTGGGAGCCCCCTAGTGACGGGGAGGAATTGGTCACGACTAAATTAGGGAAAAAATCTGGAAATTATAATTTTTTTTAATAATGAAAAAAAAAAATCAGGGCTGGGTAAAAGCAATATAATGACAATATTTTTTGTACAGGATCTGTATACAAACAATATCATATGAACAGGCCAAAGCTCAACATGTTTGTTTATTTATTAAGGCTAGTATTATTGGGATGCTTTAAAGGCATTCATTAATTAACAAATTAATTATAAGATTAAGATATAAAAGTTTCATTTGGTTAAATTGAAGTTGAAATTGGCTAATGATAAGTATTCACTTTGATTTCGCTAACTGGTTGGGTTTGGGGAGAATTTGTCCGGCAGTACTCCGGTTCAGAATTAAAACTCCTGTCTGGAGGAGGTGCTCAGGTTGTAAATTAGTTTTTATAAAAACATTTCTGGCTTGGATACTGAGTAAGTTTTAGTCCACTTTATTATTATTATTGTTGCTGTTTTAGTTCTTCTTCTTATTATTATTATTATTATTATTATTATTATTATTGTTATGTGGAAAGACTCTCATAAACTATGGAAGCGGATTAGGGCCACCATTAGTGGTTCAGAATTAAAACTTCTGTCTGGAGGAAGTGCTCAGGTTGTAGATGAGTAGAAAAAATTTCTGGCTTGGATACTGAGTAAGGTTCAGTGCACTTTATTATTATTATTATTGTTGTTGTTGTTGTTGTAGTCCTTATTATTATTATTATGTGGAAAGACTCTCATAAACTATGGAAGAGGATTAGGGCCACCATTAACTTTTCCTCCTTATTTTTACTTTAATCTTAATTCTTACTTTAGTGAGGCTGAAGTCGGAATTCTGAGAATTCTAATATTCAAATATTTTCTTAATGGTGGCCCTAATCCTCTTCCGTAATAAACAGATGCTCGTCAGTACTGTTGTCTTTTGCGTTTTATTACTTGATTTTGATTTTCCCGATCATCTCTCACTTTTCCAGCTCACTCATGTCATTGCTTCGTAAGAAAAAAGGCACCAATACTGACATTCCTTTAGTAGAGAAGGATGCAGCGCAAAAAGATCCAGGTAAGAAGACAAGTGAAGGAAGTGTAATTAGAAGTGTGTATTACTCCAGTATCATCTACTGATATGATTTGCCACCTTATCTCTATGCTTGAGTTACGGGCATTTCACAGACAGAAGGGAAACGGCACAGACAGACTCTGAGCAAACACTGAGCACGTTTACCCCAAGGCCTCCTTCACACTTTTCAACATGTTTGAAGTAACTCCGATAACTTCAGTGGAGTGTTATAGCACCTTGTGTTTATGCAAATTGTGAAAAGAACATAATAAAAATGCAGCAGAAAAAACCCAAATAGAGTTTCACATTTATCCTTACTGCCGGGGGGAAAAATGTAAGTTTTTACACTTAGTTAAGGCACAAAAAAATCATATAAATGAAAAACAATGAACATAATGATGGAAACATTTTTTTTTATATAGATAAAGCAATACCAAGTTACCTGTTCCAATCTCAGCACTTATTTTATTACATTCCCCGGTGCCTTTTTCCTTCAAATAAATTGCATACCTTTAAGTAAAAGGAAAGGTTAGAAAGACTCTCATTTCTGTTTGCTGACCTTCCTGGACTTTTTAATTTCTGCAAAATATGTCTGTAGTAAGGAATGTCTGTCTATACATTTACATTATGAAAGATTTCCTGAGAAATAATTTGTATGCCAACTATTTGTTTTACCTGATTTGCTACAGATGTTTTTAGTAGCCTGTCAGCATTCAGCAGTACAGTACGCATGTGAAAGAAATCAATTTATAATTTTAAAGCACTCTTCTCTTTCCTGCCTCTAATATGTAGGAGGATTGTGACATCAACTTTTTAGGCCTCTTCCAAAAATAAAAATTTTTTGAAAGTGCACTCAAAATGACAGCGCCATTAGCAATGTGCGCAGGACAGATTTCAATTATTATTAAATGCTTTTTAAATGTCACTAGGGCCTGGAAAAGGCCTGTTTTCTTACAGCTATGAATCTAATCCAGTTGGAAATCTTTGCAGGGTTTTTTATAATAATAATGATGATGATAATTATTATTATTATTATTATTATTACTACTGAGATACTGGAATCCCCATCAAAACTGAAGTGATATAAACTAGTTAAAGCAAATTCATATAGTTCTTTCATGTGGTTTTGAAAGTGATGAAGAAAAATAGTAAATACAGTTATATACAGTAGTGTTGATGTAAATAATGGGCAATGGTGGCTCAAGCCGTTGAAGCTCTGGGTTGATAATTGGAGGGTCTTTAAGCCCGGCCGCCACTGCATTGTCACTGTTGGTAAGACCCTTAACCCTACAACCCCATACAACCCGATCGCTGCATGCTGTGCCAGTCCAAGACCTGGGTACATTATATCAAACGATCTAATGTGGTGACCACTAGTACAAAAGGGATGCAAGCCCAAGAAAGGTTGTGGCAAATACTAATCCACCCTGATAATATATTTAGAGCAGCTCTTCTATTCCTTAAATTTTTTACAACCACAGCCTCGCTTCTGGTCAGTGTTGCACTATGTGTATCAATGGTGTTAGTGCTTTTCTTTAAAAAATAAAAAAAAAAATGAACAGTGTTGAGGAACAAGAAACCAAATGTTTAAATCATAGGAACTTGTTTCACCTTCTGCTTTTTAAAGTTCTGCATTTATTCTATTTAGGAGTAAATGCTTTTAAAAAAAATGTTCACTTGTGTATTTTAAATGACCTTGGTCGGCTACTTTTACCACCAGTTTAATCAGCTAATTTTGGGCCTTGACATTTACATAAAACCACCCAGTTCTCCAATTAAGCTCAGAAATATGTGCTCTATTCACAGATATAAAATGCTAATAAATTTCCCATTGATTTTCACCCAAGTTCAAAACATTTCGACCTGCAACAGAATGTGAAGTCGCATTACTGCATTTGCAGGATTGAATGTAAGCGATGGGGCAAACATGACCAAGGCTACATTCTTGGCTGATTTGATTTGCTGGGAATTCCTGACTTTTTTTTTTTTTTTTTTTAAACCTCTGTTTTTTTTTTTTTGGTTTTGTTTTATGGCCAGCGCTGAATGCTGTTTTAATAGAAGATTGTACTTTCTGCTCATCCAAACTGCAGTCATGAGTGGCATTTTAATGATGATAAATAATTTTTAATAAACATTTTTATTATTATTATGATTATTTTCCAAAATCCTTCCTCTGGGCTTTTTCGTCTGATTGGATATTTGTAGCTGTGCGACTAAACTGCTATAAAGAGATGCATTCTATTTGTTTGTGTACGGAATTGCTGCTTTAAATGTGGTTGGCATTCAAATACTTTTCGTTTTATCTGTGTGTGCGTACGTGTGTGTGATAGAGAAGGACATCAGACAGCAGGCTGTGTCAGAGATGATGGAAAGAATTAAAAAAGGCATTCAACTCCGTCCAGTTGGCCAGACAATCAACAAGGCCAGACCACAACAGGTATGACGCATATGCACACACACACACACACGCACACACACACACACACACACACACACACACACATACACAGATATTACAATAATAATAATTATTAATTTTTTTATTACAACTATCCTAACTGGACACCATGTAGAGATACCTGTTCACTATTTTTTAGTCTCAGTGACAAGTGTCTCTACATCTATAGAGATTTTTTTTTGTTTCATGAAACTTGCGCGGTGAGTAAATAATTGCCTTCTTCAAACAGTTGGCATGTGATCCTGCTTCAGATAACAATATTGGGTTTAAACTGTGCAATTATGGATTTCTATTCCTCCATTAAAGAAAAATAAATATTGGCTATGTTTTAAATAAAACATCTGAGAACATGCTGCATGCTACATTTTAATTAAAAAAAAAAAAAAAAAAACTTTAAAAAAGATTTTAAAGTTTTAAATTGCACAATTTTTAAAAAAAGTTATGTATAACTTTCTAATATTTTTTATGTATACTTTTCACATTTATTTTGTAAATCATGCCCCTGTCCAATTTAAATCCCTACTTCAATTCTATTTTATTTCATAACTTAATTTCCAGTTAAAATTTATCTTATTTCAAATTCAGTCTTTCATTTAATTGCATTTTCTAGCCTAAATTTCTTTTTTTAGTGCAGTTTTAATTTTCTGTTTTTGGTCATGGACAATCATGTACACATTTAACTGCATATCATACTATGTGGTTGTGTATGTGACAAATAAAATTTTAATTTCAAAATAATCAACATTTACATCACACAGGACAAATAACTTCTTTTTAAGCTCACAACATTGACATTGACTGGACAATCATGGACACATTCTTACACACTTGCAGTAAATATTTATATATCTGGACAATTGCACATGTCACATTCATTAGTCACCTTTCATGCATATTTGCACAACCATTGTCACTTTAAATTCTATATATATATACTTTCCCCCCCCTATATTTCTATATTTTGCCATATTTTATTATGCCCTTATTTGTACAGTTTATTTTACTAGTTAAATTTATTTCTTTAGTATTTCTTTATTTATGGATATTTATTTTACATATAAGCTTTTATTTTCTTTTTAAGGTCACTGGCGGTCGTGTAAGCATTTCACTGCATATTGTACTGTGTATGACTGTGTATGTGACAAATAAAATTTGAATTTTGAACAGCAGGTTGTCACGGTGCTGTCTGGGAACGTGTCATTTTTTTTAAAAAATTCCTATTACACCACTGCAGTTTGCTTAAAGTAATATTGGGGAAGATCCACAAAACAAGTTAGTTCTTGTTATCTTGTTACTGTGAAACTACAAAGCACATCCTTTCTCTTATAATTTACCTATTGTGGATTTTGTTATTGTGGATCTACAGTATATTAGGTAAACATATTATTTTGTATTAATCTCCATAAAAACAGTAACATATCAGAACAAAGGCATTAATATAAATCTGATTTGGAAAATAAAGGAACTGTTTTTAATGAATCAAAATTGATCATTCAGAACTAATATGATTAAGATAAGTCTTGCTCATTCTGTCTGATTGGTATTGATACAGATTATTTGTTGTTCCTTTTCTGCCACAGAAAGAACAAACGCAGTCTGGTTCTGCCATTCAGGAACTTAAAGGGATTTTGGTAAATATATGTCTAAATACTTTATTTTTTCTTCAATATGAAAAACGCATTCTTGCAAAATAACCCATGCATTACATCACTGTATGTATATATTTATCTACAACAAATTTTGACCACCTTAGTTTAAAGAGTTCAGTGATTACAGTTTGTTATTGTACACTGCCTGGATTTTTTTTTTTAAGTTGCTGTTTAAGAAGGGTAAAATTATTGGCCCACATCAAACAAAGAAAACATTAAAATGACTAGAATTAAGTTAAGAATAGTGCAACATCAGAAAAATGCTTGAGTTTGCCAGGGATCATAAAGACTGGACTTTGGAACGATGGGAAAAGGACACATTGTCTAATGCGATCAGATTGAAAAGGGAACAGGCGTGGCAAATAAAGTATAAAAGTTTGTTACTGTACTTAAGTATTTTTTTGTGGGTGTATCTATACTTTACTTGAGTATTTTCCATATGGGATACTTTTTACTTCTACTCACTACATTTTTGATGAAAAAACTTTACTTTTACTCATTATGTTTTAAATGGACTTATTACTTTTCAAAAGACAATCAGACAAAAGTGCTTTGATTTTCTAATCTAAGCATAAACATTCACACTGCCACTCACATCACAGCATGACCCAAACTACATGACCCTGCCTGAGAAGGACAGAAACAAAACAATTCCAACAAGTCCTTCAAAATCGTTGTATTCCATATGCCTGTGTTTAATTGAGTAGACTACATTCATTATACAGAGTAGCAATGGTAAAAACTAACTAGTTTAACTACCGAAGTAATGAAACATGCTCGTTTACTTATTAGCAGAACTTGTCATAATCAACAAATCATGGCATCATGTCCAGGGCCTCCTTTCCAATAACTTCAGTAACTTAATAATCTCTGTTATTTCTTTTGATCTGACTTTGTGTGTGAGGGCTAGCGCATATATTTGGGCTGATGTTTATTTGATTTTACTTCAAGACATTGCCAACCATTACTGCATTGGCTAATAGAAGCTGAAACCTTTTAATTTTTAACAAAGTTAAACACCAATTTATTTTAACAATTATAAAAAGCCAAAGTTCCCTCAAAATAAAACTACAGGCATAGCAGAGCGGCTACTTGAATCGTTCTCTGCTCAGCCATGTTTAATCAAGCCAGTCAAATAATTAATATAACTTGTATTAAAATGTTCAATAAATTGGCCAAAAGTACTTTCTTTCTTGTAACGCTTACAAGGTTTAATGAACGTGTAAAGCATCTGAACACACCCAATGCAGGGTAAATTTATTTGTTCATTATTAATTTATTCTTTTGTTTTAGTAAAAAATTATAAACATTTTAGATTTCTGCAGAAACCTAGACTATAAACATAAATGTAATCAACGGCATCAACTTCACATGTGTTTAAAACACTTTAAAATATCAGTAACACGGTCGGCTGGGAGTGGTTCTTTTTTTTCGGTAAATACTTGTACTTTTAATTTCTTTCTTTATTTTTTTTTTTACTTTTGCCATCTCTGGACGGGAAGCGCATAAAGCGATGCAAGTACAAGTCTCTGGAGACAGTGTTATGATCTGGGGTTGAATCAGTTCCTCGGGTCTAGGCTCAGCAACGTTACGTGGCAATAAAATGAAATCAGCTGACGACCTGAATGTACTGAAATAGATTATGAAATCTATGGAGTCTTTCTACCCTGATGGCACGGGACATATTCCAGGACTCAGATTGGGAAAAAAAAAGTGGTTCTGGGAGCACGAGGAATCATTTTCACACATGAACTGGTCGCCACATAGCACTCTGTAATTAAAGCTAAAGGCGGTTGAAAAAAATAATAGCGTGTGCAACTTTTTTTTTTAACCAGGCAGTGTATTATATTGTACGGTAGCAACAAATACACTGATAGCTAAACTGTAAAACTCTCTTAGTCTAATGTAATTCTCAACACTAACAGCTGATAAAGTGTGATGACACTGTTAAACACAACATTACTTATCTGAACTTAGGTTACTGTCTGAGCTCTCCTCTTTTAGGTGTGGGTTTCCTCTTGTTCTCCAGGCTTTCTCCTGCTCCAATAAGCAAAACCCCCATCTAGTTGATGTATTACATTTTCCAGATTTATTATATGTATTGCACTAGGATTTCACTGACTCTAATGCAGATCCAGTGCAACCATAACTAGGGTGAAAATGAACGAAAGAATGAATTTGCAGAAAATTGGTCTTAGAGGGATAGGACAAACATTTTGTTTCGTGCAACTCGATGTCAGAGGAGATTTCCTGGAATTTTCAAAATAGGTGCATTTCATGTTAACCACCCCGCATGTAACGTAATTTTAACTTATCAGCTTTTTTTTTAAGTGTAGGCCTGCAAAATTCTAAAGATATTATGAATATAATAATGCATATTTGAGTGGGTGGGTAATTTGTGAGTAGAACCTGAGAAGTTTTTTTTCCATACTAATTATGCAGACTACTGTGAAACGCCCCTCGCCCTGCCCCTCCCCTCCTGCAAGACCCTCCTCTCCAGAGTCTGAACTCCAGAAAGTCCTGTTGAAGCGACGAGGTGTGCTGGAAACAACAAACGATAGCAGTGAGTCTCAAAAAACACTCCTTTTATCACGTTCACCATTTTATCACACTTTTTTTTTTTTAACCACTCCTGTGCATCCTTCATTCTTCCCAGCTCAGCCGTTTCCCAGCAGTGTTCTGGACTTGACCCGGGTTAAGATCGCTCCCACCGGTACTGATAAAAGTGCCAACAATCACAACACACAACACTAATACCTCATCACCTAAACACACTTGAGCTGTGAGTATTTTGGGTACAGGTA
Source organism: Platyallabes tihoni (assembly GCA_030068045.1). NCBI lineage: Eukaryota > Metazoa > Chordata > Actinopteri > Siluriformes > Clariidae > Platyallabes > Platyallabes tihoni. The sequence goes on along the minus strand of JAQQZS010000005.1, from coordinate 4,121,659 downwards.
TACGTAGTAAGGTGTATTCGAGAAGGGCTCTGTCTGATGCTGTTCTAGATGAAGTCAAAGGTTTATTATTATTATTATTATTATTATTATTATTATTGTAAAAGTGAAAAATTGTAACATATACATGTGATATTTGAAGGCATATACTGCAGAGTAAGGTGCATTTCCTGTCATGTGACTGACAAATCTGTTCTTATTATAGGGGTTAGGGCTAATCATGTTCATGAAGCAAGGTTTAGTCCAGGTCATGTTTCTGAAGATCTCCCTTCTTACATAGTTTAACTGTCAAGTTTGTTACTTCTCCTCTTTCTCTATGTAATTAAATGCTCAAATAATAACAAACTGGGTGTGGCATTAACCATGGGCAACCAGGAGCTGCCATGCTAACCCAAGAAAGAACCCAGTACAGCTGGAGTTTGCAATGCCCGTGACTTTAAAGCGGACTACAATTCACATTAGTGACTTTGTAGACATGCAGATGGGTCTCCAGTGTGTACAAAAAATGTCAGGGGAAAATAAAAACATTCTATTGTTTGTCCACATTTGTATTTGGTCAAGGTTTAAACACCATTTATATTTATCCCCCCGTATATAAGAATATATAAGAAAATACCACTCCTTGACTCCTTGCTCAGTTCTGCTGTTCTCTGAAGGGGCGTGGCTTAGTAGTAGCTCATTTACATAGACACTGAAATGTAGTGTTTGGAGGAGGAGTGAAACAGAGGGATTTTGAGAAATGAAAGGTAGAAAATTTGCTGGATTTTGCCAAAGTGTTGGCATTTTTTTGGTTCCTGTTTTGTTCTGTCTCAACTCAGAAGCTACATTGCTGCATTCGTGGGCATCATTTTCGTAATCCTATGTTAAATGCATCAACATTTGAAAGTCATAAAACCTTCCCTAAGATTAAATGCCTTGTGTTATTGTAAATAGCATTTGTAAAGTTGCCATTACGAGCATTAACTATTGAGGTTTGTTTCTTGTTTGTCTAAATCATGACTGAAAACTTGCATACAGTACATGAGCAACTTTATTTATTCAATATTGAATCTAATATGTGCAGCTAGTTACTGTAATACAGTAATTCATGATATGAATATTGGCACATCCCTACACTAATCCCCATGCAGAAAAGAAAAAAAAACATCTATTTTAGACTAATGATGTAAAATTGTCTTACAATGAATTCCATAATTAATTAACAAATGCTCAAATCAAAAATATTTCAGATTTCCGTGCCAAATTACATTCCGTACATGAACAAGTCTTTTCATCTTTTCATACCTTTGAGGTCATTTTCCCCAGCATTACTAAACGTCCAACAGAGTTCGTCCCTCAGCAATAGTGGGACTAATGGTGGTGAAATAAAATGACATTTTTTTCCCCAGAGACTTTGGAGATTGTTCAGGTTATTTTGCGCTGCCAGTTGAGACAAAGTTATTCACACATGCTTTGTGTGCATGATGAGAGTTTGAAGACGGCCACTGGAGCTTAGCCTTGAACGCCTGCCAAGTGCGTGCATTCTGAATGGCTATGTCTAGACCACTATTTACCCTGTATACACCCAATCAGTAATTACAGAGCACTGGACACCTTTCTTCTCTCCTATCTCTTACCCTCATGATTGCTATAGTCTTGTCAACCGTGATGTTTTCCATTTTTCGTCTTTCACTGCTTCTTGTTCTCCTTCTTTTTGGCACTGTTTTTAAACGTTCGTGTTTTGTTCAATGCCTTTTATGCTACAATGGCTGGCTTTTTCATGTTTACAAAAGTCATTCTTTTTGCTCTCATGTTAAATTGACAAACATAAATCTGTGTGTAAAAAATTAAAAAATAAATAAACGTGTTGGGGAATTTGAAGAATATTTTAAATGATTAATGTAAACAGAAATACAAAGAGTGTTTTTATCTTACAGCACAATGTAAGTTGAACTTAAACATTCTTGAATACTGTATTATGTCTTTTTACTTTTTCTGATTTATTGGCTAAACATTCTCACTTTTTCTGTCAAAACATAAAAAAAACTATCAAATGCACAGTATGTTTTGCAACACAGATTTTCTTTTATAAATCTGATATATTTTGTCAATTATATGAACTGTGAAATTAGCATCAACCAAAATGTATGTGTGAAATTTTTTTCTGAACAAAACTGTTATTAAAATCATGATGAGAAGTGAATTTCTCAAACTATAGATAATGTGACAAGTTCATTACTGTTTTTCATCGTCGAGCTCTCATCGTTCTCAACTTAACAGCATGTTTAAAATGTTGGTGTGGCGAATATGGCGTACTGGTTTCAGTGTCGTTTTCATGGATATTCAAGTAAAATGTGTACATTTCCAGTTACATAATTTTACAAGGTTTGAGTAATCACTTCACATGACATAAAGGTAACAACAGCTTTTACTGCTTCACTGTTGTTAACGAGTTTATGGTTATAAATAAGCCACTTTGCTTTGACCACTCTCGATTCACACCATGCACTCTGAACAGAAAAGATTATCGTGTTTTGAATTTGACGCAGTGTCTGGTCTGAGGCCTTTAGCTAAAACCATTCACACAAACGCATGTGACTGTATATAATTAGGTGCTTATGCTGTATACTGTAAACTTCCAGAGCTCTCCTAAATCAGGATTCATAACGTGTTAAATGTTTGTGTTTTTATTTAATGTATTTCCAGTATTGTTTGTGATTGTCTGGAGGTGGGGCCCGATGGCGAGCGCCTGGTGGTCGGGCCTGCACCCATGGGGCCCGGCCGGGCACAGCCCGAAGA
>JAQQZS010000005.1:4092284-4109471 GCA_030068045.1 Platyallabes tihoni | reverse complement strand
TAGTTAAATGTGTTTGATGATCAGAAACATTTTGTGTGATAAACATGCAAAAGAATAAGAAATCAGGAGGGGGGCAATAGTTTTTCACACCACTGACTGTATATGGAGTAGTCTGTAAGTGAATGTTACCTCTTTCCTGAAGGGGTCAATAAGGGCCGTGATAGCTGGATATTTACTGATCAGACCCACAAACATGTCCACCAGATCATCCGGAGACTTCAGAGTCCCTGTCATCACCTCATACTTTCCTTTGGACTTTGGTACACACACACGAAGAAAAAGAATATCTAATGTCAACTCAGATGAACTGATAAGAGCTGGGAAACATTAAAGATTTTTAGTATGAATTCACTTACACAATATGTACTGAACTACTCAAGGCCCCAGTCTTACAATTGTAGAGAATCAAGAAGTGTAACTATTCATACCTGAAACGTGATTGTGATAGGAGAGCTTTTTTTTTTTAAATCATTTTGGTACTAATTAGTTAAGTTATGAAATCATGCACCAAATGTGTATGACTGACCTCCAAAAATACCTCAAACCCGTCTTGGTTCTCTACTCTCAAGTCAACAGTTCCTACAGGTGTTTCATTCCAATTCAAAAGTAGCTGAATCACACATACACTTTTCTAGTTTATAGCTACACAGCTACATGTTGTGGAACACCCAGAAAACAAGTTAGTCCCTTCATTTTTCTTCTATACTGCTTTATCCAGTATACAGGGTGATGGGGGGGTGGGGGGGGGGGGATCTGGAGACTATCCCAGGAGACGTTGAGGCGGGGGTACATCCTGTACAGGGTGCCAATCCATCACAAGGCACATACACGTACGCAACGCACTACAGGCAATTTGAGAATCCCAATCAATTTGATGTGTCTGTGTGTCTTTGGCCTGTGGGATGAAACCCAACAAGCATAAGAACATGCAAACTCGCTGCACATGGACCTGATGTGGGAATCTTTCCCTTGACCCTTGACATCCACAATTTTGTAATATTTACAATATTTATAGATCATAAGATAAATATAGCGCATCCACCATAAAAGTCCCTGTTACTGTACTGTAGAAACAACAAAATATTAGGACAAGCACGACAAGTATTATTTTGTGATTTGAATGATGTTGTAGACGGGACTTTTGCCAACAATGCTGTTAGAAAACTAATCAACACCTTCTGACCAATCAGATTGAAGAATGTATGGGAAACTATTACGTTTAAATAAAGCTATATATGGTTTCTAGATGAAAGAAAGGTCAATATATCACTCCGTCACTCAGTGCAGGTTATATACCAACTTTCGAGGAGAAATGTTCGATTAGCACTGCTGTTGGCTTAAGCTGACCTTCTGTATCAGAGCTTCATAACAAATGCTTTACTCGGTAATAATGATGGACAACCTGAAGATATTTTACAGTGGATGAGAGGAAACCTGCAGCTGATCTGCATTTTAGTTTAATTTCTTGTAAAGACAGGTATCTCGCATATCATTTTGCAGTTGACCGTTGACTCTGCTTACACTTACATAGTCGATGAGTAAATGAGCAGCGCAGTTTATCACCAGCCGGAGCTCTGTGCCGATCGGCAGGCCAAGGTTCGAGCACGCCTCCATCAACAGATCCAGGGCTTGTTCTGCGTTGTCCACCCCGAGCTGAATAGCGCCACCTTCTGAAACCCCCGTTAACATAGGCTGAGACAGAGCGGAAGGAAGAAAGAAAGAGAGGCATTAATTAAGATCTTCGACTGCAGTTTGTTGATACTGAATTCATTTATACATCACTGGATTTTCTCTAGGCTTTTTTTTTTAATTCCACCAAAACTAAAAACTCACCCCTGACTTCCCCACTGTTGCAGCAGCTATTCTCTTTATCTCTCTCTGAACATCACGGCACGTCTCAATGATCTAAACACATTTACTGTAAATACATACAGTACAGCTATACAGCATTGAATGATCCCTTGAGTAATAACAACCTGCTCACATATTCATGGACTATGTAAGTAGAAGCAAGGTTAAAGGTCGAAAGGATTTCAAAAGGACATATGATTATTTTGAAATGAAGGAAATAGCTGACCGTGAATCTGGGCTGTTATGATTATGATGATTATTATTGCACAAACAGTTGTAGAGCTATCTGATAGGCTGATAGACCCTCTCCTGAGTCGAAACGATGAGACACGAGAGCAGAAGTGAAAGAAAATGACTAAAACTAAAATCAATATTTAATTTGTAAACGCTAAAGAGGATCATTGAAAACAATGATAGCAAACAGAAAATGAACTAATACAATCAAAACTGTAATAACAGAAGTGTGTACAGCATTCATTTGAGTGTGTGTGTGTGTGTATGTACCTCTCTGAATTTGTGTGGTACAGTCGGCAGCAGGATGACCTCCTCAAGCAGGTTGAGCTTTCCAGTTGACGCTTTTCCACAACTTAACACCGACACCAGCGGCACGGGCATGAACACTTTTAGAGCCTGAGAAAGATCAGTGGAAAAGAGAAGAAGAATTACAGTAGAGGTGTAGAAATAAAGAGAACAACAGAGAAAGAGACAGGGAATAAAAAGGAGGTAGGAATGTGGGCGAAATGATAAGCAATACACAATCAGCATTTTTTCATATGGTAGCCATATCAATCATCATACCCAATCAGCATTCTCTTCGGCCTTTTCTTCTACAGTTCGGTATAAACCTTAATCTAAACTTAACCTGCTATGTGAGATTGAATTTCAAAATGTCCTCCTCTGATTTCTTTGTCACTATGATGTTATGCTAATCTGTGTAGTTGCTCTCACCTTGGTGATGCTGGAGTTGGTGTCCCTCATTACGCGTTATTGGTTTGATATCCCATTTTTGTGCATGCTTGTACAGGGTGCCAATAATTTAATTCAGGCCTTAAGGAGCTAGGTGTGTTCCAATTGTGTTGCTCTTCCAGAGCAGAGCTTTAAAATGCGAAACTGGACTGAAATCCTTGTTAATAATTTTGAACTTCACTGTGTGTGTGCACGTACAGTACACTGTGTGTGTGTCAGTGTATGCTAACCTGTGGGTCTCTGATGTTGAGGATGTGTTTATACAGGGGCATGGATGTGAGACTCGCTACAGATTTGGCTGCTGCCATCGACAGAGCGCCTACTACCATCGCCCCCGGCAACACGGGCTCCGGCTTCTCAGGAGGAGGGAGTGGCTTCTCTGGGGCGCCGCCTTTCTTACCTGGAAACACAACAGCACGATAATAGTCAATGTCAATTCAACAGCATCAACACCAATACAAACAGTAACACCAATTCAACAGCATCAACACTAATACAAACAGTAACACCAATTCAACAGCAACAACACCAGTACAAACAGAATCAATACGCCTACAACCGCATTAACACCAGTGCTAGAGCTTGTGTTTATCTTCACTCTACCTTTCTCTCCCCCCTTCTTGTTTTTGCCTGATTCGGGTACATGAGGCGTCGTGCTTTCAGGTGTTGTTTCAGTCTTCTCCTCTTCTTCAACTTTCTCTTCACTGTTACGAACATCTTGGTCCTCAAGATAACGGGCCATGTAGAAATCACTGCAAGACACACCCAAAAGATCATTCTAAATTCTTTTCCCACATTTTTTTTATGTGTGTAGGTTGGGTGGGGGTGGGGGTGAGGGGTGAGTGTGTCTACCTAAGCAGTTTGTCCAGGTGTATTTGGTGGGCAGGATTAAACCCATGCAACATGGAGTTCAGCTCATCTCTGATCCACTCCATCGCCACCCTTACAGACGCTTGATGTTGGTTACCATTGGCATCGCCATACACACCAGTAACCACTGCATTACCGACAAACTGAATGAAACACAAGTAATCACCATCATTTGCTTGATCATATTCCCATTCAACGCATGGAAAACACTTACATAGGGAAAAAATCTCATCTCTCTGAGTATCAGCCTACTGTACCTTCTCCTCATTCCTGACGACGCAGTAAACATCCACCTGTAAGGCCGCGTCCGCCCTGCCATCATACACCTCCCTGCCCACCACTGCACTAATCACGGGTGTGTGTGAAAAGCTGGAGAAGTAGTTTGCCTGACATAGAAAAGTACAGATAAGTACAAATGAACTAATTTACTCATTGTTACACAAGCTCTGATTAAGCATAGAGCTTGTGAGTAGATTAAGTCCATGGCTTGACACAATGATCACGCTATCATGGCCTGAAGATGGGTGTTTGTTCATGAAATACCAGAAATAGTGATCCTCAACATATTTGTATGAAGTAAACCAAGTCGGATCGGCACCTACAGGAAAAGTTTGGGATTTGTTTACACTGTATTTATTTAAGACAGAATCTTTTAGATTAGCAACTTTTCTTGCAGCCGTAACTACAGGGCATATCCATTGTTAGCAGATTCTTTTAAGAGGAACATTTAAGCAAAATGTTCACAAAAAGTTTTCATGTGTATTTTTATATTAAACTAGAGTAAGTGCACATCGTTGACGGTTAGAGTTTGTAAAAATCGTTTAAAGGTTAAACCTAAAAATAATCTGATGAGCTCTAATGTAATTTGTGATATTATTATTTCAGGTTGAAGCCCACGTACATGTCTGTCTGTCTGTACGGCAGAACACTCTGTCTAACTTATTAATACAAAGAAATCAAATTTTGAAAAATTTAACATCTTACACCTTATTTACAGAAAGTTGTACTTCTTTCATCAGTAACCGGAGAGTGAATCACAGATGCGAAATTGAAAAAGTAGATCAGATAAAGATTAAGTTTCATCTTAAAACGATCACAGTGCGTTAAACTTTACATATACCGCTCCAGCACTGTTATTTCGGGGGTGAAAAAATATTCAGTTTATATTTTCTAATTAATATCTATTGTTTGTTTACATTGAGCAAGTAACTTATTAGTACTATAGCTTATTTAAAATTTGATAATTAAATCTGCCACATAACTGTCCATAACATCACATTTATTCACCATTTTGATTTTAATTATGGTGCAGGTTAAACTTCTAAAGTACTGCAAAAGGTTCATTAAATTCTGTCTAGCGGTCAATTTCAGTTTCAGTTTGATACATGTGCAGTATGCTGTCCAAACTTGCAGTTTCTAATCAGGCACATATCTGCTCATAACTTTTCTTCTATTAAATTTTTAAATTTAATTTATGACAGGTTTAACTTCAGGCACACACCTAAGTACTGCCAAAGTTTCATTAAATTCTGGACAGACAGAATATTTTCTGAGACTGTTTTTTGAGCTTTCTTTTTTTTCATATTACCTTTAAAAAAGTAATCAGTTATGATGGCTAAAAGTATTATTATTATTATTATTATTATTATTATACATTGTGTTTTATGTATATTTCCTCCAAGTATGGATACTTTTGGAACCATTCTATTAAAATACACACTTACTGACATTTACACTCCTGGATCTCGACCTGATCTGTACTGGGAAATAAGTTCAGTGGAAAGCACCAAAGCAGTTTCTCATTAATCTTTACGTGTCACTCTCTAGGCAATTAAATTATTTGTAATTAGATTTAATTAGAATTTCTGATTGATGCCACAGATAAATGCTAATTCATATCGTTAACACGACTTCATTAACCAGCTTAGACAAACAGACTTCCAGGCATAACGTTACCATAGCTCCATAAAGATCATTCGGCTTGGCAAAAAACATCTCATTGAGGACAGTTTCTAGCTTCTGAGGCATGCCGTTTGCTCGGTAAAACTCCGCTGCTTTGGTCTTCAACTCATAAAACTCTTTATCCTCTTTGCATATTTTGCTTTTGGAGCTCACAAAGTCTTTAAATGACATTTTGCTGCTGTGTGTGTGGTTTTTGTTTTAATAAGCTCGGTTTACATCCAGCCCTCGGTGTAGGAAGTGCCGTTTATGTACTGTGGTTGCTCGGCAACGCTGACTATAACATCGCGAGATTATGGTCACGTCACAGCGCTGCTCACATACATTCTTCTGTAATATCGCGAGATTTAGTGTCAGCCAGTATGTTTGAATATAATAAATCGAAATACTACTGTAGTCTTATACCCTACGGACGTTTGTTTTGTTTGTTTGTTTGTTTGTTTGTTCCATTTTATTTATAAATAACTTATAATATTCATATACACTGGTTACTGATAATAGCTCTCTTATATATAGTCCATATATAGGGTCATCTGTAAGTGCACGAGCAACTATGTGTCTTTCAACACTTCAATTAGCCTATTTAATTATTTTTTTTCTTTCTTTTTTTTTGGGCGCGCGTTGTTTCCATAGCAACGCGCTCTGTGTAATCGCTCTCTGATTGGTTTCCATGGCTTCCTCTTAATCAATGTGTTCAAACATTTCTAAACAAAAACCCCGTCGCGTGCTCGTTTAACTAAAAATCTAGGTTAATTAAAAAAAAATTCCAGTTAATATAAACACTGAGGTGATAAATATGCGATTTCTTTAACTATTATACACGCTTTGAATAATATTTCCAATAAATATTTTAGTTATTACATAAAAAGCATGTTCTATATAAATACACTTTATTAAAAACATGTCCAAGTTTTTTTTTTTTTTACATATATATATATATATATAAAATTACAATTAAGAAATATGAGTATTATACGATATATGTAAATTAAATTGACCGCAGGAAATAATAAAACAGGGCATAAAATATTTTTGTAATCATTTGAATTTGAAACTGCTGGAATTCATTGCATGTAGCTGAGTAGACTGGCACACAGCAACTCTTAACTATAAATGTGATGGCTAATAATTATTAGGGACGCAAAAGTAGCTAAAATTAATTACATAAATGCTAATCATCTAAATGCAAATGATATAAGCGGTGCTTTTAGTTATTCTATCGACAAGCTACATTATATTAATAATAATAACAATAATACAATAATACTAAAATAATAATTATTAATTACAATTAAAGCAAATTATTATTATTATTATTATTATTATTATTTTCTGTGGCGAAAATGGGCTTCGATTCAATTTATCAAATTATTAACAACAAAATAGTACAATGGTAACATCCCACACTGTGTGCGCATAAAGCCTACATCCATTACAGCAAGCATTTGTTTTTGCATTAATCCATTAAATACATCAAATATTTTAAATATGTTTTTTCTAATTAAAATACATTTATTATAACTCGTTAACTGGTTTATTATATTATTTTGGGGTCACGTGCTGTGTGATCCCGCTATGGCTGCCTGAGCTCATCGTGTCTCTCCTCCTTAAACACGACTTTAGTTAAAGACAGTCGGTCCATGGCTCTGCAGATGAACTGCGATCCGCCGTACTGCGTGTGTGCGTGTTAAGTTCATGTCCTGGTCAAATACAGATCTCGCTCTGGTTTATTCGATTTATTAAAGAACTGCTTGGTTGATCGCTAGATCATTCAAATAAACACAAAAAAGAAATATAACTATTTTTTAAAGAAATGAAAATACGAAACGGCGAGAAAGTTATATAAGTATAAAATAATTCATAAATATTGAAGTTTAATTTTTGTTGAATATTATTTACTTCAAGGCAGAAAAAAATAACATAATTTCAGACCAGACGCAGATTTTTAGTGACCTTGAGTCTGTAGTGTTCACTCTGAATCTGCTTTCAATACAATGCCGATGTAAAGGAAGGACAAATATCCACACTAACGAAAAGCACATTGAAATGAATGAATAGACCGAATTCAGATAGATAGATAGATAGATAGATAGATTGATTAATTGATTGATTTCATAGTTTTCAGTTTCAAGTTTTTGTTTGCACATATGGACAAATTTTATTAGCCCACGACTGAGATTAATTAGAATAAATTGAGTCAAGAATATTGACTGAGAATATTGTTATAATTATTAAAATGCATTTTTTAATACTTTTGTATTTTTTTCAATATTTGTAAATCACTGCAAACTGTGTCAATAGTATGAAACAATATAATTAAGCGACTATAATTATAAGATAATATAATTTTAATTCCTAAGACGCTGGTAAGCACGCAGAGGCCCCAACGCGCGCGAGCTGTCTTTACTTTTACTTTGATGATACACACCACCTCTCTCATCAAACTTTTAATAATATTGGACACTTCTTTTTCTATACAAATAGCATTTGTTTTTGTTTGTTTGTTTGTTTGTTTTGTTGTTGCTTTAAATTAGGCTATAAAAATTGTTTTTACATTTTATTTATTTTTATTAAGAAATTTTATTTAATTATATAAAATAACATAATAATAATACGTATAATAATAATAATAATTAAATTTTTATAAAAATAAAACTAAAAATAAATTGAAATAAAATAAATTGAAACAATAATAATAATAATAATAATAATAATACATTTAATTTAATTACTCTGGTATTTGATCCCATTTATCTGTTTGTTTCAAAATAATATTAGGACACGTGTTATTAGTGTTACTGAACATCTGGAAATATGTGATATCTGAAATAACCAATGCAGGAATAAATGCTAAGGTGTGTATGAAATGCCCTTCAGATGCACCGTTTCAGCCCGAAATGCATTCAGCAACACTGGCTTGTAATTTCATGGTGTTTTGTGTACACGCACAAACTGTATTTTACAAATAGTTTTTAAGTTTTAACATCCCCCATGTTGGAGGGAAGTAATAAAAAAAATTAACTGTTTTTAACTTTTTAACTGTTTGCTATTTTCTCGTACGTTGAATAATATCACGATCATTTCACTCCATCTGTCACTTTAAAAAAAAAATATTTATTTAGTCCTGTGTTTACCTTCTTCAAAATATTAGATTACTTAAGATAATATAAAACATGCATGCAGTAATATGCATACAACTAACTAAAGATATTTAGTTTTGTTTTCACATTATTGTCTTGAGTACAGGAGTGTGCGACAGGTGAACACTGGAATTAATTAATATCGAATGCAAACGTATTTTAAGCATTCAAATAAAAAAAAGTCAAAAACACAACATTTTCAAAAATTAAGAAAATCTTACAGGAATACAAATCTAAAAAAAAATAAATGTTTATTTCTCCTTATGGTTTAAACTTAGTAACAGACACATTTATTAAAGTAAATAAATGTGTTGTTGTTATTATTATTATTATTATTATTATGATTATTAATACTGTATTTTCCAGCTTTATACGTTATTTCTATATTTTTCTGCATCTATTTGCACCTTCATATGAACTAAACATGCTGTATGAGTTTATTGGTTGTAAGCCGCGTTTGCTCAGATTGGAGCTCACGGGGTTCACACGGAGGTCAGTCGCTCCGGGACAGGACGTTACCGGGAGGGAGTGTCGTCACTCGAGTACACACGCTTATTGGTGCGCATGCCCACTATCCTGTGCACTTATAATATAATAATATCACACAAAACAGAGCAAAGTAAACGCACCGCAGTCAGCACAGCGCAAACAGGAATAAGTAATATAACTGATATCATGGGCAGGATTTTTTTTTTACTTCTAAAAACAGGGTGGAGCAAAACACACACACACACACACACACACAGAGTATATTTTATACCTGCCAGATTACTTTTTAATCAGAATGATTTAGGAGCAGTCTTCATTTGTGACACACTTTTTAAATTATTATTTTTAGGAAAAAATGTAACTGTTATGCATAGGTTTTGTTTTTTATTTTAATTGTATTTTTTTAAGTTAGAGGATTTACTGGATGCTCCTGCGTGATTTGTGACGCATGTGTAAACTCCCCAAGATGCACTAGAGCTGAAACACAGTCGCCACCATCCGGTCATGACTGTAATTGTGAACAATTTATGAAACTATACACTACCACAGTAGACTGCAATGCATTCTATAGGTTATACAACTTCAAATTGTTAAATGCATTGTTTCATTATTTTAAAATGAAACAATGCATTTGAGAATTGCTGTGAAAATAAAACTAAACTTGGCACACGCATTTAAGCAACTAGTTTATACAAACCGACATGTTCACTTACATTTCCGGAACATTCTTCACTGAAGAGTGTCAAGAAGAATGCGGGGTCCGGTACAAGAGTTATAAATAGTCATTGGTAAAAGCATCCATGTGCACCAACATCCCTCTGTATAGGTGGCTCATGTGAAGGCTGAACAACACACCGTTCATTTCATTAAGAGACTCTGACACGCCCAGTTCATTTGTCGCCTAAATTATTTTAAAGCATTATGCACTGAATTATCTGATAAAATTGAATTCATTTGAACTGCACACTGAATCATTGCATGCTTACGCTACTGGGTATGTCACTAGTTACAAAAATTAATTAAGGAATCGAAATTCATAAGCTGACTGAAATGTTTAAATTCTTTGATACGTAAAGCACAAATGAACACGGTGTGAAAGTTCGTTTGCTAGTGAATAAGAGACAATAATAAGCGCAAGCAGTTTAATGAGTGTTTACAGGCTGTGCACACACACACACACACACACAGAGCGAGCGAGAGCGAGAGCGCACTTGTTGCACCCCTCGTCAGTAAAGCTAACGTACAATTAGCCACCCGTCCGCGCCGTGTTGATGTTAATGCTAATGTTAATTCGCCTTCGCGCTCATTGTGACCCGCGCTCGAGCAGCTCGCGGATATAATGTGTGCACATTTGCATTCACGCGTTTTAAGTGCTCAGATAATAACGTTAAACAGCTTAGCCCGGGGTCGCACCGGGTCACGGCAGGGAGAGAAAGGCCGCCGTTTGGGCCTAATTAGCACGGCTTTTTCCTCCCGAGCCTGAAGCGCCCAGATGCGCGCAGGAGTGTTCGAGCGGGTTTTTAATTGGCCCGGAGGCTCGCGCTCGTCCGCTCGTGTTTTCAAACTTGGCCAGGTGTCTGATGAATGGAGGAGGATGCGAGACCTCCAGCAGCTTCATCTCAGCTGCAGCGTGAGGAGGGCTCGGGGAGGAATGCCTGCTGACTGTCTGCAAATGATTTTCATTCAAATCCAAACTCATTCATCTACCCATTCTTCCATTAAATAAGTTAATGTCTTAATAAGAATTTTCGCCTCTTCACTCACTGTAATTGCATATAGGCAGAAACACATGCATAGTTAATAAGACACACTGCGACACAATTGTCATTCAGTACTGAACTTTTTATGCATATCATTAATGCATATCGAATAACTTTCAATATGTTCATTCTACACCAGCCTATTGATATGTGGAATTTGTTATAAGGCCTGTTAAGGAATTCCTGACTAAGAATAAGGCCTTCTGGGAGGGCATATCGGCTCAGCAAGTAGGCACTGTCATGTCGCACCTTAAGGGTTGGAGGTGAATTGAATCTCACCTCTGGTCGATGTGCACGCTGATGTCATTGTCTCCCTCTGCATCACAGGTTCACTCTGGGTCGTCTCGGTGTTGTAAGGTGATTTCCAAATTGGCTGTATGATTGCCTGCGTGTGTGTTTGTGCCCTACCTCATGCCCTGAGTTCCCTCAGTCCCTCTATGACCCCACGTAGACTGAGCGGTATGGAAAAGAAATGAACGAATACGACCTTGTTTTTGTCTTTTCCACTGACTTTTCATGAATCTCCCATACATTAATCCTAATATCATTAATCAGATTATTGTAGCCGACCTAAATACGCTTCAGCATGAATAGAGTCGACTGAGAGCAGGCTTGCCCTGAACATAACTGCTGCTCTCTCATATAAAAACCAGAAGATTAGCAGCGTGACTAAAGCACTCTCTTAAGACTTTCTTAATGAATGTTTTGGGCCGTTGTCGCTTTTCAGGCATTCTCTCTCTGCTTTAAGCCCTTTAAGAGAGTTCACGGACAGGTCGAGCGCGGCGTGCGGAATTCTTCTTCGCTTGTGGCCATCTGGCTAATGCGTGAGTGCAAGTGCAAACCCTTGACCTTTGCATATTATGAGTAGGTGTGATTCTCCTGCTGAGAAGAGCACTAAAGTAAGTGGCAAGTGTCATTTAACCCCTTTAAGCTTTAAGCTTTAGGTAAAAAAAAAAAAAAAAGGAGAAAGAAAAAAGATTACGAAGATTGCATCAGGACAGCATTATACAGTATAGTTTGCAAGAATTTTTATTAATAGCCTATATAAGGCAAAGTGACTAAGGAAAGGAGGATCCCAATGGATTCCAGTGTTAAACAAACAGTTAGATCCCAAGTGCTGAGTTAACACCTCGAGTTTGTTCAAGACTATCTGGTGCTAATTCAACACTCTGGATTTTAGCCTGAAATAGCAAAAAGAATGAACAGATTAGTAATTGTCGATAAAATATCTGTGCAAAATCCTAAAATCTCAACAACAAAAAAAACTGCAGAGGTAGGTTACTACATGACATGTCAATGCATATCATAATCATAATGCAATATTGGTCTTTTAAAATATTATTAAAGTTAAATTCCATTTTGGAACAAAAGACATAACTGACTTTCAGTCTATACAATTGAAAATGTAATTATTTTGACCAAATTGATTTGCGTTTATTGGTTTATACAGCACTAACCACACTGATCCATCCAAACTCATCCAAACTCATCCAAACTCTCATCCACCACATGACAGCAGAACAAAAAGAAATATGTGGATTGGTTAGAGAGTTCAACATTTTAGAAAGAACTCATTCTCTTTTTATATCCTGCAGGAATATATGTAACTTGATATGCATTATAGGATAAAGCAGGTGTCGAAATTGCCTTTAGAAAAAGAAAAAAAAAATAGACAAAATGATATGTTTTACAATATAGCCAACAATAAAAATTAAACCACATTAAAAGTTTTTGTTTGAGTCATTTTTTCACTATTATTTTGCACAACATTGCTTTGAGTTATTTATCAATTATTTCATTTATTTTCTCACCATAGGCCTAAAACCAGCAGGTCATCCAAATTGTTGAATTAATTCTTCACTGTTTATTGTTCCTCGTTTAAATGCTTAATTCTGTCAACTTCATAAAGGGAAACAAATATCAAAATTTAAATCCAAGTCTGGTGCCGGTTTCCAGCTTTCTGTATCCACACTCCCCCCTTGTGGACTCCAGTTCCGGATTTCTGGCACCACCTGGGCTGAAGCAAGGCCTGTTTCATACAGAGCATGCGTAACACACGTCTGTTTAGAGAAATAATTTTTATTTCAGATGTCTAGTCTTACAGCTGTATATTAGCTTGTACAATGTAGAAACTATTATTGCCTGATGCTACCTGCTAGGACGTGACTAACACAAACCAGGAAAATATATCAATCAATCAATCAATCAATCAATAAACTCTTAGAAATAAAGGGTAATAAACTGTGAATTGTCTTGTTTATAGGGTGCTTCAATTAAGAGTACATCTTTTGTGCGTCTTTTTTTTTTCTTTTCTTTTAATCTAAGTTTAGTGTTTTGGTCTAAGTAGCTTTAAAGGAACAACTGTGTTCCTATGATGTACATTATGTCTTATTATGTATCTGTAATTTTAAAGATTTAAGAAGGCCATGCGTTCATGAATGACGATCCCGGCCGAAGTGGTTCGGAGCTCACTGCAGTCGTTCCTGTGAACATTCAGTGAGTGGAACTCCTGATCATTGTATATTGATGGATAACTTGTCGCCAACTTGCAGAAGAGATGCATCTATCTGTGTGAACTGTACAATCATTCACCTACAGTACACCACTTGCACATTACAGGAACTCGACAAGGAGTTATTGCCACATGCCCTGTACAGTCTTGACCTCGCTCCGAGCCATATATAGCACTATAGTTTTCACAGCGCTGATTTCAAGTCTGAAAAAGCATCACTTGGACGTGTGTGTATACAGTACTATACATTCGTTTGGAAGACTGACCTCCAAAACTTTCTAATCAAAATGTTTTATTTTGTTGTCACTATTCGTTCCTGGAATTCTGGAAATTAAGTTTGCTTAAAATATATATATAGCATATTTCAGGACATAAGCTTTAAACATGGAAGCACAGTGGCTCAGTGGTTAGCAGTGTTGACTTGCACAGTGTGAGAAGCAGTGTTGTCCACAGCATTAAGGTTCATCTTTAAAATTTGCAAGGTCTAAATGCCTTTAAAATTCATCTAAAACCACCTCACATCCTTTCAGAGTCGTTCAAGGGATGATTTCAAAGGCAAACCGATCTGTAAGAGATCAGTTAATGCAACATTTCTTATTATTTTTATTACATAACTTGTGGATTTAATTACTTGTAATTTTTTATAAGTTGAGTTATACTTCAGTATGTTGCGGGACATGTTAGCAGTATGGACAGACCTCAGTAGGACTAATCACATCCCGGACTCTGGCTTATGTACAGTAGCAGGGTTAACCACTTTGTTGTTATTATTATTATTATTATTTCATTTTATTTTATTTTTATTATTATTATTATCCCCCCCCCTCTCCTTTTTCTCCTCTTCCTATATTTTATATTATATGTTTATGTAAAGTTGGGGAACACGGGTCTAAGAATTTCATTACAGTAATGATGCCTCATTGTTATCTGTATATGACAATAAAAACTTGAACTGAACTTGAAATTCTCTGTTCCTGTTTTGTTCCTCTGCTAAGTCAAGGGTCTTACAAAGAGGGTCAGGTTAGAAGTGACCACTAGATGGGGTAAAAAGCTGACTTATAGTGTCTTATCCTCTCTGGACATCTCTGGTCTCGTCATCTCTCTAATGCAATGACCAGTTGCATCCTTGCTGAAGGTGTGTAGATAAATGAGATCAATGCAGTCGCTCCTGTGAACATTCAGCGAGTGGAGATTCCCTGAAAATACAAGACAATCGACAAGATAACATGTGGAGGAGACAAATCTGTCTGTGGGAACTGTACACACCAGCTCCACTTGCACATTACAGGAACTCAGCTGGGAGTTATCGCCACATCCCCCGTCCAGTCCTGACCTCACTCCAAGACAATGTTTGGGTCATTAAAGGAGTTCCTGGGAGGCCAGCATTTCAGAAGTGAAGCAGGAAGTTTGATCATGGCTCCGGTGTACTGAGAAAACTTTCCACCTTGATGTTCTCCAAGCACTAGTGAAACACTGAGATAAGTACATTAGTGTAGCAGAAGGTTACATAGCGGGTTCTATTATTCTGCTCATTCAGAACTCCCGGTTTGACTCGGACACCCCTCATATATAACAACACAGGAATATTTAAGTGTTTTTTACAGTGTTGTCCAAGCGTCCAAAAGAAAATGTGATGTTATTCCCATATTTTCCAATCACTAAGTCAAGTTTACAAAAAAAGAACTTGCATATACAGTAACATGCACTTTTTAACCTTTCGTTGTTGTTCCTGCTAAATTTCCTGCTACCTTTTTACCCATAAATGAGTATTAGCATTGTTTGTTGAAATGTATTTTTAATTTATTTATCATTTCGGTATATACTTCAGGAGCAGGACTTCATAGAAAAAAAAATAGAAGATTCTTCCCATGACATTAAAGGGTTAAGTGAACTAAACTTGTGAAAAATGGTTTTTCAAGCATGAGATGTTCAACACAAAATTATTATAATAACTGTTGATTAATAATTTAATTATTATATTTCAAGGTTACGTGTCGTTACAGCACATTGGGGCAGGCCAACTACTTTTTTGTAAATGCTTTAGATTTTATAGTGTTTATTTAGGCTTTAAGACATTTTTATATGCAGCGTGCTCAGAGGTTGTTGTGAAGGACACCTTAAAATGTCTTTTACTTCTCTATGCACACTGTATTTTTAATAAAATATCCCAAATTCCAATGGCTCCCCAGTTATGAAAATATCCCTTATGCAATGGAACGTTGCTGTACAAAAGGTAGAAACTCACTCACTCACTCATCATCTATACCACTTAATCTTGTACACAGGGTTATGGGGGGCCTGGAGCCTATCCCAGGAAGCTTAGGGAATGAGGCAGAGGTACACCCTGGATGGGGTGACAATCCACTGTAGTGCACACACTCATTCACACACTATGGGCAATTTGGGAACATGAATGATCCTAATCTGCATGTCTTTGGACTGTGGGAGGAAATCGGAGTACACGGAGGAAACCCACCAAGTACAGGGCGAAAATGCAAACTCCATGCACAGAGGCAGGAATCGAATCTGACTGGGAATTGAACCCAGACCCTGGGGGTGGAAGGAGATAGTGCTACCCACTTTGTCACTGAAGGTAGAAACTGTATTTGTAAAATACTAAATAAAAATTTATAACCAAGTCTCCATCAGTTAATATTTGGTAACCTCAACAGAGCGGACTTTAACATGAATTTTCTTTTATATAATTGCACTTTTTGACTATATAGCACACAGTGATAGCGCTAACTGGTATCTCCCAAATGAGGAAACTTCCAACACATCAACTTCAGGAAAAAAAGGTTCATTGGCTGCTTAACTTCCAGCCGGCATTGTAAAGAGTTACTGAAAATGTACAGTAGCTACTGTGAGAAGAGCCAGATTTTGATGGCTAGAGGACTGGGTCAGAGCAACTCCAAATCTGCAGTTCTAGTGGGATGTTCCCAGTCTGCAGTGGTCAGGACGTACCAAAAGTGATCCAAGGAAGGAAAACCGGTGAACTGGCGACATGTTCATGGATGGCCAAGGCTCACTGATGCACATGGGGAGCAATTCAATAGGATCAAATTGAGGAAAAGATTAATGCTGAGAAAGAAAGGTTGTGAAAGAAAGGTGTCAGAACACACAATGCATCACTGTTATGGTGGCAAAAGGGAGACCGACTCAATATTAGGCAGCTGGGCATAATGTTGGTGAGCATTGTCGCAAAGCACCTCCAGGGTCGAGGTTCGATTCCTGCCTCGGGATCTGTGTGCATGGAGTTTGGGGATGTGTTCTCAAAGTGCTTGGTGGGTTTCCTCCCACAGTCCAAAGACTTGCAGGTTAGGCTAATTGGAGTTCCAGTAAATTGCCTGTAGTGTGTGAATGTGTGTATGAGTGTTGACCGTAGGTCCCACCACGGTTGTAAAATTGAAATGTTTCACCATTGGCCTCCAGATTCCCTAGTTGGAGTACAGAGGTTCCTGGATGGATGGATGGTCATAAAGGTATTGCTGATCGGTGTATTAGCATTAAAGACAGGGATAAAATTAACATCCCTTGATTGAGTTGGAAAGCGAGGAGGGGAAAGCGGTGCACGGTCAACACAGTGTATAGTGGGGATGGTGCGCTGCTGACCTCGACTCGGGACGTTGTGGGTCGGTGG
>JAQQZS010000005.1:4061326-4083079 GCA_030068045.1 Platyallabes tihoni | reverse complement strand
CAATTTAGGAACGCCAATTAGCCTAACCTGCATATCTTTGGACTGTGGGAGGAAACCGGAGTACCCGGAGGAAACCCCTGTTATTTTGTGTTCAGTTGAATTTCTTTCATTTAAATGTCCACTTTCATGATTCTCTGGACTCTATCACAACGGTGCCATGACAACAAATGCATCGTTTTGCTAATGCTAAGTGTGTGCAGACACTGAGAGTCTGAGATTGTAAACGTCGCATTTTCTCAGAACTGCTCATCTGTCGGAAATTTGATTTGTGACTAAAGCAGACGCTAAGCACTAAGCATGTAGTAATGTTACTCTGTTATATGATCTCACAGAACACATTTCTGGATGCTTAGTCATAATCACTAGGTTCATGGCAGGAATACTGTGCAGTGTTCAAGCGGTTATCGGTCATCAGACGTCATGTCTGCTAATGGGTTACATTGTGTGAGTGTGTGGGGGAGGATCTAGACTGAGGAAGGTTAACATTTCAGTTGATTTTACCTGTATGGGGGGAAACATTTCTAAGATGTCATTTTATATATATATATATATATATATATATATATTTATTTCTTATGTTTAATGTATCTTTGCTTTTGAGGTGTTCATTTATTGCAGTTCCTCTATAATCCTATAGGTGGCGCACTCTAAACTATTCCAGTTGGCCAGCAGAACAGAATCCTGTGTGGCACGTTTATTTAGACTAGTAAGAAAATCAGAAAAAATTATTTATAAAATCATGATACAGCTTGTTTGCGCAGATGACCAGGAAGTTACAAGTTTTCGCTCCTGTTATATAATAGAGAATCGTTGTGTCAGTTTTCGATTCACACTTGTAACGTTTTTAAGGTCATCTTACAACCATAAAATGCTGTAAAGGCGAAATTCCTTGAAAAGTTTATAGAAAATCCAAACTGCTTGCTAAAATCTTCTGATAAACATTTGCAAAACACTCATATTTTGCAAAGTCATCCTCTTCTTCTTCCTTGGAGTTTATGATGGTTGGCACATGTTTGCCGCCACCTACTGGACTGGAGTGCGGAGCAGAAGATTATTACTTTCAAATTTATCTTTTATTTACATTTATCACATCCACAACCGTACACAGTATGACATGCAGTGACAGTCTTATACAGACCATCCGTGACTAAAAGGAAAGTTAAGATACAATAAGAACATAGAAAAATTCGAAGGGTAAAAGATATTGCTTAGTATGAGACATGACACTAAAACAATCAACAGCACAAGTTGCACAGACTTTCAAAGTTTCTCAAATACCGTTGGTATTTTTTAATACTTCATAATCTGCATGAAGAAATATAGCTGCTTGAGACAAATCATAAAGTTGAAAATCACAGTGTTCAAAAGTCAAGTCGAATCAAATCGAGAGTCTGGAAATGATCCGCAGCTTTAGTGCTTAACCGTAACTGTCACCTTAAATTATGTAACTTTGAATAAAAGCATCTGCACAGAAGTTCAGGGCTGCACAGAATACTTTTTCCATCAGGAGCTGATTCATCATCAGTCATATGGTTTTCGGTTTTCGGTACCAGCTTATGCTTGGACTGGACTGAATAGTATCTCGTGTGGCTACGCATCCCACAAACACACAAGATGCAAAAACCAAACACGGAGCCAGCCTGAGCCTTGACCTTGACCCGAGCTGATGCAGGAACCGCTTCCATGTCGCGTCGGTGAAAAATGAACCGCATCTCCAACCTCTGGCTTCTGTTTCGGGCAGCGTTATGATTTAATATAAGGAGGGGAGGAGAAAGTCATGTGCTTATTGCGCAATGTTTTTGGAGAATTCTTATCCCAGCTGTATCAAATCCATATGCTTTAACAACTAACACACACACACACATTCATGCTCACAAGAAATTGTGTGTGCAGATGGTCATTGCAGGATTTGACGTGTAGGAGAAATATTTACTTTGGGGAAAGCTTGCACAGTCTGGAGTTGCCCTAAAAAAGCTCTGTGGTTTCCTCTGCACATACTTAGTAGAAGTTGCTTTAATCTGCTCCACCTGTGCTCGGTTTGGCACGTCCTTCTTGCGTATTTGAGGTTTAACTGAGTATTTTGGTTTCCTCTATCCTCCTAAATCATCCCGTCATGGCTACGTGTGTATGTGAAGCCCAGGCTGTTAGTAAAAAGGGCTCTGTGTTCGATTAAGAAGCAGAAAAGCTCAGCAGCAGCAGTTCGTGTTTTAATTCTGCGAGGCATGGTGTCGATCTAGAAGGAGCGGTCTACTTTCCATGTGTATGTTTGTGTGTGTCTGTGTGGGTGGGTTTGAGGAGAAGCATTCGTGTCAGGTTGAGGTCAGCCGATGGTCTCTGCCTCGCTCGCTGGCTTTTTTCACGCTCAAGAAGGAAATCAGTACACGCAGCCTCGCTGTAAAACTTCCTAATTTAATATTTTCTATTCGAGCGGCTTGAGAGAGCTGGAGCACACAGACGATTTACAGATATCTGGAAGTATGATTGAGTTTAGCGATAAACAAGTCAAAGGTGAGAATGGCTGTGTAAAACACCCAGAAACGTTATGAGGAATAAATCATAAGAGAATATCCCTGAAAGTCAAACGATGCTGAGAATCAGAATTCAAAGAAATCCTGCAGATCCTGTACCTCCTCACCTACCGCTTGTTGGATTGGACGGTTATTATTCTGCATAGAATGAATATTTCCAGGGAGGAAAATGGGAATGTAGAAAAGCATGTGGATTTCGGAGGATTCTAGGGCGCTCCTGAAAATTTCGCTTCCAGCATTACTTCATGCTTTAGGTATCGGCCTGAGACGACAGCCTTCCCTAAGGGAGAGAAAAGGGGAACGAGGTTACGCAGGAGCAGGAGAGGCTGGGCGTCTCGTTAATGCCGGTACCTTTTCCACTTGAAGGCGAGGACGTGGCTGGCTCAGGGTGTCGGGTAGCAGCAGTCTGTCTTTCTTCAAGGCACCGACTTCATCATTTTAGTCACTTTTTTTTTTTCATGCATTCTTGGTACATTAGTAGCTCAGTGGCAGAAATACAGTTCTGATGCTGATGCAGTTATGAGTTTACGACTCTCATTAACATTGACAGCCTTTAGATTGTGTAGTGTTGAACAGAATAGTCTGCGTAATGATCATGTTAATCTCTGTTCCTGGGCTGTTTATAAAGCAATTTGTTTCTTGGCTCTTTTCATTCCACTGCAGAACGTGCTGAAATGTAAAAAAGACGTCCCTCCCCCCGTTAGTCCAGTAAACAAAACAGCTGTTTGGCTGCTGTGATTAGAAGGGACCATGTAGTACTTTTGAGGAAAATACTAGGGAAATATATATGTATATATATTGTGGGCTCCCACAATAAGGCTACTACTTATTAAGGCCCGAAGACTATCACAGTTTTCCTCTGAACCACATGGCGCAAGCTGACCGCATGTTTTTGAACTGCTCGCTATTGGGGGCGGCGTAACACACACGTACTGTAGGACAGCTATCTGCTTCTTCCGCTTGCGTGAGCTTATAGACGCCCATGATTGGTTGTAAAGCCGTGATTGATGTGAGAGCGTCAAGTTCCTCCCTGCTGAACTCGGCCAACCCGGCTGCAGGAGGCTACAGCATCACCCGGGAATCGACCTAGCGATCTGATAGGGCAAGCACTTTACCACTGCACCACCTACACCTCAAATGCACGCACTCACTCACTCACTCATCGTCTATACCGCTTTACCCTATATACAGGGTCACAGGGGGCCTGGAGCATATTCTACGAGACTTAGGGGATGAATGCCAATCCAGCTCTGGGCACACACTCGCAGACACACATGTCTTTGGAGTTTGGGAGGAAACGGGAGTACCCAGAGGAAACTCACATGGCACGGGGAGAACATGCAAACTCCATGCACACAGACCCCGAGGCAGGAATCAAACCCTCGACCCTGGACGTGCAAGGTGACGTGTTAATCCCTATGCCACCGTGCCAACATGTCACAAGTCCGTCATGTATATTGGATTTTCATTGTGTACAATTTATTAAACATTTATGCCGTGATTGTTCCCAAAGATAAAATGGTAACTACACAAGCACCAGAGATCAGGGACTAATCTTTGACCGCGATTAGCCTCATTTTCCCGCTGAAAAGCTGCTAACTACAAATCTCTTTTCTTTCTGTCAGTGGGAAGCAGATAAACTCGTCTTCCAGGGTTTTGACCTCGTCTGTTTTGGCATCACCAGGCACAACAATCATTGTAAATCCTTCCATTGTCTGTAGCGCTTATCCTCAGGGGGGTGTGGGGGACTGGAGCCTATCCCAGGAAACTTGGAGCACAAGGAAAACCCTGCATGAGGTGTCAAGTACACACACACACACACACACACACACAGAAAAACACACACACCCAATCACACACACTATGGGCAATCAGCCTACACCGCATATCTGCAAACTGTGGGAGGAAACCGGAAGAAACTCTTCTTCGCTGCGCTGGGAGAACATGCAAAATCCAAACACACACACAGAGCTCAAAATTCAAACCCACTGCCCCGGAGGTGCAAGGCCCCCCTGCTGACCAGGTGTCTGTGTCACTCCGCAAAACCGCAGACAAGCATGACGTCAGAATGCCAGCTGGTTTGGTTCTGGATCAGGTGTGACATCACAAACAAGAGGTCATTTAACAAATGTTAAATTAAAATCCCTCGAATGGGGGTGTGGCAACCCATCAACGGCAGGGTTCGAACCAGTATCCTCAGATCCGAAAACCAGCAACTTAGAACCTTAGACACCTGATCAACCACTCGGACATCTTGTATTTAATGTATTCTTGTAAAAACTGTTTCCCTTAACAGTAGCTCGATCTCACAACTTTGTTTTTATCCAAACTGATTGTGGGAAGCCATTAGGGTCAAAAATAAAACGTTAAAAATACAGTAACACGTTAGATTTTCTGGATTAACAATATGCATTAACGCGTTAATATTGACAGCTCTAATAATATTACTTATGTTATAATATGAAATATGCTGTCATAAACAAAGACACATACACATTGATAATGTGAGAACCATTGCATCAAAGGGCCTGTGTCTTACTATGTCTGCAACAAGTTAATCAGCCATAACATTAAAACCTTAAAACATTAAGTGCAGTATTGTTTAGGTTCCCCCTGTGCCACCAAAACAGGTCTGATGCCTTGACGCATGGACTCCAGAAGACCTCTGAAGATGTGCTGTAGTGTCTGGCACCAGGATGTTAGCAGCAGATCCTTCGGGTGCTGTGACTTTCAGGGTTGGGCCTCCATGGATTGACTTGTTTGCTCAGAACATCTCATGAATACTCTGTAGGAGTCTGGATCAACAATCTTGAACTCTTTGTGTGCTCTAAGCCCCATACAGAGCAGGCTGTCATGTACTGAGCATGCGTTTTGCAGAAATTCATGCTTTTTTTTTTTTTTTTTTTGTGGTATCGGACCAGAGGGGGCGTGGCCATTCGTCAGGTGCCCCTGATTTCGTAACCAGTTTAATGGTATATATAATTGATGATTGATAATCATCAATGTTATGTGGTGTTAATGTCATGGCTGATTGGTGTAAGTCTCAGAGCTTCCCTAAATTGTGTGTGTTTTAAAACTCCAGCTGAAAATATCCCTTTGTTTCAATTCATCTTTCACTCCTCGTCCAAGTACGCCATTTCAGTGTCTATGTAAATGAGCTATTGCTGAGCCATGCCTTCTCCAGAGAACAGTAGAACTGAGCAACAAGCTGGGGAAGGATATATTATTATATGATGTCACATTTGCGGGACAGTCTGATTGGCTTGTTAAAATCCTGGGCCAAAACAACAGAAATAAAAACAAATAAATAATAATAATAAATAGTTTTTTTTTCTTTGCACATGCGCAATGAAAACCCATCTGAACGTCTGAAAATGACTTGGGAGGTACCCTTTAAGTACTGATTGGAATTGCAGTCAATAAATACCAAGATGGTTTCTAATTCTAGTCCCTAATTATTATAAAAGGACTGACATGACCTTTGAATCTCAAAAACACAAAAATTAGTTTATATTAATAATATTTAATGTAATAATAATATAATACATATTTAATGTAACGATATATCAAGGCGACACTGTGGTGTAGTGGTTAGCAGTGTCGCCTTGCACCTCCAGGGTCCGGGTTTGGGCCCCCGTGACCCTGAATACAGGATAAAGTGGTATAGAGGATGAGTGAGTGATGAGTAATATTATATTATCATATTATCAAGCCCTAATTTTCATGATGTTGAGTTTAAATGCTTACACGTGTACGCATTTTGCACTTTCTCAGGATTTCATATGTGAAATGAGATGATTGATGATATTTTCCCTCCATTTCTGTTCCTGCTTAAGCGTCATTTTCAACAGAACATCATCATTTATCATTTCATCTTCTGTTCACCTCTCGCCTCGCTGAAGAACTGCGTGCCTCGATCCCTTACGACACTGTTCATACAAACTTGATCTTCGTGTTTATTTGATGCAATAATTCCTCGCATCCATCAGGCAGCCGAGTACTCACTTTTCGTGGCTCAGTTCCAACCCAGATCTGACCACCGAGATCCCGAGCGTGTTGTACTTCACGAGCGCTCCTCACACAGCCGGGAAGAAAACCTGAATTATTCTGCAGTTCTTTAATAATTCAGATTCCTGTCCTGAAACCATCTACAGCCTTATTATAGAATAAAAAGAGGCTTTTACTCGTACGGGGTACTTTAGCCTTCTGCTGGGTTTTTAGCTTTCCATTTATTTATGACGATTTAGAAATAAACTGCGGTGCGAATACAGCGCATTATGACATAAATGAGAATTCGCTGTCATTTCCAGGCTGTCGAGCATGCTGGGAAAGCTCCAGAGTAGTACTGATGTTCGGTTGTAACGTTAAGACATCCCGTAAGGTGAGAAATCCGATATAGTACAGTATGTAGAAAGACCTGGGAAGTAGAACAATCGTGCTTTAGATTCCTCATGCGCTATTTTAAGCGGATTCCCAGTGGACTCGGGTAAAGGACACGTGAAAGCCGACTCCTCCTTAATGTCGATCGTTGCATCGAACAGTATTGCGTGAGTGACTGTCCATGAGACGGATCTATAAACATGTAACCAGTACAACCTGACATGCTCAAGAAAAGTCCAGGCTTAAATATGGCTTTAAAAAGGATGAGATTAAAATCTGAATCTCAGCACCAGCTCTGGTCGTGTTTCATTTTCTTCCCCTTCCTAGTGCTCAGGGTGAGATTGTGCTCTTGGATGAAAGGGGGAGGGGGTTTTGTGGTGGTGGTGGTGGTGGTGTTTGGACTGTTTTCTGTGAAGTTGTCTCACTCCATTGTGAGAATCCCAGATCAGACCCTCAGGAAGGAAAGCTATTCTTATCCTGAGAGGCTTTAACAATATCCTTAAGGACACAAACGGTTCCATGCATACACCCCGTCCCTCTCACGAGGCTTTCTCTATTGTCCTTCAGGATTTCGGCTGTGCCGTACCCAAGCACTCTGGACAATCTGGTAAGCTGCAGATTAGGCTCTGTTTAGACTTAGGCCTTTACTTTTTGTCAATGATTTCTTGGCACTTTTCCTCCACACAATTACATTAAGGCTCTTGCTGTAGAGAGGAACCGGTGTAAATGTTCACTTATGAGGAAATCTTTGAAGGAGTCTCCAGTTCCAGTGCTTTGCAACATTTTTCTTAACACGTTAACAGTCAATTGTATCCTAACCGCATGTTCTCCCTGTGCTTGGTGGGTTTCCTCCGGGTATTCTGGTTTCCTCCCAAAGTCCAAAGATATGCAGGTTAGGCTAAATGGCGTTCTCAAATTGCCCGTAGTGTGTGAATGAGAGTGTGAGTGTGTGTATGTGTGTCTGGGCCCTGCGATGGATTGGCACCCTGTCCAGGGTGTACACTGCCTCGTGCCCCAAGTCTCCTGGGATAGGCTCCAGGTCCCCACGACCCTGAATACAGGATAAAGCCATATAGAAGGTGAGTGAGTGAGTGTATGCTAACCAGCCACTTTGTTCGGTACAAACTCTACCTTGGTTGGTTCCCGTTTGCCTTCAGAACTGATTTTATTGCTTGAAACGTTCCTTAGAGATTTTACTCCATATTGACATGATAGCATCATGGAGTTACTGCGGATTGGTCGGCTGCACATCCATGACGTGAATCTACAATTCCACCCCAATGGTGCTCTACTGGATTGAGATCTGGTGACTGTGGAGGCCATTCGAGAACAGTGACCTCATTGTCATGTCCAAGAAACCAATTTGAGCAGCAGATTTTTACCTTTTACCTTTGTTTAATTGGTACAAAGGAGCCTAAAGTTTGAGAGTGTTACTGTCAAACCAGCGTATTGTACAGTGTTACTGTCGAACCAGTCTGGTCATTCTCCTCTGGCCTCTGGCATCATCAAGGCAATTTCACCCCGAGAACTGTCCTGGATTGGTTTCTGTTTGCCTTCAGAACTTAATTCTTTATTGCTTGAAATGTTGCTTAGACATTTTGCTCCATATTGACATGATAACATCAACAGAGTTACTGCGGATTTGTCGGCTGCACATCCATGACGTGAATCTCCCAGTCCACCCCAATGGTGTTACTGTCAAAGTCCAATGTTTATCATATCCTGATGTAGAGCCATGGGCAAAAGTTTGGAGCAAGAAAATATAAATTTTCACAAAGTCTGCTGCTTCAGTGTTTTTAGATCTTTTTGTCAGATGTTACTCTGGTATACTGACGTATAATTACAAGCATTTCATAAGTGACTAAAGCTTTAATTGACGATTACATTAAGTTTATACAAAGAGTCAATATTTGCAGTGTTGACTCTTCTTTTTCAAGACCTCTGCAGTTCGCCCTGGAATGTCCTCAGTCAACTTCTGGGCCACATCCTGACTGACGGCAGCCCGTTTTCGCATAATCAATGCTTGGAGTTTGTCAGAATTTGTGGGTTTTTGTTTTGTTCATCCGCCTCTTGAGGATTGACCACAAGTTCCCAATGGGGTTAAGGTCTGGGGCGAGGTGATCCATCATGCTGCATTGTTCATCACCAAATTGTGCTTGGATGGTTGGGAGAAGTTGCTCATTTTTTTGTACCATTCTTTCTTCATGGCTGTGCTCTTGGGGAAAATTGTGAGTGAGCCCTCTGCCTTGGCTGAGAAGCAACTCCACACATGAATGGTTTCAGGATGCTTTACTGTTGGCGTGACACAGGACTGATGGTAGCGCTCACTTTTTCGAAACAATCGTAAAGGCGATTCATCAGAGAAATCACTTTACCCCAGTCCAATCCCAGTACCTTTAGCATGGCTGCATAGAAGGTCACAGGAGTGTATCTGGGATTAAGTGAGTTGGGGGAAAAACCCTCGGTAATTTCGACTGCATTTTTCTTCTCAGAGGAGGATGAAGGAGACAGAAAGTCAGGCTAGATTTAGCATCTAGGTGTTCTGTACAAATCCTTGATATCATACTTCTTTTCTCATGTATCGGCAGACAGATGTGAGGTCAGCAGGGGCGTACGCAGTCAGCTCACCCGCCCAGACCGGTGAAATCCTCTAAAGCTTCTCGTCTGACACATGGTCTGTTGTAAACGGCATGATCACACACTGGCACATTCAGCATGAGTGTGTGAGTCTGAGTGTTTTACAACTTCTCAGCCTAATCCTGATGGAAAGCTGTCAAGCCTGACTACATCTCTGTCTCCAGTTTATCTCTCTCTATCCATCACTTGCACTGTGTCTCTGTCGTTCCCTCCTTTAAGCTTTCTCAGCTTCTCTAGCTCTATCTTTGTGACATTCTATTGATGTAGTATTTTTCTGTTTTTCTTGCAGTAAAGGATGTGTGCAGTTGCTAAAAAGAGATGAGAGATGAGAGAATGGATGTTCTATTAGGAGTGAGGCGGCCCCGGCTGTTGAGTGGCACTTTTATCTGTGCCAGGGAGAGAGAGAGAGAGAGAGAATGTGCATAAGAATAGGGCCAGCCATGAGTCGTATATATGTGTGTGTGTGTGTGTGTGTGTGTTTGTGTGTGTGTTCTTCTTGCTCATTGGCTGTGGATTTTCTCCTCACACCACGTCTCTGCTTATGCAGGAAATCATCATTAGAAACTTGAAATAAGAACATTGATCTTCTTGATTTTGTGGGATTCGGGACGCGATTCCGAGTTTCATCCAGTGGAGTAATTGGGGCAAAAAGGAAATGTACGAGAAGCATATCGAGTTACGGTTGAAATGATCTCACGTTGATTTCCCGCTCTTTTTTTTCTCTCTCTAATTGCGTTTCGGTCTCTCTCTCTCTCTCTCTCTCTCTCTCTCTCTCCCTGCGGAGTTTTTTATTAATGAGCTAGATTAAATATTAATACCATTATGGATATATTCCTGTAATAATCATAAAAACGTCTGCACTAAGACCCTCCATGAACCGAGAGAGGTCAAGTTATTATGATTTTTTTTTTCTCTCATTAATGGTCGGATGGTGCTCAACTTCTGTTGCCTACTTCTGGACTGCTGACGGAAGGTCACTTATCGGATACCAGCGCCAAAACATCTGATAACGTGATGCCATCTTAAACGACACTTTGTCTCCTTTGTCTGCTTCTAAACTGCTCTGATCCGTCCGCGTTATGCTTCTAACAAAAGGCTGTATCCCAAATCCCTCTCTAACGCCTGATCAAGGTCACTACTTGGTGTGTGGAACGAGGGATCGTACACCCTACACAGTGCACTAGTTTTCCATGTAATGGTATTTTAAATTGAACCCTGGAACAGCTGGTTAGATATCAATTAGAATGTCAGTATTAGTCAACTTTACCTGCACATTATTTTATGACGCGTAAAGCACATAGCATCGTCTCGTTCGCAACAGGAGCACTGGATGAGCTAACGCTAATGTTAGCAAACACCAAGTCCAGGTGTAATCACATATTTGTACAGCGCTGGAGATAATCATGTTATGACAACAAATCAATCTCCTACGAATTAATATCTTTACTTCATAGATTTTCACACATTTGTTTCAGTCTAGTGCATATGAAAATGAAGAGTGAAGCGTGTTTGTTAGTAACATAAAATAAAATAAAGCTCAGTTCTTGTGTAGATCATATTTGTTCAACAGTAAATCCGTTCTATTTAAAGGGATGTGGAAGGTCATTTATGGTCATGTTATATTTTAATAAGAACTAGTGAGCTTGTTGCGTGCAAAAATATCACACTTAAAGTATCAAATTGGGATTTTATTGCACAAAATGTCATTCTGAAGTTTCCTGTTTGCATTTAGAACTACGACTGGTGTCTTTTCCGGATTTTTATTTCTATCTACACTATAAAACAATGCTGAAGGCGTCCGAAATATGCAATAATCTCCTTCGAACAGTCGATATTGAGATGTGTCTGCTATGTATGCTCTGTAAAGCCTTCACTTTTTAAAAATTTATTATTATTATTTTTTTCTATGGATTTTACCCCGATTTTCTCCCTAATTTTAGTCGTCCAATTCCTCCCTGTCACTAGGGGGCTCCCACATTAAGGCTACTACTACCATTCAGTCGGGAGGGCCGAAGACTATCACGTGTTTCCTCTGAACCATGTGACGCCTGCCGACCGCATCTTTTCGCTCACGCACCATTGGGGGCGGCGTAACACACTCGGAGGAAAGCGCTAGCCGCTCCTTTCGGTTGCGCGAGCTCACAGACGCCCCTGATTGACTGTAGAGCCGTGATTAATGTGGGAGCACGAAGTACCTCTCAGCTCTCTCTAGACCTCCGGCTGTGAGAGGTTACAGCATCACCCGGGAACCGAACCAGCGATCTCCGGATGATAGGGCGAGCGCGTTACCAATGCGCCACTCCTTCACTTGTAGTGTACAAGCAGCGCACAAATCAAAAGATGTAAAAGATGTAGACATGGAACCTTTAAGATTTGTGCGCCGCTTGTAGTTAACACGGGTCTCTGAGCTCAGAATCAGAATGTGTGTGTTAATTCTCCAACTGAAATTTTTACACGTCAAACTCGGTTTATTTCACTCCTCCTCCAAACACGCAGTTTCAGTGTTTATGTAAATGAGCTACCGCTGAGCCACGCCCGTCCAGAGAACAGCAGAGTTGAGAAGCAAGTCGGGGGAGGGGAGGGGTTTCTTCTTCTTATATGAGATCACGTTAAGTGGGGTAATCTAACTGGACTGTTTAAACCCCGGGCCAAAAGAAAACTAACATTTTGCATAATACTGTAGGTGGCTTTTAAGTACAGGAAGTGCAGAAGAAGTATTTAAAGATGCAAGCGAACATGCAAGCGTTCGTGAGATGAACACAGTAGCATATTTTTATATATATATATATATACTGTATGTGTGTGTGTGTATATATATATATATATATATATATATATAAAATATGCCTGGATGATTATTGGTAGTTGCAGAACATACAGTAGCAGGTTTATTAAATGTAGTCGAATCCTCTTTTGAGATCATCTCTTCCTCCACAGCTCATCTTTCTTTCTTTCTTTCTTTTTGTCACTTGGCTTTTATTGATGTCTGAAGAATGTCCATAAGGAGTTGAAGCAAGACATGAAACTTCTAATCAATCCTCAGCTGTTATTAGTTTCACATTGCGCTTCAGTAAATGCGCTCGCTCAGAGACGCTGGTGGAATTGGGTTGGAATGCGAGACGCTTCTTTAAAGAGCCGCTTCTGTGACCTTGTCGTCGCATCTCTTTCTCATTTTGACCTCTCGTTTTTACTTTCCTTTCCTTTCCCACCCCCATCTCTCTCTCTCTCTCTCTCTCTCTCTCTCTCTGCCATACACACACATGGTGAAAATATTCTTTGTAACTTTATATCGAGTTATTTCCCCTCCAGCGTCCCCCACCTGCACCAGACTGAGAGTAAGGAGGAAGGGATTCGTTTATAGGCAGGTGTGATCGTTATTTTGTGATGATTTGATTAAATTTGTCCTTTTTGTATTGGGCTGCGTCTAAACCCTGGATCGTCAGTATGAGGATCGAGCAGGATTGATGAGGCAGCAACAAACGTTATTGGGAGAATAATGGAGTGTGTAGATGTGTATGGGTGTGATCTGAGAAAAGAAAGATAAGATTGAACACCACAGGAGCAAGATGTGTTATAAATCATGCAATGATCTTTTTTTTTTAATATAAAAAAATATACAGCGTATTTGTGATGGGCGTTGACTGCAGCACGTTTCGAATTTTACAGATAATAGTTTGCAGACCTTTGATTTGAGTATAAATACTGTGTGTGTGTGTGTGTGTGTGTGTGTGTCTGTATGTGTGTGTGTGTGTGTGTGTGATAGAGAGAGAGACACAGACCCGCCGCTCCTACCTTTCTGAAATGCATTTCATGCTGCTTGTATTTCCGTAGACGTCCTTACTGGAGGTCTGACCTCTGACCTTTGCTGCTTCCTGTGAGAATTTGTCACATTCCTGCGTCTGTGCACGTGTGTGTTCGCACAGGATCTAGGAACCATGTTTCTTTTTTTTTATTTTTTTCATTCTACAGAGCAAAGAAAAATTTAATCCAGACAAAACATTGCACGTTCTTCAGTCTGGTCTACAGGTTCCAGCCGGAACATTACGTCTCCACGTCTGATTCGTATAATGACTCTAATCTCCATCATTCCTGTTGTAAGGAATATTGCTGGTCCGTATTGTCTTGTTTACTTAATCATGTAATTTATTCACATTTTGCCCACACACAAAGCTTTCTCAATCGAAACTCTATAGTCCAAAATAAACCACGGAGAAAATGCAAAATCAACTACAGACCAAAATAAATCTAACACGGTGCAGACAACAGGTTAAATACAGGTCACAATAAATCAGCAACAGGATCTAGCCTGAAATGTAGAGAAACACAGATTGCAATAATTACAGAAGCGATGCAGAATGACGCAGGCTGTGGATGAACAGCAGAAGGCGGTAAGTGTTGGACAAAATCCAGAGTAGAAAAAAAAACAGAGAATAAAACACATGAGAGACAAAAACAAACTACAGGCCGAATACAGGATTAAATAAACTACAGACTGAAATAAGCTAAGGACACGACCACATTTTAAAAAATTAGTTGAAAAATCTTAATTTTTATTATTGTCTGAATGATTATTTTTATATTAACTTTTAAACACATTTCATATGGACATACGTTATTATTTACGTCTGTGTGCGTGGAGTTTGCATGTTCTCTCGTGCCTTGTGGGTTTCCTCCGGGTTCCTCCCACAGTACAAAGACATACAGATTGGGGGTAGTAGTGCCCGTAGTGTGTGAGTGTCGACTGGAGGTTCTAGCACGGTTATAAAATGGGAATAAATACCATCGTAATCATCCTTGACCTCCATGGTTCCTTATCTGTGGGTAAATAGTTACTGAGATTTGTATTATACTTTAAAAAGGATAATGAAAATGTAAAGATTACAGAGGTTCCTGGATGGATGCACGTGTATATTACCTTTAATTTTGTGGTTAAATAATTACACAGGTCCATATCACAATTTCGTTTTTTTTCTGCAATTAATTGTCCATCATAAATTCATCAATCATAAATTTAGATACTGCACTGCCTCTCAAAGTGTTGATGTACCCCCCTGCTCCTATAGATCTCTTATTTGTGGGTAAAAAGTTACTGCGATTTGTATAAGATGTATATTATACTTTAAAAAGGATAATGAAAATGTAAAGTCAAGCTGATTTGTAACAGGTGAATGTTTTCAGTCATCAACAAAGAAAATAAAGAACGAACACCACAGGATTGAAATAATTTACAGACAGACGACAAAACAAAAGAAACTACAGACACAACATGAAATGAAACAAATGAGAGAGAAGTGACGCCATGAAATAAACTAGTGACAAAATACAACAGGTGTTCAGGTCAAACCGGGACTTTTGATTGCGCAGAATAACACTTGTAAGAGTTAAAAACTCCCTTTATTTCTCTATATAATCCCCTGCTACACTAATGCACTTATCCCAGTGTTTAACCATGTCTACACCATCAAGGTAGAAAGTTTTTCTCAGTACGCCTGATCACACTGGGTGTCTGAAATTGTCATGTCTGAAATTCCGGCCTCCCGGAGGGAGATTTGCTAATAAATATCTTCTCCTTGTTTCCTTCTTTGCCTTGTTTTTTATGAAAACTGTGTCATTAAACGTTAAAGTAAACCTATAGCTCTAGAACGGAGTACAGCTAACCTGCCTGCGTCGATTGCGGTTATTTGCGTGCAGCACGTAAAGTGGCTGGAGCGTTAGCTCCGACTTCTTTTCGAGCCTGTACTGTTTTATTTGTATTTATTTTAGTCTTTAAATCATGGAATGTTTGTTTTCTGCCTCACATTATGTAACAAGAGGTGAAAATTTGCGGATTCAATAGAAGCACGGCTATAATTTGCTCAAACAAATAGTCGGTAATGAGCGCGCTAATCAAGCCGCGCTCAATCAGCTGGAACGACGTCGCCTCCGTATAAACAGACTCTACTTCCTTAACCCGTAAACATCAAGACTCGGAGGTATCGAAGCGGACGTCAGAGGAATAACGCTGCACTTACAGGTGTTTATCATTACAGGCAATCATTTTCCTGCCTTGATTTATTATATATATTTTTTAAATCGATGATGCCGTAGTACCCGAGTTGCGTGTGTGTGTGAGAGTGTTAAGCCACAGGCAGCCAGTCACTCAGGCTATAATTACAAAGCGAAGAGCGTCTGAGCACGTTTTAGCACAGTATGGGGTGGCAAAAGAAAAAAAAAAATGGACAAGTGTTTAGGGTTTAAAAAAAAAATTCCCGAGGAGATTAGGAGACCTCCTGTCGAGCGATAAAAACGCACTGACTCACTTTGCTTCTATTAGACCACACTAATGAGGATGATGGCTTTTGGATAAATACGAGCTCTAATTCCACTCAAATGTCTTCGGCGAGAAGAGGACCTGCATTAGCTGGATAAAGCTTTTAAAAGATTAGATATATTTTTTTTTTGTGGTCAGATAATATAAAATGTGAAGATGAAGGATTGCTGTGTGTGTGTGTGTATGTGTTGGTTGTTTTGATGCTTATACTTTAGCCTGTCACACTCACTGAATTGACATTTATTATAAAATATATATTTTTAAAATCATATTCAATTTTGAGAGTCTGCTTTATAGGGGTGCCAATAGTTGTATTAATCGTGCATTTGCCGCATTTCCCACACATACAGAATTCTTGGGCAGGTATATTGACGGCTGCACAGGTATAGTATATTTCTCGACCCTTTTTAAAAATCTGTCCGAGAGAGCGACGTCATCCGCGATCGATTCATTAATAGCGGATAGCACGCGGCTCTCGCACTAGCAGAATAATCAGCTACGAGAGCAGCACCGCGAGTAGCTGCGTAATGAATCGATCACAGATGGGCAAAAGAATAGGAAGTGTGTCCTGACGGACGCGATCTGCAGAGACACGCGGTTTCACACGGCGATCCGGTTCTGTATAAAACCCAGGAAGGTCAACCAAACAGATCTGAGCGGCAACATAGCACTGCTCAATCACATGGTGAAATAAATAAATAAATCAATGAATGAAAGAACGAATAAATGCTTATACGGACGTCCTGCCAGTGTGTGTCGACGGCTTCAGACATCACACCGGGCTTTGTCGAGTAGAAAGAAGTTTCCATTACTTTTAAAACGTGTAAATTTTACTGCTAATGGAATATAGGAATGACATCGAAAAAATGCAGAACTCACAAAATGTGCACATTATTATTATTATTATTATTATTATTATTATTTGGTTTTGCTCAGTCATGTTTGTATAGCATTGAAATAAAATTTAACTACAATTTTATATTACCTATAGTAGGTGTTGCTGAAAAAAGAATAACTCTACTGCACAATCCTGACCTTTATATATAATTATTATTAAAACCTTTTTAATGCAAAAAAAAAAAAAAGGCTATAATGGTCTGCTGATCTTTATACTCAAAAAAGTGCCTAGTTCTTAGTTTTCTCTTAATTCGAACTCTACACATACGGGTAGATGGATGGGAGGGTTTGTAGGCTGGATCTCTTCTGAAATGGGAAATTAATAGATACTTAAAAATATGGTGTTAAATGTATTTGTATGTGTGCGGGTATTTGATGCTTGTTGTATGTAGTAGACCACTTGTGCTGGAATGTAA
The DNA here is from genome assembly GCA_030068045.1 of Platyallabes tihoni. NCBI lineage: Eukaryota > Metazoa > Chordata > Actinopteri > Siluriformes > Clariidae > Platyallabes > Platyallabes tihoni. The sequence continues at coordinate 4,065,911 of JAQQZS010000005.1, read as the reverse complement.
CACCGGCTCGTACCGCTGGCTAACATCACGCCTGTGGGAAACACTGATTGACAGATTAAAGCGGAGGAAGATCATCAAGTTTCCGGAAATTGGGAAAAAAAAAATAAAAAATGAAATAAACAAACACAAGATGTCAGCGAGATTTTTTTACTAAGTCGAATTTGTAGTTAAGTTACATATGTTTCATATTTAGTATCAGTTAGTCAAATGTGTCTCCTAGCATGTGGTGAATATTAGGGATGGGAATCACCAGGGGCCAACAGATACGATATTATCACGATACCCAGGAGCCGATTCAATCTCTATTGCGATTCTGTATCATGATTTTATAAATGTTCCGATTCTATATAATTTTTTTCACAATTTGTTAAACAAACTTGGCAAATAATTCGCTTCTACCACGCAGGACGCTATGGTGCCTGCTAACGTGCAAATAATTTTTAGTGCACCACCTGGAGGAAATTGCAAGCATGAATTAAAAATTAATTTTAAACAATCGATCTTGGAGTTGAATTGCGATGCATAACTAAATTGATTTTGTTTAACAATCTCTAGTACATATTTTACTTTTTTCAATATAAAACACTCAAAAATGATAATAATAATCATCATCATCAGCATCATCATCTCCGTCTGATCTTTTTATCTTTTTCCTTTTCTTCGCTGCACCATCAGCGGATAGATATTATACTACTAAAAGTGACGACGAATAGCGCGCTCTTTCCGCGAGCCAATGAACCGCTGAAGCTGCACAGGGTTTTCATGTTTTTTTTATGTCCGTTCATACTGTACGTCCGTAAGTCAGACGTTCTCGACCAGGTGACTGGCTGAAATTGTATGTAGACAGAAGCTAGAATATCTATAACTAAACTCAAATACATCCAAATCCAATCCTTAAATCACCCCAAACCATGTGTGGAAACGTGTTATATATTATATATTATGATGAGACCAAGGTTTTTGGGAATATTATTAAAACTAAAAAGACAACATATTACCCAGAGAGCATCATACCTATGGTGAGAGCAGCTGTGCTCCCTCTGATGCTACGTCTTTTCAGCTGGCAAGAAACAGTGGAGGGAATCATCTGTTTTGGCATAAAATCTAAAGACTTCTATTAGACAGCTGAAAATGAAGAGATAAAAAAAAAATCACTGTTCAGAACGATCCAAAGCACAAATCTAAATCAACAAAGCAACAGCTTCAGAAGATGATGATCAGCGCTCTGGAATGGCCGAGTCAGAGCCCAGGTCTAAATCCTGTCCAAATCCACATCCTGTGGAATGACTGATGAATGTTTGATGAATGTGGAGCATTTTCACAAGGACGTGTGGAACACAGCTGCCAGATCAAGTGAAATTATCAGGGGGTTCAATGTCCTCTGTAGATGCGTCTAGACGAGTGTATGGATAGGGACGGACGGACGGACGGCTGGCTGGATTGATCGATAAATAGACAAATATATAGAGATGAAGAGACCGATATGGATGGATAGCTTGATCGAGATGAGATGGTGGTCAGATGAACAGATAGACGTGGATTGTTAGCTGGATGGATATTTACAGTATGGATGGATAGAATATGCAGCATGATACCACATTCACACAAAGCTGCTTTCTGATTGGTCGATACACGTATCGGTTCAGCTGACATCTTGCATGTCACACTTACAGACAAACTCGACCATTAATCTGATTTATGTGTGTGTGTGTTGTTTTGTTTTATCAGATGCAATGGCTGCCCCGTCGCCAGCAAAGAGTATTGGCGACCCCGGCATCACGCCTCTCTCTCCTACACACATAATGGTGAGCCGCTTTCTCTGGGGCTGTGATAATAACAGTGGTTAAAGGGAGCTTTTTTTAGACACGTGCGCACACATTTGTAATAAGTGTTATTGCAAGTGAGACTTCTAGTCGAAATTTTAAGATGAAAGAATAGTAACGTTTGCAGAGAGGAATTTTATAAGGCCTTAACTCTCTCTCTCTCTCTCTCTCTCTCTGTAGAAGGATGCGGAGCAGAACGAGCCGGCGAGTCACTCCTTCGTGGTGGTAGTAGCCATCGACTTCGGTACCACGTCCAGCGGCTATGCTTACGCTTTCACTAAAGAGCCGGAGTGCATCCACACCATGAGGTGAGAGAAACCCGGCCAGGTGACGAGAGCGACGGTTCTTTTACAGGAGACAGTTCAGTCTGGAGCTTTCCCTCCCTCTTCCAGTTAAAACTGATCCGGTATTCGGGATGCAGAACAAAATAATGCTGGTCTAGAATCAAGAACCAGTGATGTCAGAGTCTTGGGATGACCTCGTTTTGTCGCCATGACAACAAAGACGAGTTTGGGTTCATTTCATGGCTGCTATAAATATAAAATAAGGCGTGAATAAATCAGCAGTTGTTTCGCATGGCGCTTAACTCTGTTCATTCAATTCAGTCTTCCTTTCATGCAGTTTCTTCAGTTTCTCTCCATCTCTCTCTCTCTATTTTTATCTCTTTTTCTCTAATGCACTAGTGTAACGTTTTAACCCAGCTTCTGGTTCAGTCTCTATTTCAGTCTTTCTCATTTGTCTCTTTAAGCACCTGCACACTCTATTACAGATTTATTTATAGACACCTGTGTGTGTATGTGTGTGTCTGTGAGAGTCAGAGGGGGGGGGGTGGGCATATCGAAACCATCTGCACCCCCCCCCCCCCCCCCCCCAAAGACCGAAACCATCTGCACCCCAGAGTTCACCTGACCTTTGCCCCCTTTGCCCCACAGAGGTCAGTTCGGCACCAGTAAATTTCCTCAAACGGATAAACAAACAGCTGAACAGGATAATAAAGAGACGAGGTGTTGTATACGGATAGACAGATGGCATTCCAGTAACTGGCATTCGTCAGGAATGTAAATAATGTTTGGAATTCTCTATTTCTAGGAACTTATTTTTGTCTGCTTGTGTCATCTGTGATCTGAGGATCAGTGTTTCACCTGCTAGAGCACACAAACTCGTAATTTAATCAAATCAAATTTAGTCAAACCAAAGTTGCTGTTTTTTTTAATTGTAAATTTTATTTATTTATTATTAGCCCTCAACCAAAACAAAAGATCACCCAGAGCAGATGTTTAAACACAGTAAGCAGTACGAGTATATTGTTAGTATGAAAGAGTTACAATATAAAGGCAAGACAGTCCAGGAAAAGAAAAAATATGGGAAAGAATTCATTGGACTGTGGTTCGGAGGGTCTCAGGTTCAAACCCTACAACCACATAGTTGCCCCTGTTGGGCCCCTGGACAAGGCCCTTAACCACTAAACTTTGCAGGTGAGGGTTATCCTCTTATATGAGGTCACATTAGGGGGGAAATTCCAATTAGCTTGTTTAAGCCTCAGCCATTGTAAATATAAATAAAAAGAAAATGAAAAAAAAAAAAGTCAGGTCTTGATTTGTTCAAGAAATCTAGTGATGTTTTACAATTGAACAAATATATATAATTGGAGACAAAGTGAATTTTCTGAACTATTTTATGTACCACATATTGAAAAGGTTTAACGTACTATGTTTTAAAATTAAAATATCTCACAGATGATCACATCCTGATTAATGGATCCTCATTAATGCGGTTAAATAAAGAAACAGATTTGAGATTCCAGGGTTCAGCTAATGACGGCATAAAAGAATAATTACATTAGCGCAAACAATCCATAAACAAATAAAGCACTTAATTGAGTGAGTGGGTGTGGCTAAATCGTTTTCCATTTACTCATCATCTTCAAGGCACGATCACTGGATGAAGAGCAGCGTAATTCTGGAATGTTCAGGTTAAAAAATAACATACATTAGTAAGAGGAGGAGTCTTTGCTGCTGTGCTGCTGCGATGCAGTCGGCTCCTCTCCTGCCCATTTAACACCCCAGCATGAGCTCCGAGCTCAGCGCACTGACATCCTCCTGATGATTTATCATAATATTAGATTCCGCTTACAGATTTTATAAGGATGTTTTATTGGTGGAAACAATCAGCCGATCTTCTGATTCATGTTCGAGTGTTCTACTGAGAGGGCGATACGTTTGGCGTTTGTGACATTTAATTAGTTTTTATGCTATTCAGTTCAGTCTGTTAATTATACGATGTTCGCTGTGTAATGATGCCAGCTGTTCAGTTCTAAATGTATAGTAGGAGATGGTATATAATAATAATTATAATATTAATGAAGGATTTGCGGTGTGATGGTCTGTGATGTTAAACAGTTACTGTTATTACCCTGAGGTCGAGTATTTTACTCTAACAGCGCATCCTGAAGGAGTTGATGCGTTTGATGTTGTGGACTATCAGCATGCTTTTGTTGAATAACTAAAAAAAATTCCATTTCTTTAATATTGGACTTCAATTATCACAAAACCTGTGGTTTGAACTGCGGATACAGTAGAATGACCGTCAGAGCTGCTAGGTTAGAAAATTAACCAACACCTGACCAATCTGAATTTGAGAATTTAACAGCACTGTTGGACATTGAAATGAGTGGCATTCAAGTCAAACCGGGACTTTTAATAGTTCAGAATAACAGTACTTTTTTTTTGGGGGGGGGGGGGGGATTTTTCCCAAATTTTCTC
>JAQQZS010000005.1:4022261-4054952 GCA_030068045.1 Platyallabes tihoni | reverse complement strand
ACTATTGTATTATTCATATGCATATTTATTCTTATAATTGTACACCACTATTGCTTGTGTAGCTTGCACATTTCACTCACACGTACTGTACCAGTGTACCAGTAATGTGATGTGACAATAAAAGTGATTTGATTTGATTTGATTTACCATCATAGTGTGAAATAGTTACACCCTTAATGCCACTGTATGGGGTTATATTTGGGCATCATTACTGAGCATGAATCAGTTTTTTATTTTTTACCTGCTCACATCCTTGTTTGAACAGGTTCCATTGATTTGGGTTGCCAGATCACACTGACCTAAATCCCACATAGGCAGCGCAGAAAACCCGCTCACTCCAATGAAATAAAGGGCAAATAATAATAATATCATTATTAGAATCATAACTGTAGTGTAGCTCAATTACTTGTGCCCATATTTAGTTTGGCTAAAAAAAAAAGCATGACCTAATTACACATTTCCAGGATGCTAAAAATTTTATTGAGAAATATTTTTACTTTCAAGATTTTATTCAAACATTGGAAATCTTGAATGGTTGCTTCTTTATCCAGTGTGTGACTCAAAAACCCTGATTTGATCCAAAGTATGTGATTTGTGATCTGTTAAATCCTAGAAAGAGAACTGTCTAATAATGTCATTTTCAAGTTATCTTTCACATCCCAACAGTGAAACGTTCGACACTGCTGTTGTCTTATTCCTGCTCGTGTTGTTGTGGGTGTGTTCAGGCGGGTCTGGCTTCACGAGAGAACCCCGAACAGCTCATCATCTCACTGGAACCTGAGGCCGCCTCCATCTACTGCCGCAAGCTCCGCCTACATCAGATGGTCGACCTCGGCGATAAGATGTCCATCAACGGCTACAACCCGACCGAGAACGTCGGGGCCAGTATGGGACAAGGTCTGTACCTCCTGCTTTACACACCTGTGTAAAATAAACCCTGAGAGGATGTTTAAGGAGTTTAGATTTTTGAATGTCAGTAAGTCACATGCGCACCTGGTTACATTTTAGATTAATAGTAAGAAAAGTTTATATATAGCATCATTTATTGACAGACAAAAGTAAAGAATGAATTGCACAGTATTGCTCTTAAAACAAAGTTTTAGAATAATATTTTATGTCTAAAAGCATGTTTGTTAAATAATTATTTTGCTAGAAAATCCTCATTTAGCTTAAGGAACTGTTGTGTTTTAGACATTTTTGGAAGTTGGATACTGGATTATTTAAAACATTTTTGTACAATTCACCACAGGTTTTTTTTTTATTTATCAATTTATTTTATGCATTTCTTTCTTTCTTTCTCTTGGATATAAGTCCATAAACTAAAGCGGTACCTCAGCACAGCATCCGAATGTAATCTGTCCGGGGGCGAGTTTTTCTTTTTCTTTTTTTTTTTTTTTTGGATTTTTCCTCTATTTTTTTTCCTAATTTAGTCGTGTCCAATTCCTCCCCGTCACTAGGGGGCTCCCACATTAAGGCTACTACTACCACTCAGCCCGGAGGGCCGAAGACTATCACGTGTTTCCTCCGAACCACGTGATGCCAGCCGACGCACCTTTCGACCTGCTCGCTCATGTACCGTTGTGGGCGGTGTAACACACTCGGAGGACAGCGCTATCTGCTCCCTCCGTGCGCACGAGCTCACAGACGCCCCTGAGTGGCTGTAGAGCCGTGATTAATGCAGGAGCACTAAGCACCTCCCATCCCTCCCCTCTGAGAGATCTCGGCCAATCAGCTCTCTCTAGACCTCCAGCTGCGAGAGGTTACAGCATCACCCGGGAATCGAACTCGCGATCTCTGGATGATAGGGCGAGCACTTTACCACTGCGAAACTCGGAGGCCCTGGAGGCGAGTCTTTCAGTTGAAATTCCGTATTGTGAAATGCATTGTCCCATAGGAAATAATATAAATGCAGATAATCCGTTCCCGCCGTGCAAATATATTATCAATATTACCAATTTTCAACACTATAATCATATTTCTGCATATAAAAACAGTCAAAACAATTAGAAAAGACATATGAAAATGAAAAAAAAAATGTAATAAATAGACATCAAACTTCACTTAACCTTAATGAATGATTCCTGTCCGGCACCGGCTGCTTTAAAAACCAAACTGAAAGCGTCTCCCTTTTCTCCTTGGTACCGTCCTTGCTAACATTCCTTTAACCCATGGTCTTTACTAAATCTTGCACAAAATGCAAAAAAAAAAAAAAACTAAAAATAGATAAACTTGCTTCGCATTGGCTTTTTATTGATGCAAACAAGCTTTGAAGGTCTCCAGAACATACGCACAACTTAGCCGGTGTTCGCTTTGGCTTGGTTCGTTTGCTCGTATGTCGAGGCAAATTTATGGCAAAATTTTAGTTCCTTAAGGAGAAAATGCATTAGGTGGGGCGTTCGTGTGTCGACGTACCGCTATATACCTATTATCTGAAAATGAAGTCCATTACTTAATAAAGCTTAAAAGCAAGTATATTCAAGAGTTAAGCCAAACACGTAGAAACAGACATTCTGGTGTTCACATTCAGAGTTACATTCTGCTGATGTATTACCCTGGTGACACCGTGATCTCCAGAGTATGATTTTTCAGTCTAAACACTGAAACCCCCTCCTGATGACACGTGCTGGTGATGGATGTACAGTATACAGCATGTTGAAGGACGACATCATTTCTTTCTCCATTTTAAACAGTTTGTAAATCAGTTTGCCCTGCAGATGCTGCTGTCAGGTCTGATATCTGAAACCTGATTATATCAGCAGCTCCAGGGTTTTTTTTTTTTTTTTTTTACTGCCCCTGAGAGACGCTTTGTCACCTGGTAGAGGGATGAGCTCATCGATCGGGGAGCCGTACGGTATTCACCCTAAACCTCAGGACGGAGAGGGAGAAAGTGAGAATTAAAAAAAAGAGAGGGTTGATGGGAAAATCCTATATTCTTTGTCATTTAGGAGTTAATGATATTTTATTTACATTTTAGGATTGAAAACAGATTTATATTTCATTAATTTAAAAGATACATTGTTAATATTTGACTTTTTATCTTTGGGTATGAAATGAATTGAAAAGTTATGTGATGTGTTTGTTTCTACTGTTCTCTCGACAGATCACTAAGAGCGTTTGTACTTTTTCTTCAAAATATTTGCAACACATTTAAGCAGTATGACATGAGTAGGAGTGACTTAATATCAGCATCAGATAGAAATTACTATGAATTTTGCCAAGATGTACAGTAGGCGAGACAAGCTTCACTGGAAACCCCTAGGTCATGTGACATATGGGTTCTTGTTTCAAGATTCATTGATGATGAAGATTAGGCAGGTTTTAAGCTCACACAGGCTAAATGCCTAAACAAGTTGAGCTTTTTAGTGCAACAGATAGTGTGTAAGAATAGCGTGTAATGGAGTGTTCATGGACCTCCAGACTGGTTTATTGTCATGGTTCACAGTGACGTTATTTCGACCACGTTGTGCAACATTTTTTTCTGTTCAAGTTGGTCCTAAATACCAGCATTCTTGAAACATTGCTTGTATGACTGACTGTTTAAAAAAAGAAAAAAAAAAAAGATAACATACGGTACTGTGCAAAAGTCTTGTGTCAGCCCTACTTTCTTCATATTTAGTTTTTTTAAATGTAGTCTTGAGGAATAGTTCTCCAGGATTCTTTTTTTGTCCCTCGTTTTCACTCCAGTCCCTGTATCTGAGAGGAACAAACAAAAAAACAATTGTTCTCATTTCTATGTAATTTAATTTCATTTAAAGTGAAGAAATGATCAGTGGCTCAAGGTTTTTGCACAGTACAGTAAATATACAGCGCCTTATATACAGTATTCATACCCACGTTTTGTTATTACATTATAACTATAAAGTAAATGTATTTTATTGGGATTGTACTGTATGTGATGGACCAACACAAAATGGCAGATGAAAGGAAAATGATAAATCAGAGTAAAGGCGTCTGAATACAAATGCAAACCAGACTTTTCAGATTTTTATTTGTAAACAAAAAAAAAATTGAAAACAATTTATCATTTTCTTTCCAGTTCACCATTATGCGCCACTTTGTGTTGGTCTATCACAAAATCCAAGTAAAAAAAAATTAATTTGTGGTTGTAACATAACAAAATATGTAAAAGTTCAAGGGGTATGAATACTTTTGCAAGGCACTGTACTAGAACATGTGTAATAGAGTGTAACAGTGTTTTTCAAATTTCATCACATTCTTCCATGTGAAAAAGTAATTCTGTTTATGGAAGATTATTTATACAGATTCAGAGCTTAAGCAACAAATGAGGAGAAAACTTTACAAAAATAGTTTTCCTAAATTTGACAAAAATTTGGTGTAAAAAAACAAAATGGTGTATTACTCGTAGAGAATGAAAGGAGAAATGTAAGATGTGAAGAAGGTTAAATATTCATGTAGTGTTGATTTCTTCCTTTATATCACAAAGCTGCTCAAAATCATACACACACACACACACACACACACACACACACACACACACAGCTCAAATGAAGCAAATCACTGGCAGTCGTGTCGAGAGAGCCTTCAGCCCCTGAAGTGCATTTCTAAAAGTGCGGATTTCCAGAGGGCATTAATTGAAATGATTTTCTTTTCTCTCTAACAGTATTTATTCCGAATACATCCAGTGTAGTGCTGCTGAATCTCGTTAGTGTTGACTGGGAATTTTTTTGTATCCGCGAAATATGATGATATGCATCATTAGTGGTAAAGTCAGACAGCATTCACTGGACACCGCATGTTCCTGGTAGAGATGTGTCATGAGGTTGATTTGAGAGCATGGAGGTGTTCAAACCACAAATAACTGACCTGATAAGGTTTACAGAACAGTTAGTCCGATCATGGCTCTGGTGTACTGATAAAACTTTCTATCTTGATAGTGTCCAAGCACTAGTGAAACACTGGGATAAGTGCATTAGTGTAGCAGCGGATTTCAGTGCTGTGAAAAAGTATTACCCCCCCCCCCCCCTTTTATTTTTGATGATTGAAATCATCAAACACATTTTAATATTACACAAAGATAACTCGAATAAATACACAATACAGTTTTTAAATGATGATTTCATTTGTTAAGGGAAAAAATCTGTCCAAACTTTCCCTCTCCCTGTGTGAAAAAGTAATTGCCCCTAAACCTAATAACCGGTTGTAACACACTTGGTGGCAACAACTGCAATCAAGCGTCACTGACTGCGATAACTGCTAGTTAGTCTTTCACTCGCCATGGAGGAATTATGGCCCACTCTTATCAAAAGTCCCAGTTTCACTTGAATGCCCTTTGTATACTTAAGAAGCAGCTAACACAATTATTGGCTTTAGTAACGGTTAAACAACATTTAAATTTACAGTAATGTACAAAGTGTAGTATATATCCTGACAAAAGCTCTTCAAGCTAAAAGAATTAAAAGACTTGACATTAAATATTTATATCTCAGAATTAATTTTTCAGAACTACTGTACTTTTGCCCCTGATTGACAGATACACTCGTCATGACAAGGAAGGAAAGATGTACGCTGTGTTATCGGAAATATCAGTCCTTGCTTTACACTTCCTTTCTCAGGACAGTTTTTTTTCCCTGTGTTATTATGATTATGTGTCTAGAGCAGCATGTCACTCTGCTTTACTGTATATAAATGTGTACTGTAACTGTGGAAAAGGTCGTGTCATGTGATCAAGTAATCGACTTTCCGTTTCCCTACTGAGCTCATGGAAAAGCCAGTGTGAGATTTCCATTTGCCGCCCTGAGTGTTAAACTGTTAAAATTCCAGCTCCCGGTTCGCACCGACACTCGTACTGATCTCAGTTCATGGCAAGGATTATAATTTATTTGAGATGTTTGCTTGACACAGATGACCCGTTTTTATACTTGGTATCCTTGTGACTTTTGATGCCTTTACAAGCATCTGTACAATTCTGCATATACAAGAGTCGGCTAATTAACGTTTACAGGACCGTCGTTCCAGTAGATCAGATGATGCTTCTCCTGTTTCTCTGCCATCATCCTGTTGTCTTGCTGCTCTAATGTTACACCAACATAAACAGCTTCATAAGCACTTCTTTCTACCACATCCTCACACACACTCCCTCTCTCTCTCTGTCTGTCTCTCTCTCTCTCAATGTCAACAACCAGCCAAGGAACACGTGCGTCGCAACCGGCAGAGTCGCACCTTTCTGGTGGAAAATGTCGTAGGAGAGCTCTGGTCCGAACTCAGTGAAGGTAGAGTGTGTCTCTCTCTCTCTCTCTCTCTCTCTCTCTCTCTCTCTCTCTCTCAATTAGATTTTTCTCTCTTCTTTCTTCATTCATGTTCATTTGAATCCCACTCTTGCTGTCTCAATGTTTTTCCCTAATGGCATGTCTCAAGCAGAATAAACCCAGATAGATGCCGGGCACTTTATTAGGAACATCTGGAAACTCATCTTATTCATGCATTACCATGTTCCATGTATTTGAAATCACATTTAAGATCACATTTTCTCCCCAATTCGGAGGTCTCATGTGACTCGAATCATGCAGGATTTTATGCAACAGAATTGAACATTTTGGACCAGATTGGACAAAGACAGATAATAATTCAGTCAATAGTTTCCCAATCTTTAACTGTCCGTTTTCGGTGACTCCGTACCCGTCGTGGCCTCGGATTCCTGTTCTTGGATGACAGGAGTGGAACCCAACACAGTCCTACAGTATGCTGTTATTGCCAAATCTGCATCAAGACTTCGAGTACTGCACATTCTGACATGCTTTTCTGCTTACCACAGTTGTAAAATGTGGTTATTTAAGTTACTATAGCCGTCCTGTCAGCTTGGACAAGTCTGCCCATTCTCTTCAGTCTTCTCTTACAATCATGCCGTGCATTTATTTATTTATTACCTTTTTTTTTGTTTGTTTGTTTTTTTGGTAAAGCATATAGACTGCTGCGTGTGAAAATCCTAGAAGATCACTAGATTCAGAAATGAATCAAAATCAACCCATCTGGCACCAACACCCATGTCATGGTCAAAGTCACCAAGATCACGCATTTTCTTTCCTTTTGATGTGAACATTTGCATACGGTCTTGACCTGCATCTGCATGATGTTTTTTTTTTTTCGTATTGTGCTCCTGCCAGATGATTTCTTGATTGTACGATTTAATGAATGACCAGATGCTCCTAATAAAATGACCACTAAGTACAGGTCCACTAAGTATATGGTAGGTCAGACAGACAGACGGAGTGATAGACCGCATGGGCAGGATGATATAGAGTTGAATTGACATACAGATTAACTGAAAAAACTCAATATATTAGAGTTAATACGGCGCTAGAGCAGCACAAGCCCAAGAACAGCTTCGGTATGGGTTTATGAAAATGTACTGGAGAGAGCAATACCATTCTTCCAAAAAAAAAACAAGTTCACTTTATCCTTTGCAGAATATTTTTTAGGAATAATACTTTCCTTCAAGGGGGCAAGTAGAGCCAAACCATGCCAGAAAATAACTACATGTGTCCTTATTCAGAGTGAAGTGCTTTAGTATTTACTGTAGTAAAGACACATCCTCATGATGGTTCAATGAATCATGTATTAAGAAACAAACGAAAATGCACAAATAAAGGGTTTTAATATGCAAGTCCCTGGTAAAGAGGAGGATTTGTATTTTTCATTTGAAAATAAAAAAATTTAACCACCTGTCTGTAAAAGGCACCTGCAGGCACATGGATAGTGAATGGATGGATAGTTTGGATAGATGGTAGATATAGATAGGTAGATGGACTGGAAGATACCGTTGGTTAATGGTTGGACAGATGGATACACAGATAGTCAGACACTTTATCCACCAATAAATCATGACTTATTTCTCTATGTACTTTAAAAATTAACCTTAACCACCCAAAATGTGCAGCTCCAGAACCAGGATCGAGAACGTGGACATTAACCTCTTTGTCCTCCTTTTAAATATTTGAACTTTCTTTATTTTATTTTCACAAGTCCAATATACAAATTATACGGTTATAAGGACAATATTAATTTAAAAAGATGCTGGCCTAGCTGAAAATAATTTTAATTTTTTGAAGCCTCTGCTGGACATTTATAACCACAAATGACCTCTTATGACCTCTTGTGTTTCCTGTTCACAGGTGACAGATACGTGGTGGTGGATTGTGGAGGAGGGACGGTCGACCTGACGGTGCATCAGATCCGCATGCCTGAAGGTCACCTGAAGGAGCTCTACAAGGCCTCAGGTGAGTCACGTGTATTTAGTAAACCTGTCACAAAAATATTACTGTAGACTGCGGAATAAGGAGGTTGAATTTATTAAAGTTAACAGTAGATCAATAAAAAAAATTTAATTGTAAACTTGTATACAACAAAAGACATTGTACTGTTGAAGAATACAAGCCAGATTAAAAAAGGAACTCAAACAAGATGCTGTGCAAAGATGAAAGTTAAATAAGTCGCAAAATTTAAATGGATAATTTAGGTGGTTAAAAAAAACTATTGAAAACTGGTCTTAATGCAAAGCAGTTCTTATGGGCGGGCATTTTCGTCTCATTAGTTATTAACAAGTTTTTGGTTTAGTTCTTGTTGTTTATTTCATATTTTAATTTTGTGAAAGTTCTTTCTTTTTCGTGATTTTCTTTTTAATTCATTTTCTTTATGATCTCTTTATTTATCTCTAGATTTATTGCACAGTAATTAATAACTTTATGTGCAATAAATCTAGAATATATGAGAGCTTAACTTATATTCTAGATTTATTCCACATAAAGTTAAATATTTCAAGCCTTTTTTTTATATATGTCCAACAAAATAATGTTCATTTATTTATTTATTTATTTGAAAAGCACTGTATAAGACAAAGTTGTTTTAAGACAAAACTTCATCTTTATCAGATCTACTTTTCCCATTTCTCATCTGTGATTCACTCTCCAATTATCAAACAGTGAGTGTATTTGACTGACGATGAAAGAAGTACATCTTAGTGTAAACAAGGCGTAAGATACTCAAGCTTACAGAATGTGATTTCTTTGTATTAATAAGTCAGACAGAGAGTTCTGCTGTACAGAATGACAGACAGACATGTACGTGGACTTCAACCTCAAATAATAATAATATCACTGATTACTTTAAAGCTCATCAGATTATTTTTATAAAAATTAATTTTCTATTTCTACAAACTCTAAACCCTTTAAAAAAAATTTAAGGGTTTGTGTCCATATAAAATAATTTGTTCTTGAATCATAAACAGTCTAAATCATTCTTTGTATCATCTGAGACCTATAATAATTAAAGATTTTCAGAATGCGTTAACTTCAGGTAAAGGTTAGAGTTCTTTTTATATTTTTAGTATGAGATTAATCATAAACTGTGTGATCAAACAGACATTTTGAATTAGATTTTTTTTTACACCCTTTTTTTAAGCCCATGTGTACTGAGGGTGCTAATGGTTTTGGCGCAAACTGTATTACTGATTTCCGTTTTTCCTTCACCAAATAGTGTATCCTTACTATTTGCTGTAAAAGACTCACCGAGCGGTGCCTATAAGATGGTTAATATTGATCTTTTTCTGTCTCTCTCTCTCTCTCTCTGTCTCTGGGTTCAGGGGGTCCGTACGGTTCGATCGGCGTGGACTACGAATTTGAGATGCTGCTCTGCAAGATCTTCGGTCAGGACTTTATCGATCAGTTTAAGATAAAGCGACCGGCTGCATGGGTGGACCTGATGATAGCATTCGAGTCGCGTAAGAGAGCCGCGGCCCCCGACCGCTCCAACCCGCTCAACATCAACCTGCCTTTCTCTTTCATCGACTACTACAAGAAGTTCCGCGGCCACAGCGTGGAGCACGCACTCCGCAAGAGCAAGTGAGTGGGCGGAGTCACTGTGCGATTATGTGATCACTTATATCATTTGCGTAAATGGTCTGAAATCCCTGGATTGTGTCTGGACACATAACAAGTAACTCAAGCTGCAGCATTTTAACTTTAAGTTGTTTGATGCCATCATCATTCAGTGGCGCATTAAAGGAACGCCGCTGTGAAAACCATCTAAAAAAAAATTCATCACGATAATGGGATTAAATGAGAAATTTATTTCTTGTTTTCTGCCTCAGATAAAGTGTCCACTCCCAGCCACGCTTCCAAAATTGCTTCATGGCAGACAATTTGTCCAAAGTGTGTGATCACAGCTGTCCTCTCTTGCTGACTCGTGAGCTGCGTGGCAAATGAGTTTGTCAAATGCACCATGATTATAGATGCAGTCAGCGGTGTCAGGCCCCGCTGCGTCTAAAGCAGCTCTGCTCAGGCGTTTAAAGATAACGCAGCTCGGGTTTCTGCCCTTTAGTTTTAAACCATTAACGGAGGAGGTTTGGGATAATGGCTTTGGAAAGAAGAATAATGAACATTTAAAATGTGACTTCAAAAAGCATTAAATGGGAAAAAAATAAAAATAAAAAACAGCCCAAGAAATCAGCACAAATATCCAAAATGAAACTATACAGTTTGTAATATTGTATAAAAATACAACCTGAGGGTGAGTGAGATTCATGTTGTTATCTAAATTTACCCATATGATTGACTTCTACAGTATCTACAAATCTGACTATTAATATAAACAGGATATAAACCGGCAGATTAATTATAGTCAGAAACAGAACAGTTTCATGCAAATCCAGTTATAACATGCAGTCAGATCACTATCTCGATATAATACCTTAATACAGCCGTAATAACTGAGGATGTGTACAGATCCAGCATTCTGCTGCATATCTACGAATTCTCGTTAATAATATTATGTAACATTAATTATAGCATAAGTGAATATTTCTGTGTCCACTTTCTGTGTGTGTGTGTGTGTGTGTGTGTGTGTGTGTAGTGTGGACTTTGTGAAGTGGTCGTCTCAGGGCATGTTGAGGATGAGTCCTGATGCCATGAACGCTCTGTTCAAGCCCACCATCGACCACATCATCCAGCACCTCAGTAAGTCTCCGTCTCTTAAAAAGTCACTACTTGCCTTTATAAACCCACTGTTCTCTCATTTAGTTTGAGCAGCAGTGTGAACAATAGTGCAGTGATTACTTTTAATGGATTACAGCTTCCAAGATCAAAATCTATAAATATCACATGATGGCGCTAATCTTTTTATACTACATGCGCTAAAGTCAGACAAACTCTACACACATTCTCAACTATGCATACATTTTGCGATTATTATTAATAATTGCACAGGTTGGTATCACTAAGAGGATGTTTGCAAATATATTTTTAAAACTAAACAAATATTTAAGTTACTATTTAAATTTCCATTTACACATACTGACTATGCATATTTTACCTGTAATAAATTACACCCTTTTGTGATTAAATAATTGCACAGGTCAATAATTGTGATAATTTTGTGATAGTTTTTTATGCGATTAATTGTGCACAATATTACACTTTATGATTTCATGCTATGAAAAGACTATTTAATGCAAGATGATGGGTAGAAATTTTTGGGTAGGTGCAAGAAAACACATACTGAGAGAGCTGACGACTAACTAACTGATTCAGATTTAGATCCTTTAATCAGATTTGAAAGGACACACAGTCCCTCTGAAGGGGACACACAGGCCCATTGAAGAAAAGCAGATTTTGTACTGGCAGTATAATTTCCCTTTAGATTTCATAAATTAAGTAACTCTTTCTCCATGTTTGTTCGGTATTGTTCGCTCATTTATTACATTATAAGCAATAATCTCTAAATCTCCAAATTCTCTAATTTCTGTAGTTTTTTTCGGCTGCTCCCCTCACGGGGTCGCCACAGCGGATCGTCTGATCCGCACAGGTTTTACACTGGTTGCTCTTCCTAATGCAACACATTTTTCTAACCGGGCTTGGGACCGGCACTGCATTTTCTGAGTGTGTCTTTACTAAAGGTTTCCATGACAGTAACTTGGTCAAGATCTGGGTCTTTTAGGGACGGGTATCAACACAGGTAGATGAAATAAATCCAAGAAGGATCTTAAGCTTTAGCTGTAAAAAAAAAAAAAAAAAAATTAATAAAAAAAAAACTGTAAATTCCTGTTTTTATCTTCATCACAGAGGAGCTGTTTGAGAGGCCTGAAGTAACAGACATCAAGTTCCTGTTCTTGGTGGGCGGTTTCGCCGAGTCCCCACTCCTGCAGAAGGCGGTGCAGGACATGTTGCAGGGCCAGAGCCGCGTCATCATCCCGCACGACGTGGGTCTGACCATCCTGAAGGGAGCCGTGCTGTTCGGCCTGGACCCGAGCGTGATCAAGGTACGCCGCTCGCCGCTCACCTACGGCGTGGGTGTGCTCAACCGCTTCGTGGAGGGGAAGCACCCACCCGAGAAGCTGCTGGTCCGCGACGGCACACGCTGGTGCACCGATGTCTTCGACACGTTCATATCAGCCGACCAGTCGGTGGCGCTGGGGGAAACGGTGAAGCGCAGCTACACGCCGGCCAAGCCCTCGCAGCAGGTCATCGTCATCCACGTGTACTGCTCAGAGCGGGAGCGCGTGGGCTTCATCTCGGATGTGGGCGTGCGAAAGTGTGGCACCCTGCGCCTCGACGTCAGCGGCACAGAGAGTCCGGCGCCTGGGGTGCGCCGCGAGATCCAGACGCTCATGCAGTTCGGCGACACCGAGATCCGAGCAATGGCCATCGACGTGGCTACCAACCGCACCGTCAAGGCCAGCATCGACTTCCTCGGCCAGTGAGACGGAGAGAAGGAGGGAAAATGATGAAGGAAGGATGTTGTACTTGTATAGTAATTGCACCAACGCTTTACCTGGAGATCGACTTTCCTACACGGTGTAGTGAGAATACAGCTGATTCAGCTAGTCATGTTCTCCTGAAGGTACTGAGAAATCAGAGATTATTCTAATACATTACGCTCGGAAAGTCGACCTCCAGGAAGCGGATTGGCTGTTTGGGAATTAATAGCAAATTTAGCAGAATGAACTTAAAGGAAATCTCCAGCATCTTTCAACCTTCTCTCTAATGTAATGACACGCATTAGAAGTTCTACATGTTCTCTCTTTTTTTTCCCCCTTCTTCTTCTTCTATACAGCTCCCATCCTTGGTCCTTTAGAATTCTGCATGTTTCCATGTCTTTCCTGCCATTTCCACTCAGGAAGGGCTGTTAATTAGCCGACTAATTGAATCTCATTTGTTAGAGCACTAAAACATTCAGGACCTGAGCTTTAAAGGGAATCCTGTTCAGCAGACCTGTCTCAGAGCAGTTATTAATGGAGTCAGTAAGTATTTGACGGCACCCGAGAACCATAAAACCATGAGGACTCACGACGATCCTTCACTCTAGAATTGTTTTTGAAGCATTCTTTAAAAACACACTTTCACAAAACAGATATATTCGGGTTATTCATGGTCCTAAGCTGGAGTCGCGGTATCCAGTCGTGCATTTATAATATTTACTGCAATGCTAAAATTTGTTCTAAGTGAGTTGTGAGTAAACATGAAAAAAGTTAGTTCGTTCCAATGACACATCCATGAGATTTGGTTGAAACCGTGTAGGAGAATTCCTTTAACAGTGTATGATTCGAAACTGGAAGAACTAGAGCTCACTGTTAGTGTGGACTGTTTGGCTGATTTTACTGTGGGTTCACTTATTGACCTCTCAAACCCTTCCCACTTTTTGTTATTCTCACCAAACTGACTAACAATCCAGTTAACGGTTATAAAGAATTTGAATTGCATCCTATCATCACTAGTTAACTTCCATGTTCCTGGAAATGCATCTGTCTGGCTCACATCACACCTGTTTTTTTTTTTTTTCCTTTCACTTGACCGGATCAGTGTGATTTAAACACTAATGTGACTGCACGTGTACAGTATGTGTTTAAAAATGCTGTGTAATAATCAAGGGAATGAGCGGATAGATAAACCCGATATCTAGGTGCCGATTCGATTTGTATTGCGATTCTGTAAATATTACGATTTTATGAAAGTCTAGATTCAATAATATTCAATAATTTTCTTTTTTTTCCCCATATTTTGCTACGATTCTAAACAAACTTGGTGAATAATTTGCTCCTACCATACAGGATGCTGTGCCATGTTAATAGTTTAGAGAGCTCCACCTGCAGGATTCTAGACAAACTGCAACATTTTTCACCTTTGAACGTGAACACAGATAAATTCTAAATGTATTTTAAAGAATCAGTATTGGATTCAGTGTGGCGATTATACATGAATTGCCAAACAAAAGAATCGCAATACATTACTTTCCCCCATCTTCAGTATTTAACCAGACAAAATGTCTGCATTCTTTTCCTGAAATCTAAACAGACTGAAATCTCCTGAAAAACACTTGGGGCTGTATTCAGAGGTGTGTCTTAATCTCGAAATGATCAGGATTTTCTTGGTCGGATTTAAATTCTGAATCGATTTACACTCACTCACTTTTTACGAAAAAATACAGTATCGCTTCTTTTTCACCGTTTATGAGCGGTTGGTGTGGGAAAGGTACAATACCACCATTTACAAATAAGAATAATCTTTTTTTTTGTATATAGACAATCTTGTGCTCCGAAAAACAGATTCTTCTAATTTGTATGATACATTACATTTAAATAATCAGCAACTTACACAGCATTTAAAAACCTGTAAGAAATATACTGTAGCTGCTTGTAATAAATCGGACTATAAACCTATGTATCAATATTGAATCAAATCGAAATTGCATTGGCCAAAAATGTAATCAAATCAGCTGTCTACCTGCAAGTCACAGCTCTGGTATTTATTCAGGGAAAAGTAATCAAAGTCTCAGATGTTTAATTGTATTTCTATGCACACGGGCTGAGCTGAGAATACGGAGGCACAATCAGGATTAATGCTATATTAATATTTTTTGTGCCTGTATTGTGTTTATTTTTCCTATTCAGACTCCCAAAAAGTATTTGTGTTTTATTTTCCTGTAGTTCATGGCCAAAAATTTTATACAAATACAGAGTCGATGCCATGCAAGTTCAGAATCTTTGTCAGTGAGTTCAGTCTGCGGAGTAAATGCCTGATAATTACCTCTGAATACAGCCCCAAATCTTTTAAGGTTTTTTTTTGTTTTTTCCTTTGGTTAATAATTTTACATCATAATTCCAGAAGAGTCACAGCACAGCTGGGCACACAAATCCTGTTGAGTAGAAGAAGAAGAAAAAAAGATGTGATGTGAGCATTTTAACCAGCTGTCTCGCTGAGCCACCGTCTCAGTCTTATACTTTTATTTATTTTAAAGCATAACGTGTTAACTACGGTAACTCCAGTAAAGCTGAAAGTACGGTGTCGAGTGAAGAGTGTAAGGAGAGCAAAGTCGTTTAGTTTAATGTAATGAAAAGGATAATGGGAATGTTTAGGAATTAAAAAAAAAGATTTTAAAAAAGCTGCAGTATTATTTTTTTTTCCACTCATAACCATAGTTTCTTCGTTCAAGTCGACTTTTTTCAGCTGACGCTACCCCAGGCTTGGGGGAGCAGAAAGTCGAGATCTAACCATTTCAACCTCAGCTGTCAGTAGCAGAGCTCTGAGCTCAACCTTAAACATCACGACCGGAATAAAACCCGACATGATCCAAGCTAGTGAAGCTGCACACGCCCTGAACACTTCCTTAAGTCTGATTTTCTTCTTTTTCATTTTTATTGTTTGATCATCGGTGCTCAGATTGTATGTGTTTTTGTGCAGCTTTTAATAAAGACTAACATTTTATTTTTATTTTTTAAATTTTCACTAACCTCATACTCAGTTTAAACACGTTATAGGTCAGTAAGTTGTGCTGATAATTGGAATCCGCAAATCCTGCAATGTGAATTAGTTTCTTTAGTAGGCGGTGTAGGAGAAGCTGATCGGCACACGTCGAGAGAGCGGAGGTTAAGCGCAGCCGTCGCACGTGTTCGTTGCCTTTAGCGTTCTCGCTCATCAGAAAAGAGAAAGACACTGACCTAAATTTTTATTTGTTCCTTTTTTGTTTTTTTTTTTATTTCGTATTCTTGATATTATTTTTTTTTAATTGAGCGCGTGAAAAGCCGCTGTTTATTTCTGTAAATACCATATTTAAAGATATTGTACAGATTTTTAGAGTTACGTTAGTGCTGTTTTAGCAGCTTGCGGAGCCGAGCCGCGTGTGAGTGCTTGTGCGCGTGCGTGCTTTGAGTCTTCTTCACTCTCACCAGCCTTTGCATTTTTTTACACACACACACACACACACAAAGAGCACCGCTCTCTCATAGCAGATGTAAACTTGAATCCTTCATTGAGATAGAAATCATCTAGGATATATACATATATTAAAGCAAAATGAAAAAGGAGATTTGGATCAGGAGAATTCGAGAGGCCCTGATCCTGATGTGTATGAGGTCTGTAGCTTTATATTTTTCGCGCTAATATACTGTGTGTCGATCCTAAGGAGGAACAGAGGTACTGCTGCTTTCGGTCAGGCCCTAAAATTTGATGAAGAAATTGGTGCGAAACGTCGACGCCGGTAAAAAAAAAAAAAAAAAAACGCTAAAACATGAGCAATAAGTCATCGTAGCGTTAATGACATGCGCCGCCCGCGCTAACGTGGCGCTGCCGGTGTTACTTCCGAGCGAAAGCTATACCTGTGAATATACCAAGAGAAATACGTCAACAAGCATTTGAAATTATTCCCATTGATTCATAAACAGTAACTAAACCAGATCACATAAAATTTGTGTATTGCAGTGTTTATAGAAAAAAAAGAGAAAAAATCGCCAGCATGAGAGGCCTTTCTTCCTCAACTGAACACATTTCATATTAAAACTTATTAAATGCTTCTTAAGATTTGATTCTTGAAGAGCTGATAAACTGAGCTGCTTTACGCTTAACGTGGCTTTATGTATTTGCAATACTGAAAAAATGAGAGAAAGAGAGAGATACTGTACGTCTCTATTCATCAACGCTTATAAACGTCAATATATTGCTCAATATACGTAGTTCCTGTACTAATAGCATTATTAAAGTATTACAATTTAACCTCAGTTCATCTGGTGACTCGTTTTATTAGACACTCGCCGCATTCCTAAATCCTCGCCGAAGCCGCGTACCACATTGGATACTTGAACAGCCGAATCTCGTTTCTCTCACCGTAAACCGATTAACTTCATCTCATTTGCTCGCTTGCCAAAACGCTCGTCATCTCCGGCGTCTTCAGTGACGCGGTTTGCATGAGTAACTAACGAGATCAGCAAAACGCGATAAACCCAAATTTCTCGCTGCCGTTGGCTGTGCATGCTAAAGCTCATGGAAGTGAGGTGAACGGCTTAAACTTCAACGCGTACGCACTAACCCGAACCATATAGTACTGTATGTTGAGTAATGACCGAACGAGTACAGGGAAGCTTCAACATCTCTGGGGATACGAAAAACATGAATAAATTTTCAAATCTCACTCTGATTACAGACTTTCTTGAGCGTTCCGACTTCATTTGACGATTTCATTTCAACTTGACGACAACTATAACGTAAGAAAGAACAAGAACGTAGGAAGGAGTCGTCAGCCTTTTAGGCAACGTTGCGAGAGTTCGATCTGCTGTTTGATGTTTGTGAGGTGTTTGATCTGCCACAGGGTGACTCGTTTTGTGGCATGTTTATGATCAGGATATAAAGGAGAAGTCAGCGATTCTAATCTAAAATAGATTAAATCTAAAATTTTTGGTCAAATCGAGTGAATTTTTCTTCACGGTCTGCTAGCTGTGCGTTCTACTTGCGGTGTGTGTTCGGTGCAGCCTGATCAACACCATTTCAATAGGGAGTGGAGCCCCCAAGTGGTGCAGCGGTAAAGTGATCACCCTATCATCACGAGATCTATATAGTGCTTTATTCCCGCAGCCAGGGGCCTGGAGAGAGCTGATTGGCCGAACTCTCAGAGGGGTGGGATGGAAGGTACTCTAACGCTTTCACATCAACTGCAGCTCAAAGCCAATCATGAGCGTCTATGAGTGGATAGCGCTGTCTTCTTCCCAAGGGTGCGTTAGTGAACAGTTTGAAAAGATGTGGTCAGTTGGCGTCATGTGGATTATAGGGTGTGTTTGTGCTGAATGACGGTTTATATTAATATTGATCAGCCCAGTTGTTAGTGTTGCTGCTTTGGCAATATGCATCCATGGAATGAATTCATAGGTGGTGGGCGGAGCTTCTGAATGATCATTTGGGGGGGGGGGGGGGCATGTATTTATTTCCCTGTTTAAAAGTTTAAATCTTTCTCCAGTATCGCTGACTCTTCCTTTATGGGTTTTAAGAATGCATCCGTTGTAAAAATAAACACTAAACAGTTGAGGAACACACCGAGATGCAAAGTTCCGAGTCAAGTTCCCTGTGGTCATGATCGCAGAAAAACACACTTGATTATTCTCTCAGCTCAAGTCTGAGAAACACAAACACTAACCATTTAAGCTAGTTTGCCTTCGTTTTTTTCTCTGCTTCAGACATAACAAGGCCTTGTTGTTGTGATGCCAAAGGTTCCCCAATTTTACGCCATTTTCACTCCTGTTAGCGCTGCATGCTAAAGAGGAAGTGAAAGCATTGTCCTTAAATCTACAGAATACATGCATATATGCACTTACACACACACACACACACACACATATACACACACACTCTCCGGTCCTGTCATACACAGGTCAGGAATCATGATCGTAATTTTTTTTTCTGAATGAATCATGACCATGCTGCCACTTAGCACTCAGCTATGCTAACAAGCTAACAAACCATGTACTGCTGCAGATGATTAAAGAGCATAAATAAGCCACTGTTTACATTCTGTTCTGAATGCCATGCTATGTACTGATTGTTAAATGCCTTTTTATTGTTGTTTGTTTGTTTGCTTGTCTGTTGGAGAGGCAGCCAGTAGGTGATAACCGAATATAGAACTCGAGAGGGTTCGCGAACGCTGTCCTGATTTGATCTCAGAAACGGAAAAATCTATCCTACATCCGTTCTTCTTAAAGAACCCGAACACATGTTGCTGGAATCTGAATGTCGCTGAGCCACTCGGTCATGAGGCAAGTTGAAGGACGCTCCTCTCTTTCGCCAACATGAACACACTGAATCCTTTCACGCTTCCGATTTCCTGTCCTGTGTCCACCCATATGCTGTCTTCTGTGGTCACATTGCCACTTCTCCCGCTGTTTGCACACAAAATAGTAGGTTACAACTGTATTACACTCAATGCCAAGTACCCAAACTGTCCTCCAATAAAATGTGTATTTCAAATAACGACTGTTAGTTTTTTTTCTCAATAAGTGCAAAATTAAATGACCCCCTATCAATGAGGAAGATAAACGTCACCGAAGTTGGTATATGTTTATGGGAGCCATTTATGTGCTATTCATTCATGCCATTTACTCATGTGTTTCTAGACCTGTGACAATCACATCATTTTATTAGATGTGAAAAATAATTTATTAGAAAATAATAAATAATTATTAGATAAGCAAAACGTATATGAGTCACAATATTCAATTCAAATCTATTTTATTTTAACAATGGTCATAGATGCAAAGCAGCTTTCCAGAATCTAAAGAAAATTAGGGAAATATTACGTGTGTATGAAATGTGTGAAAAGATATGTATGAATCAAAATGATCAGATTGTCCCTGATGAGCGAGCCAATGGCGACGGTGGCAAGGAAAAACTCCCTGAGATGGCAATAGGAAGAAACCTTAAGAGAAACCAGACCTAACATGGAACCCATCCTCATTTCGGTAGCTGGAATTGATTTACAGTCATATTGTTTGTCAAGTGGCTGGAAGTTAAAGTTTCCAGGCAAGGCACCCACTCAATACTTAAGATATAATTTGGCAAACTTATAGGTTGTCACCTTAAGGACATTTTCTCATCAGCAAAGTGACTAATACCCCTTTTTCACCAAAGCAGTTCCAGAGCTAGTTTGGAGCCGGTGCCCTTTAGACAGAAAAAAATATTCCGTAGCGGCACCAACACTTTGCTGGGCTAGAACAAAGAACCATTTAAATCAAAGGCTGGGGGTGGGTTCATCATTTGTGATTGCCACCTTTAACAAAGGACTCAAAATGAAGCTCAATGGCCTTCTAGTGATGATAAAGCCAGAAGAACTGCTTCTAAAGCCATGTTGACGTTTACCATGGTCATTGTCGCAAAGCAGCTTTATAGAATTTTCAATAGAAAATTAAGGAAATGAGTATGAAATGTGTGAAAAAATGTGTATGAATCAAAATGATCAGATTGTCACTAATGAGCAAGCCGAAGGGGATGGTGGAGAGGAAAAACTCCCAAAGATGACCATAGGAAGAACCCTTGAGAAGAACCAGACTCAACAGGCAACGCATCCTCATTTGGGTCATAAGGGATAGTAGGAATTGTTCAGCAGTCATAAAATACTGTCAATAGGTCTGACCATACAGCCTTGCAAGAAGTATATAGGATTCGTGGTATATTTGGTATCTATTTTCTGATAAAGTAAACGTCCCACGCTTTGGTTAAAATGTAGTATAATATTTCACATGGCTCAACAATATACTGTACTGTAATATGGTACAACAGACCACATACTGTAGCAGGATCATTTCCAAGATGTCATGTGTATGTACTATAATCGCAATATTTATAAAGGTACCATTGTATCATGTTTTTTTTACTTTCTTAAAACTTTTTTGTAACTGTGGTATCTCCCCAAGTGCCATGGTACTTCGACTAGCCCTCCTACTGTATAATAACCTCTGCAGTGCCATTTTACTCATCGTGAACCACAGTGGCTACCAAAGATCAGCAGGTATCTAATATGGTACTGCCTGTACTATCTAATATAGCCTGTACTATACCAGTAGTATGTACGTACCATACTAACGTAAGCCGAAGTAGAAGTTCTCCATTTACATGTGTACTTGAGTAAAAGTACAAAAAGGCTCACCTTCATATTTACTAAATTATCAAAATTACAGGGCTAATATTGGACCACTGTAGCATTTTACATAGTAATGTACAGTATACAGAGTGGCCCAAAAAATGTATACACACTTCCATAGTTGTTATGCATTTCTTTTTTTAAAACTTGAATTAAGGCAGCCATGTGTAATAATATGTTTCCTCTGAAGATGTCACATCATGTGGCTGTCAGAAAAGAGGCATATAATTTTTATGATGAAGTCTGTATAGGCACTAAGCACGTGGTTAGTGTTAGCTCTGTCGCCTTGCACCTCCACGGTCTGGGTTCGATTCCTGCCTCGGGTCTGTATGTATGGGGTTTGCATGTTCTCCCCGTGCTTGGTGGGTTTCCTCTGGGTCCTCTGGATTCCTCCCACAGTCCAACGACATGCAGATTAGGCTAATTGCTGTTACCAAAATTGCCTGTAGAGTGTGAATGTACGTGTGAATGTTGGACAAAATGCCTACAAAATGGGAATAAATACATTGGCCTCCATGGTCCCTAGATGGACTACAGAGGTTCCATGATGGATGGATGGAAGTGTCTATTTTTCTAAATATTTTTTAGGCCCCTCTGGTCTGCAACCAGCTCTGCTTTTTATTTCAAACACCTGTTGTGTTATTAGGCATGTCCCGCAACGATATACTGTAGATTTCTGCACAATTGAGAAAAAGACTTTGGATGGCCTACAAAGAAACTTCACCGCAAATCACAAGTCACTCCATAAGTCACGAGCCTGCTAGTTTATCTCCTCATGTATGGTTTAATTAGAATAAAGACTGACACTTGGCTAAATCTTGTAAATATGCCCTGTAGCTGTGCTCCGAAAAACAGAAAAGCTTTTGTACAGAATTAGTATGACATGATGAACTAATGTTGAATAGATTACATTGAAGAAAAAAAGAAGGACGCTTTTTCTAGTCTGGTTTGATCTTTGATTTAGTTCAGTGACATGCAATTGAAAAGGATAACTGCCGCAAATTTTAATGTCTGAATAGTGTTTTTTGAATTAAAGAAAATAGGTTTTTATTCACATTGGGCCTTTCAAGTGTGCGGCTTTGTTTAGGAGCAATAGGGCTCTCCAGTTTTTTGCTTTGTTTGCTTCAAGTGTGTTTTAGGCTCTTTACGAGCGAGTGGTAATGTATTAGACATTGAACTGTAACCTGTTCTGTTCAGTGGAGTTTCTCTGTATCTTGCAGAAGAGCAAGTGCTCTTCAAGCAAGTTACAATTTGCAAGACGAACGCCATTGTTTCGCGGTTTGAAGGAGGAATGCGTTTTTGTTTGTTTGGCTAGTGCCGCAGACCTTGGTGCATCTTCACGCTGGATTACGGGGAGGAAACGAAGAAAGGGATTTTTTTTTCTTTTAAAGGATGCTCAAAGGTGCAAGGGATTCAAGGCAAATATTTCTACTAGGTTACACACGAGTCCTTTTTTGTGAGGAGACACCTTCATTGGGTTATTGTTTTTGGTGGTTAAAATAAAAACCACACTGTCCTCTAGTGGATCTAAATTGAACATGAGATCTGCTAAGTGTAATTATTATTTTTTTTTTTTGTAAATAATAATAATGATAATAGAGTTATAAATTAGATTTAGGGTCTGTGTGCGTGCATGTTCTCCCTGTGCCTGGTGGGGTTTCATGTCCTCCACAGTCCAAAAACATGCAGAGTAGTCTAATTACCGTTTCTAAATTGCCCATAGTGTGTGAGCGAGAGAGTGTGTGTATGTGTCCCCGTCCAGGATATACCCCGTCTCGTGCCTCGAGTTCTCCAGGGTAGGCAACAAGCCTTATTTTTTAAAGTTTTACTATTCACTCATGTTGTTTCTGATGTTATAACTTGTAATGATTAAATGTAATTATTTAAAAACAAAATGGAAGCATTTCTCTAGTGCGCAATTCAAACTGAACCAGAGTCTTTAAACAGGCAGAGCTACAGTACGTAATAAGTGATAGTACAGTAATAGAGATGAGTGGTAGCTCCAGGAGAATGCATGTTGAACCTAAGAACCAAGTCCCACCTTCTCATCCTTCAGTTCCCTCTTACAGGACAAAGAACAAAAAGATGACTTTTTAAGTGAAAAAGTCAAAGAAATAAAACCTGTCACATGACTCACCTCCTAATCCCAGGCATAGGAAGAAATTTAGTTGCCCGTCGCATAAAATTGTAGCACCGTAAAGCTAATGATGAGCTTTATTGAGAATTTCAACCCTTAAATTCTCCCTAAACACACTATTGAATAGAGGAATACTCTTAAGAGCCTTGGAGGTTAAAAATCAATTTAACAAATTTCATTACTACATAATCAGACAGTAGGTGTCTGATGTGCATGGAGTTTGCATGTTCTCCCCGTGTTTGGTGGGTTTCCTCCAGGTTCTCTGGTTTCTCCTCACAGTCCAAAGATTAAGCTAATTGGCCTTTCCAAATTTGCCCATAGTGTGTAAATGTGCATGTGAATGTTGACCGGAGGTCCTACCTTGGTTGCACAAGATAATAAATCCTGGATGGATGGATGGATGGATGGATGGATGGAATCATACGTAGCATTTAGTATTTAAACTGTATATCTACTTCGCAACTCATCTGCTAATGCTGCACATCTGGATGAATGGCACTGTATCCAAGGTGCAGATTGTTGTGTTACACTTTGAAATAATCCTGTAATAATTATTGATTTTTTTTTTTTTGGATACGTGGAACAAAAAGGTACCACTTTTTACCAAAGCTTTAAGTGATTTTCAGGCTTTTCAGTAAATAAGACACTAAACCGACAGTGTCTGAAATTTACTTTATAATACATTAAGAAAGAAAACAGTCATTTAAAATGCAATCATTCGAGAAATTGAACTCGACAAATATGTAAGTATTCCACAATATCAAATATTTTTGGTTCCAGAGATCAGCTTCTGGCTTTCTTGTTGTTTGTTAATGTACGTTCATTATCTTTCAATTCAATTCAATTCAATTCAATTCTAGTTTATTTGTATTGCACCTTGAACAACGGACATTGTCACATAACAATCCCACATAATTTTTATATGTAGATTTGTAACTTATTTATACGAGGGATGTTTAAGTCAAACCGGGACTTTTTATTATGTAGAATAACAGAACACAGTTATGAGAGTAAAAACTCTCTTCATTTCTCTATATAATACAGATATAGTTCTCTCCACTGCTACACTAATGCACTTATCCCAGTGTTTCATTAATACTTGGATACCATCAAGGAAGAAAGTTTTCTTCCTGATCGGGCTGCCTGTCTGATTCACGTCTGAAACGCTGACCTCCCAGGAACCCCTTTAATGGCCCAAACATGTGGTGGACATGGCTTGGAGCGAGGTCGGGACTGTACGGCGGATGTGGCGATAACTCCCAGCCGAGTTCAAGTGGTGTTGATGAATGATTATGTGTACAGTTCCCACAGACAGACGCGTCTCCCCCGCGACTTGGCGACAAGTTATCTGACGATTTTTAAGGAGCAAGCGTTCCACTCGCTGAGTGTTCACAGGAACACAGATGCTACAAACTGTTGACTGATAGAGACCTAGGTATAAAACTGTTATGATTTTAATCCTAAAACTATCAAAGCGACTGCAGTTTAAAAAAAAAAATAATAAATCCTACAAAACTGTTTGATTTTAAGATAAAACATGATTTTAAGGGGTGTCATCCTCAGGAGTCACTAGTACTGTATCTTTAAGCAGACCATACATGATCATCCTCAGCAGTCGTAAGTGGTCTCCATGTGATGAAAACTCCAACCAGAAGTAGGGCACCAGAATGGATCAGGCAGGTCTAGAGAGCAGAACGGGTCAGAATCACATTGTTTCAGGCGAAAGGGGGAAATCTTTTCATTACAATACACCAAACGTGTAAGCAGCAGGGGGCTCTAAACATTACATATTGCTGCTTCAAAACAAGAAGACTCACCTGCACTGATTTATCCATCACACGGACGCTATAAAACATTCAGACAATGCATGGAGTCCAACTTCATAGGAGTCCAAATGCTTACATGATGAAATTAGTAATGTGATGGAAAATTTTTTTATTTTTTAAGTACAACGACACCTGAGCGACAGATAACTTTCTGCTTGTGGACGATGAATACATTTTATTCGTCAACTCACCTCTGTTCTCTCCGTGCTAATAAAATGCAGTGATTAGCAACAGCGTGAAGCACCCTTGCTCAAGGCTCCAGTGGGACGATTCAATTTACACAATCGACGCAGGCGGCTCGGTTATTTTAACAGAGGACAAAGTGGAGGACCACTCGACCTCCAGACAGGACACTGCTTGCCGTGTGTTTGTGTATATACTCGGTGTGTGTGTGTGGAGAGCCATGCAAGACAAGAGAGATGAGATCACCGCATCAACAGCGGCCGGGTCTTGTTGCTACGCAACAGCAAGTCGCTCTGCCCACACACAGATCTGTGCACTAATAGCATCATGGCCTGCCTGAGTAGGCGCTTAACACACTCGCAGCTTTATTGACTAATCCTGAAATGAGTTAGTTTTCACTTTTAACAGCAGACATGAAGGCCAAACTACTTACAGCAGTAATTTGGGCGGAAAATTAATTAACACAATTCTCACCGTACCTTTAATGCCTCTGATCAGCCAGAAAGATTAAAATGTGCTTTCATTTTGTACGGTAGCTACCAGGGTAATGTCGTTATTGTAGTCATTATTGGTAATGTACAGTACTATACAAGACAATCCAGGACTTGTGATGAAATTTCTTGTGAATGAAGGTGTAAAACCGATACACATATTGTATTAGCCGCAGTAAAAACATCTGAAAGATGCAAAGGTTTTACAGAAATATGTGCGTCCATGAATGACGATCCCAGACAAGGTGGCTCGGGGCCCACCCCATGAACATTCAGAGAGTGGAGCGCCTGATCCTTGAAAATTGACGGATAATGTATTGCTAACTTGAGGAAGAGACACTGTGTTTGAGCGCTGTACGGAAAATTATTCACCAACACGACTTGCACATTACAGGAACTCGGCTGCCACATTCCCTGTACAGTCCTGACCTCGCTCCAAGCCATTTCCACATGTTTGGAACATTAAAGGGGTTCCTGGGAGGCCAGCGTTTCAGACGTGAAATGATCATGGAGCCGGCGCCCTGAGAAAACTTTCTACCTTGTATCCAAACATTAGTGAAACACTGGAATACGTGCATTAGTGTGCTTTAGCGTGAGTGTTTACTCTCATAATCGTGTTCTGTTATTCTGTGCAATCAAAAGTCCCGAGTTTGACTTGAACGCCCCTCGTAGTTGTTGTTAGTAAGAAGCAATTTAGACAGACATCTGGCAGCATATTTTAGTATTTAATATACTAAATAATAGTTATTATTATAGTGAGTGGTGAAGATTTACCTCTTGAATATTTTGAAAATCAGAAAAGCTGTCTTCAGTGAAATTAACACCGTATGATCATCAGACTAAAATTTTAGGCCGCTGGTGATTTTCATTTACATTACAGCCTCTTTCTACCCCAGGGGCCGCATTTATAAAGAGGGCAAACATTAGCACCGGTGTAACTGGCAGCTTAAGAAGAAGCCATTCAATAAATCGTCATGTTAATCCTAATATTAATGCTACTGTATTGTTTTATGTGATTAATTTTTCAGCTCAACCTGTTATTAAAAAAAAAAAAATGCAGTCACCGTTTTCACTTTGATCAGTCAGTTTAGTCAAATTAATTTCCCCCAAACTTTTTTTAATTTTTTTTTTTTTGACAATTTTATATAACGGGAGGTAACAAAGATCTTAAAATGTTCATTTAATCCTCTGGATACAAAAAAAAAAGCATAAAAATACCAAATATGTATACAAATATGTTTTAATATGTCATTATGTGGACTATATGGACAAAAGTATTTGGCCAAACATGCAATGACATTGTATCCAAATATATACACTTGAATGTGTAGTCGGTCCCCCTTTTGCAGTGACTTTATAACAGCGTCCACGGAAGGCCGTCCACAAGCATTTGGAGTGTTTCTGTGGGAATTCATGTCCATTCATTCTGTAGAGCATTTATGAGGTCAGGCACTGATGTTGGACGAGAAGGCCTGGTCCATCCCAAAGGTCCTCGATGGGGTTGAGGTCAGGGCTCTGTGCGAGTCAGTCAAGTTCTTCCACATTAAGCTCATCAAACCATGTGCTTGGTGCACTGGGTCAAAGTCATGTTGAAATAGATAATTAAAAGTTGCATACTGTAGAAACAGAACATTTTCCAAGACATCCTGGTATGTTGAAGTCATTCACTGGAGATAAGGGGCGTGAATGACGGAAACACCTGAATTCAATAATTAACAGGTTTGGCCCTAATACTTCTCGCCATATACTGTATGTGGCATTATTTGAAATCGGATCCATGATTAGCACAATTGTCTCACACCTCCAGGCTCGAGGGTTCGGTTCTCAACTCTGGTCTGTGCATGGAGTTTGTATGTTCTTTGGGTGATTGAAGGGTTTCCTCCCACAGTCCAAAGACATGCAGTGTATTCTGATTGTTGTTTAGCTTATGACTGGGTGTGTGAATGTGTGTGGGCGCATGTGAGATGAAAGAATTTGTGGTCCTCAGCAATGTATGTTCCCCTTAAAGCAGCGACTGATGGCGTGCACTGTAGGCTGTTACAGGCAACTACTGGTCAATGATGATGGTTTAAGAATAGTTTTTCTTTTGCTGTAAGTAGCTTTAGAAATTTTGCTCAGAAAATGTAAAATGGCATTTGATTGGGATGGATCCAAATCCATCCATCTAGGAACCTCTGTAGTCCAATTAGGGACTGTGGAGGCCAATGGCGACCATTGGATTTATTCCCATTTTGTATGACCGCGGTAGGACCTCTGGTCAACACTCACAGAAACATCCACACACTACAGGAACACTATTTGTGAACTAAAATTAGCCTAATCTTCATGTTTTTGGACTGTGGGAGGAAACTGGAGAACCCTGAGGGGAGAACATGCAAACTCCACACACACAGACAGACAGACAGACAGACCGACCCGGGAATCGAACCCGGGACCCATTGATGCAAGGTGACAGTGCTAACCACCACACCACCGTGCCGCCTTTGTTACTAATGAGGGGTCAGTAAGAACGTTCCTGTTGAATGTGATAAGGACATGCATCACTGCTTTGTTTGAAAATGTTTGGTGTAGGACATATAAGGCAAATGCTACACACCTTATTGCGTTTAATTGAAAGCTATAAGTACCACTTAGTGCACTGAACGTAACTCCGCTGTCGCTGGTTTCAGCGCGCCAGTTCGTGCCGTGTCGCCGGCGTTTGTTTTCACTGATGTCTTTGAAAGCTTAAAGGACTTTGCAATGAGACGTTGTCAACCACTAACTGACCGCTCTAATTACTGAAATTAGAGAGCCGTTTCATCACTGGCATTACGCTGGATGAAAGAGAGCTCGAGAGAGGGATGACTGATCAGCTCTGATGATGGCCCTCCTCCCTGTATGGCTGTGTTTTAATTCTGTTTTTAATGCTATAAAGCGCTCGGGGTTTACTGCTCTGATGGATATTGTGCACGCTGATGGTTGGGATGAGCAGAAAGTCAGTGTGAGCACAAATGCACTCACGTTAGCGTCATCTTTTCAACATCTTATTTCCGCCGAGTTGATTACAGGGTGGGTGTTCGAATAAATGAACGTGAAAACAAAGAACGGGCAATCAGCACTTCATAGAGCAGGGACAGAATAATGAGAGAGCTCACACACATGCGTGTGCATGGAGTCTTTTGAAATGACACTCATGCGCGTGACACATTAGGCAGGGCTTGCACTTTGGGCCGAGATGTGACGCGGAGTGGCATAATCTTAATATGTAAATGAGCGCGGACTTGTGTCGACACAAAAGCCAGCACCACGCCTGTCACGGCAACAGAAGGAAACACGTCACGCGCGTACAATGCCAGCTGTCAGCGGGAAAAGGAGAGGAGAGATTCGGCATTGAAGACGGAAGATGCGTTCTCGGTTTAAGTGCCGTATCAGAGAAAGTCACTCAGTGAAAGCCAGTGAAACTGCTTAAACAAGATGTATTCAAACTATCCAGTCTTCTGCTTAGCATTCAAATCCTTTTCTTTTTTTTTTGACAATCCATTACAGAATAACAAAAGTTTTGTTCAAGGCTTCAAATCAATACAATCAAGCCATTTACTAAGAAGTAAGGAATAAAACATCTGGGATGATGGAAAATAGCGAACCGTAAAGCGCTGTGATACGACCCAACACAATGGTAAAAGGTTAAAAGTTAAAGGGTTAATTATTTACCAATAATTGCATATGTTTTATTACTCGTATAGTTACAGTGCTACTGTAAAATCAGTAAAATCCCCCTGTAGACCCCTGTATGGGCCTCTTCTAAATGGTTGAAATGTTGCATTGTGGTAAAAGTAATAATATATTTAATTAAAAATAAATAAACTTTTGTTTGGTGGTGCAACAATGCAAATGTTTTTTTTTTCCTTCGATTTCCACCTTATTTCTAATGGTACACTATGCTACAAATCATTTGAAAAGGCATGTTATTTAAAGCCCCAAGGACATGACTGGTTAAGTGGTAGGCTTCTCCCCTGCCATGTGAAAGGCTTGGCTTCATGACCCCTTGACGAGAGCACCTCAATGAACAAAAACATCTAGAATGGTGTTCGAGTGAAATCACGACTTTTGATTGTGCAGAATTACTGAACACAGCCCTTTATTTCCCTTTATATAATCCCCTGCTACACTAATGCTAGTCCTTGGATACCATCTGGGTAGAAAGTTTTCTCAGTACACCGGAGCCATGATTGGAATGCCTGCTTCACATCTTCACATCGCCGGCCTCCCAGGAACTCCTCACTCAGACATGTGGAAATGGCTTGGAGTGGGTTCAGGGCTGTAGATGTCAGGATGTGGCAATAACGCCCATCCGCGTTCCTGTAATGTGCAAGTGGTGTTGGTGAACGATTGTGTGTACAGTTCCCATAGACAGATGTGTCTCTTCTTTAAAACGTTTGAACCATTCTAACGTTTTACTGCGGCTAAGAGTCTCCTCACCGTACTGTGCTTGAAGTCTTCCGTAAATGTCAATCGGTTTTACTTTTTCATTCACAAGAAACCTCATCACAAGTCCCAGTTTGACTTGAATGCCCCTTCGTATTTAAAGACACAGTGACATCTAGTGGATTTTCTTAGAATAGCGTACCTCAACCAAGCGGTAGAGATGGCTCAGTCAGGTTAGGTTTGACACATTTTTCAATTAGATATAGTGACTTGAAATGTTCTTTAGCAAAATGTTGAGCAGGACATTAAAGGGTTAAACAGCAAATTGTTTTCATCAGTTATATTTACATTTAATGCTGTGGAACAACCATCACATTAGTCATGGGTCACTATAAAATTTCCAGCCACTGCGTCCATGTTATATGCAGTGTACATTTCATAAAAAATAAAATATAATGCAGCTACATAAAGCTAAAATAACTAATAATAATGTGTTCTTATCTTAACCCTTAAAACTTGTTCAATAAAATCTCAATGTTAGTGTTCTGAATCCTTATTTTACATTGGATTAAAGATAGACTAAAGAGTTACAATGAAATATTTAGGTTAACCAATCTTAAGGTCCAAATAATTTATTATTTTAACTTCTTTTCAAAAGTTTTCCCAAGCTGAACTCAATTTTTTTTTAATGTTTTTTATGTTTTTTTTTTTTACATGCAAAACACAACGAGCGTGATGTTTCTTTTCACTCATATGCCATTATGTCTGATAGGACTGTCACCGTAAAGGTTGGTGTGTTCTTTACAATTGTAGTTTCTAGAACTTTGACCTCATACCTCAATTTGGCTGCAGTTTTTATAAATTTATGGAGCTGCATGTTAATGCAGCTAAAACATTTGTTCCTGCCTTGGTTAGATAACTTTTAGGGGCGAAAACTATTCTTGAGATGGCTACTGTTATATCTATATAGTGACAATGAAAAAAAAAGTGATGTATTTTTATGTTATCTATTGCTAAATTTAGGATGAATATATAGTTGCATTTATTGACAAATTAGCGGTGATGTTTTTGTAATATGTACAACCAGGATACTACCAGGGAATAAAACCAGGCAAAAGGTAGATGCTAATGTTTAAAAACAAAAAAAAACAAACAAACATAAAATCTTCTAGTCTGAAAATGGTTTATACAGTATAGTAAATTCTATTTCCTATAGAAGTAGAAAATAATGAAATGCTGCCCTCTTGTGCTTCAAAATAACACAGCAAAATAACAAACATTTAAATAGTTCCATCCATCTAAGAAGCTCTGTAGTCCAACTAGGGACCCGGGGGGCCAACGGTGACCACTGTATTTGGTTTCATTTCTACCGGACCTCCGGTTAACCTTCACACGTGCATTCACACACTACGGGCAATTTGGGAACGCCAGTTAGCCTAATCTGCATGTCTTTGGACTGTGGGAGGAAACAGGAGCACAGGGATGAAACCCGCTAAGTACAGGGAGCTCCATGAAGACATGGTATGTTATGTTGGACTTGAAAAAATCAAGTGTCCTGCACATAATAACTCAACTGGAACTACTATAAACCCAACCCAAAGTCATGGAGTTGCCCACACTGATTTTCTGCACCTGTCAGCAGTGGGTGGGGCTGAAAAACTTATGCATACTGTGATAGATAGATAGATAGATATTGTCTATACCTCTTTATCCTGTAGAAAGGGACACAGGGGGCCTAGAGCTTATCCCAGGAGACTTAGGTCATGGGGTGGGGTACCAATCCATCACAGATTAGGTTATATAATGAGCAAATATAACTGTGAATAGTGAGACTTTTATGAAGTAGGGCAAAATGTATGCCCTTGGATGAGTAGTTGAGGGATGATCAGGACCCAGAATACTGAGGCATTAACGCAGTGTGTGGCCCTGGGGATGAATGATTTCCTGAGTGTGACAGCAGAGCAAAAGTCTGCCACTGAACTGAGCATGCTCCTCTGCTTGGCTCCACACAGAGAGAGGGTGACTGGTGTTGGACATGGTGGACAGCATTTTGTCCAAGGTCCTCCTTTCCAGCCGCCCAAACCAGAGACCCAGCTCCCCTAACTACTGTACCTTGTTCAGTCATGTTGAGTTTCTGTCTTTGAGTTTCACACTTCAGTACACAAGAGAAAAGAAGTGAACGCAAAGGCTGAATCACAATAAAGCGTCCTATTTTACACAAAGTGCACTAGGTAGGGTGACTTTTGCTCACTATGTAGGGCACGAGTGTAGTGAGATGGAACCTGTTTGGGACTGAAACCTGCTTCAAGAAACGAGTCTGTGCAAGTACCCGTGACTGAAACTGTGATAGGAAGGGAAACTATGGGGCAACTTGTTGGAGGTTTCTATGACGCCGAAACTAAATGAGTAAAAGTACCAGGTTTGTGGTTTATTTTTTTGTGCTGTATTTCTGACACATGACTTTATTTTCTGCACGGTTTGTGAAACGGGATATAAAGAGATGCGGGAGACGTCCTGTGAGCTTATAAATCCTACAGTATAACATTAGATAGTTTATAACCTCATTAGATGTTTTTTTTTTAAATTATTTATCATACCTGTTTAATTAAGCATGTCCTGCCTCTGTATATCAATTTAACTGAAACAGCTAACGCTTGGTGTTTTCGTGACCACGGTGAAGTTGGTTTTATATTGGACATTCGCCACACATTCAAGATTAAATCATCTGTTTATCAATAATTATGCAAAC
>JAQQZS010000005.1:3981680-3992038 GCA_030068045.1 Platyallabes tihoni | reverse complement strand
AAAGGTTTTTGTACTTTCCTTCCTCAGAGTTGCTCTAAGACGTTTTCTAAATCACTTTTAGTTTAAGACTCCAAGCTAGGACTTTTTAAGCTAAGATAGGAGCTCTCTGAGAGAATTCTAAGAAGCTTTGTGAATATGGGACAAGGACTGTAGATAACTCCCAGCCAAATTCCTGTAACATGCAAGTGGTCTTTGTGAATGATTGTGAATGATAAATAAAAATCTTACACCATTTCCACATTTCTGAACCGCTTTTGTTTATATAGCCTTTCTGACACACAAAAACAAATCAATAATAGTGTGTGACTACATTATTTAATTACAGTGGTGTGACAGATCCTTGGAGAAATTAAAGATCAATGAGAATCATCATCATTACTATATTTGTGTATGTGAGAAAAGTAAATGATACTGTATTGGGTTTTTAATTGGTACTCTATGTGTAATGTTGTAGGTTTACAGGTATCTTCCAGGCTTCGACTGGTTCTTTTTGGACTCCATCACTGCCAACGACATCCGATTTCACAGCGATGAGAAGTAAGCGTTTGTGCTCGTCTCGGTTTGTCTCAATCTAACACACAGATTTATGACTGCATTGTCATTAATATACTGTAGCTGTGATCTCTAGAGCTGTGACTCGTACATAGATTTTTGTGCATTGGGATTTTTATTTTAAATTAAATTCAGCAGCATTAATGTTTATTGTACAATTTGTCATAAGCAGCTACTATATCTCTTAGAGGTTTTAAAAAACTACAACAAAAAAAAAATCTAATAAGCATTGAAATGCTGTTGTCTCATACAAAGTGGTAATCGTTTTTTTCCTTTCCCTTCACTACACATCAATGCAGTAGTCTAGAGTTTGTCCAGTAGATAAACTCAAAAGTAGAAGAAGCGATATGCTCCTAATTTCCTTTTCTTTTTCTTTAGCAAAAAAACTTTTTTATATATATATATATATATATAAAAAATATAGACCCGATTCTCAATTAAAAAAGTGGCGCGTTGGTTCACTTAATTAAATCGAGCCATAAAATATTTAATTTAATTGCATAATCAATTCAGTCGCAGAGCTTTAATTATCTCTTGTGTCTTGTGAGCATTTATTTTTGTGACCCTGCGAGCTTCATAGATCTTCACAGTCTGCAACTCCTCAATAAGGAGCCACATTACTTACATCAGAGATTCCAAAAAGTGTGTTAATCCTGAACACATACATTACTGATTTAAAAAATCCTTGTTGACATTGTTGGTGACAAGATGAGCCGTCGCCCCAGTCTGAGGTCATGAGCGCTCTGGAGCAGGTTTTCATCCAGGATGTCTCTGTACATTGCTGCAGTCATTTTTCCCTTTACCCTGACCAGTCTCCCAGTTCCTACCGTTGAAAACCATCCCCACAGCATGATGCTGCCACCACCATGCTTCACTGTAGGGATGGTATTGGCTTGGTGATGAGCGGTGCCTGGTTTTCTCCAAACGTGACGCCTGGCATTCACACTGAAGAGTTCAATCTTTGTCTTATCAGACCAGAGAATTTTGTTTCTCATGGTTTGAGAGTCCTTCAGGTGCCTTTTGGCAAACTCCAGGCGGGCTGCCATGTGCCTTTTACTAAGGAATGGCTTCCGTCTGGCCGCTCTACCATATAGGCCTGATTGGTGGATTGCTGCAGAGATGGTTGTCCTTCTGGGAGGTTCTTCTCTCTCCACAGAGGACCTCTGGAGCTCTGACACCTCCCTGACTAAGGCCCTTCTTCCCCGATCGCTCAGTTTAGATGGCCGGCCAGCTTTAGGAAGAGTCCTGGTGGTTTTGAACTTCTTCCACTTACAGATGATTGAGGTCACTGTGCTCATTGGGACCTTCAAAGCAGCAGAAAGTTTTCTGTAACTTTCCCCAGATTTGTGCCTCGAGACAATCCTGTCTCAGAGATCTACATACAATTCCTTTGACTTCATGCTTGGTTTGTGCTCTGACATGAACTGTCAACTGTGGGACCTTATATAGACAGGCGTGTGCCTTTACAAATCATGTCCAATCAACTGAATCTACCACAGGTGGACTCCAATTAAGCTGCAGAAACATCTCAAGGGTGATCAGGGGAAACAGGATGCGCCTGAGCTCAATTTTGAGCTTCATGGCAAAGGCTGAGAATACTTATGTACATGTGCTTTCTCAGTTTTTTTTTATTTTTATTTTTATTTTTTTTAATAAATTTGCAAAAATCTCAAGTAAACTTTTTTCATATTGTCATTATGGGGTGTTGTGTAGAATTCTTAGGAAAAAAAATTAATCCATTTTGGAATAAGGCTGTGACGTAACAAAATATGGAAAAAGTGATGCGCTGTGAATACTTTCCGGATGCACTGTATATATAACTGTAGCTGAGTAATACTGGCATGTGCATCACTGACCAGTATTATTTATAGACTGTGTAATGTTCTGCATTAAGAGAAGGCGATCTGACTCATACTCAACTCGAACACTGGACACACACACACACACACACACACACACACACACACACGGTTCTGCAGAACACAGCTTTTGCAAAGGCGTAGCAGCAGAAATCTGAGCATTTTGTTTCCATGGTTGAGAATGGAATAATGCAGGCACTCAAACACTCATGCAATTTAAGATTAAAATTCAATTATTTGCCACATGTACCTTACAGCACAGTGAAATAATTCCTTCACATATCCCAGGTAGGAAACTGAGCACAGGGTCAGCCAGGATACAGCGCCCTCTGGAGGAGACAAGGTTAAGGACCTTGCTCAAAGGTTTGGATCAGTAACTCAGAGCCTCGACCTTTTGAGCCACCACTGAAAGAAGTCTCACACTGCTGTACTATTCAGATTATATTATATATTGTATTGCAGTAATACAATACGTTTTTAAAATGGTAAAAAACAGTACTACTAATAATAAAGCTTTTATTATCTCGTCTCAGTTCTTATGTATTATTAGCCTATAAAAAATTGACGAGTCTAATATCTTTTAGCATTATAAGCAGCAAATCATCATCACGTCTCGTTGGAGAAAAGTGTGATCGATATCGCTTTTGGCACATATTTACATAAATAATGAAATTCCACCATTTGGTTTGAAAAGATTAAATTCTGTATGTAAGCGTCAATACCCCGGTTATGGCAGCCATTAAATAAGGAAAAAAATATTTATTCAAAAAAAAAAAAGGGATAAAATAGCAAAGATTTTGAATAGGCGTACCATCAGGTAAGGTTTTTAACCTTACAAGTTTTTAATATAAAACTTGGAGCTTCACCGGATAGTTGGCTAACAGTGATGCCATCTTGTGACCTCTGAGGCTGTGTTTTAGGAAATCTGTGCCTGATCATTCTTTTTCTTCTTCTTCTTCTTTTGTACCTCCTGTAGTGTGAATCATTTATCCTGTCCACTCCTGATTCTACATGCTGAAGACGATCCTGTCGTCCCCTTCCACTTGGGAGACAAGGTAAGAAGGAGATGATGGTAACACAGTGATATTTTCATAACTGATCCAGTTAATCAGTAGCCTGAAGATCAGAGCTGGGCTTTTTATTATATATTAATTAACTATCATTATTGTTAACTTGGTGTACATGGAATGATGTGTAACACAGTTACTCAGTAGTCAATATCTAACTTACATTAACTGCTTTGTTTCTCCTGCTCTATTGTGACGCTTCCTGCTGCACACCTCGTTCTCCATCTAATGCCTTTCTCCTGTCCTTCAGCTGTACAACATCGCATCTCAGTCTAAGAGCCTGACTGGACACAAGTTGCAGTTTATTTCCTTCCCCAGCACTCATGGCTACAGGCACAAGTTCATCTACCGCAGCCCCCAGCTGCCTCACATACTCAGGTAAGCGAAAGAGAGACAAACGGAGACAAAACAAGAAAGAGAGCTACGTAGGTTATGTAAAGCAGGAAAGAGACAGATTAAGCCAGAGAGAGAGAGAGAGACATACCAAGTTGAAAACACCGAGATGGAAAGAGAAATAGAGAGAGAGGGAGAGAGAGAGACACAGAGACAAAAATAGAGAGACGGGGACAGAGACCGAGTGAGAGGCAGAGAGAGTGTATTTGAGTGAGAGACAGATAAATAGAGATATTATGTACATGTATGTATATTAGTGATGGGTCATTCATGAACGATTCGTTCTTTTTAAACGAGTCTTTAATGTGATTCAGAAGAAC
This sequence comes from Platyallabes tihoni, assembly GCA_030068045.1. Classification (NCBI taxonomy): domain Eukaryota; kingdom Metazoa; phylum Chordata; class Actinopteri; order Siluriformes; family Clariidae; genus Platyallabes; species Platyallabes tihoni. The sequence goes on along the minus strand of JAQQZS010000005.1, from coordinate 3,987,847 downwards.
GAGCAGTCTCGGAGAGTGATTTGTTCATTTTCTACTGGGCGTACACATGCGCAAAGCATGGCAAAACCTACGTAGGTTATGTACAGGAAACAGAAATGAGTAGTCTTTTGGTCTGAATCGTTCATTCTTTTGTCACATGACTCCCATAGACGCTATGCAGTGCAATAGATTCGAAAGAATGAATGACTCAAACAGCATGAGTAGCTCACCTCTTATATCTTCTGGTCCATTATAATATGTCCTTAGCTGCATTGTAATATTTTTATTACTGGAACTACTGTATAGCCAGGAACAAATCTGTGTATGTAAACGTGCTGGGGGTCTGTTCATTGAAAATGTAACATTTGATTTTAGTTCTAAACAAAAGAACAAAATGAACTAAATGGCTCAAAAAAAAGATTTGTTCATTTTGATGAACGAGATTCAAAGAACCGAGTCACTAAAATGATTCAAACTTCTCATCGCTAATGTATATATGCTTTTTTTATGTTCACAAAAGTCACTTTATCTTTGAATAAATATCTGTACTCTCTCATATATATACATTTATATTATTATTACTCTTTCTATACTATTCTTTTATTTATATATATATATATATATTTACTCCTGTTATTTTATGTTGCTTATTTCTAAAACGAATGTAAATATTTGTCATGTCAATAAGCACCTTTGAATCTTTAATCTTGAGTCTAGGGAGACCTGGAGAGAGAAGACACGCAGTGAGAGAGAGAAATAGGGACAGAACTAGAGAGACCGAGGGGGGAAAAAAGAGTTTTTCCAGTGAGAGACCGAAATAGAGAAAGACAGTGTAAATGACGGAGAGATGGAGACAGAAAGAGAAACAAGGAGGAAAGAGAGAGAGCGAGACGGGGAATTCAGCAATAAGTGAGTTCTATTTGAATCGGTAAGTTGGACCAAGTGGCCACTGAAAAGATGATGATGTACAGACATAAGTGAGGACATGAACTGATGAAAGGATCGAGGGATGAATGAAAGTGTTGGTACATGGATGAGTGTAAGAATGATGTTAAATGGATGGATGGATGATAGAAAAAAATTCTGTTTTAGAATTAAGATAATTGCAAATGCCGATGTAATCCTCTCCTTCTCTCTCTCTCTCTCTCTAGTGATTTTCTCAGCACGACTCATCCACACGTATAGTTGCAAGCTCTACCAGATCGCCCTCTTTTTCCCTCTCTCTCTCATGCACACACTTACACACACCCTTCTGTGTCTGCACTCTACATGTACACACACACACACACATACCCATGCATCATACACACTTCACCTCTGCATTCCAAACTTCATTAATCGACCTGAAGAACAGCGAACAGCAGGTGAGAGGAAGAGAAGAAGAGGGGAAAGGCAGCTTGAGCACAACGTATGCAAAGAGATATGCAAACCTGCACTGAACAGAAACCGTGTGTTTGTGAGACACACACACACACACACACACACACCGCACAGTAGTGTATATGACCATGTAATGGATGTGGATGTGCTGCTACTCTACTCACATCACCACATGTAGAGTCTCCTGGACCTTTTATTTATTTGGTGTAAACTTATCAAGTCAAGTTTAAAGCAAAGTGAACAGTTGGATAGTATTTTTTTTTAAAAAAAAACAATCACTATGATACATATAGATATTTTTTATCAATTAGAAATATTTATTTATTAATAAATATTAAATAAATATTTTTTAAAAACTCAACTCATTCTGTTTTAGATGACAATCATGAAATTGGCAAAACTCATCTTTGAATTTTGTTTCAGTTTAAACGTGAGTGACATATTTCTCTGTTTATATTGATTTTTATATAAATATATTCTATGATAATCTCTTGTAACACATTCCGAAAACTTGAATATTTAATAATATCTCATCTCTAAAAACGAGATTATTTCAACTCTTATAATTAACATACAAATACATAAAACTTGTTTCCCAGCAAATGGAGATTTACTGGACAGAATAACAATAATAAGAGTCTTCACCAGTATCCAAGTCAATAATGATTATATTTACCAAAATATCATTCATGTATCTATAGGCAGTATATGTATAAATCTATTGGGTCAGTTATTGGGAGGTGTTTAATTCCATCTCCTCTGAAATCACAAAATATAAAAGTAGTAATACATGGGGTAATATTTATTTATGAGTAATCACATGGTTTAAAATTAGCATGGATATGGATAGAGTATATAACAGTTACATAACTACAATTAAAAGTTTCCTCGTTTTTAACATAAACATTGAAGGTTTTTTTTTAATATACATAATTACAAACCTATGTACAAGCGGCGTTCAAGTAAAACTGGGACTTGTGATGACCTTTCTGGTTAATGAAGGTGTAAAAGCGATAGACTTTAAGAAGACTTCAAACACTGTACGGTGATGAGACACTTGGTCGCAGTAAAACATTTAAACGTTTAAAAAAAAAAAAGAAAGAAAGAAAAAGGCAGTAAATATGTGAATGATGATCCCGACCAAGGTAGCTCTGAGCCCACAGCAGTCTGTGCACATTTAGCGAGTGGAACGCCTGATTGTTGAAAAATTGACGGATAACTTGTCGCCAACTTGCAGAATGGATTAATCTGTTGGAACTGTACACACAGTCATTCAACAAAACCACTTGCACATTACAGGAACCAGGCTGGGAGTATTTGCGACAACCCCAGTACGGTCCTGACCTCACTCCACATGTTTGGGCCATTTAAGGAGTTCCTGGGAGGCCAGTGTATTAAATGTGAAGTCCGATCATGGCTCTGGCACACTGAAAAAACATTCTACCCTGATGGAATCCAAACACTAGTTGAACACTGGGATAAGTGCATTAGTGTAGCAGGGGATTATGTAGAGAAATAATGGGAGCTTTTAACTTTTATAACTTTGTTCTGTTATTCTGCACAATCAAAGGTCCCGGTTTGACTTGAACGCCCCTCGTATTTCATTAGCTACTGCTAAAGCGAAGCTACTACACCCATGCGGACAGCAATACGCTCACTTTACTGATCAATCAACGTCTCGTGATGTGTAGAGCAGTAATGTACTGTACTGGTTATTCATGAGGGAAAATGTACTCTGGGAGTCTGGGTGTGTGTTATAAACCGTAGGTCAATGAAATGTTCTGAATGTAGGATCATGCTGTATGTATACTTTATTTTATTTTATTTTTTTTAACACAGTATGTACATGGATGATCAGGGGTTAGCTAACATGCTATTTACATAGCTATTTACATGATGTCCTTTGTGCGTCGATTTGTTGAGCAGCGTTAGCGTTTCTATTAAGCCCTGCTATGCACTTCCAGTTGAGGAATTACTCAAAAGTTACATAACGATGTGAGCTTAATGCCTGACAAGTAGAACATGAACGGGACTGTATGAAGCATACTTGTATGTGGATAAGTGTGTGTGTGTGTGTGTGTATGCATGTTAGCTTTAGTGTTACTAGCCAGTGTGTCCCCTAGCCTCAAAGTCCATGTCCTCCACATACAGTATGACACGTGCATCACAAAAGCTAGAGTTCTTGTTCTGATGTCTATTCTGGAACTAGCTAATGGTGAGAGGTTGAGGGGGAAAAAATACCCAGGTCACTGAATAAACATGATCTGTAGCTTTATGCAGCATAAAAACACCTAGCATTCTGCTTTATATTTTGTTCTGTATCAAAACTAATGTTTCGTCCTGGGAATGCCGTCACTTTACCATATCAATGGATCATCAAAACTGTCTTGTTAAAGGAATTCCTGCAGTCAAGAACGTTTAGCAAAGTGTCTGATTATCTAATAGAACTCTAGCATTTGGGACTCAGCCTGTTTCTCGTTTTTTTCCCCCTTCCCTTTCTTTCCTAAGTGAGTGACCAAAGCCTTGAATATATCAACTGAAACTTTTTTTTTTTTTTTAAACTTGGTGTGGTATTAGACGCATGTTACTTTCTCAATCCATCATGATTATTTAATACAAGATCTAAATAAATTAATACAGTTTATTTCCTGTAATTTCTATTAACATTATGTTAAGAAAGTCTGAGCTCTCTGCTCGAATTCCCTTCAGCTGCCTTCGTCAAAGACCAAACACGACCTTCGAGCATATTCTCAGTCTTTTAAATACTTTTATGAAATGTGTTAAAGTTATTACTTTTTCTTTTCTTTTCTTGCGAAGTACCATGTGGTTTACAGATTTGTGTTGTTTTTAAGCTGCTAAACTACTGTACTACTAGACTCACAACACGATTAGGTACAGTTTATGTTTGTACATAATAAAGGATTGAACTCACAACTGACTGGAGTTTTCACTACAGCTAGAGAGTCCCTGCTGGAAAAACCGAAGTGTATTGAGGCAACTGATTGATTTATAGAATTACAGTACTGTACAAAGTCTTGAGCCCAATGTATTTCTTCATATTAAATTAAATAATGTAGTTTAAATTTAAGAAATGGTAACAAATGTTTTACTGTGACAGTCTGCAAAATGCATAAAGATGTAAACATTTAAAAATTGGTTGTTTGTGTAACAAACTCAGCAGCAACCTTATTTCCCCTCTCATCTGTTCCAACCACTCAGCCTTTAGCATCACCAGTATACTGATCGTCTGCACCCGTTTCTCACTGGTTGATGCTTTAAGTTAGATGTTTTTATGCTTGCGTAGTTCATAGGTCACTGGTGTGGCTAAACAAAAGATAAACATTTCTCTGAAACTGCTCAGGTACCACGACTAGACAGAGACAAAAAAAAAAAAAGTCCTTCAGGAAGCCTGGAGAATTATTTCTAAATTGCATTTAAAATATGTAGACAGTCTGGACCTCACTCACTCATCATCTATATCGTGGGGGCCTGGAGTCTACGAGCAGTTTGGTAACATCAGCCTAATCTGCATGTCTTTAGACAGTGGGAGGAAACCAGAGTACCAGGAGGAAACCTACAAAGCATGGGGAGAACCTGCAAACTCCATGCACACGGAGAGGGGAATTGAGCCTGGCCAATTGAGAGGTGCAAGGCCACAGTGCTAACCACTACACCACCGTGCTGCCCAATACTATTCAATTCAATTAAATTTTATTTGTATAGCGCTTTTAATAATTGCCATTGTCGCAAAGCAGCTTTACACAATCAAAAGAATTATTTAAGTTTGTATGAATGTGTATAAATCAATCAAAATGATAAGACAGTCCCTGATGAGCAAGCCGAAGACAACGGCGACAGTGGCAAGGAAAAACTCCCTGAGAAGGCAGTAAGAAGAAACCTTGAGAGGAACCAGACTCAACAGGGACTTCACCAATCTAGAATCACAGTACAAAATAATGAAAATCTGCCCTCTAGTGGTTTGAAAACAGCACAGCAATACAATGTATACAATATGTAAACAGTTTTTAAATTGTTTGATCCATAAGCTGTTTCGGTTTAATAAATGCATAAAATACTCTTCTGAAATCACGACCTATCTAGAATCACAGTACAATATAACACAGCAATACTAGAGAGTAGAATTTCACCAATCTGGAATCACAGTACAAAATGGTGAAATTCTGCCCTCTAGTGGTTTGAAAACAGCACAGCATTACAACGCATACAATATATATAAAATATGTATACGGTTTGGTAAATGTTTAATCTAGTGGATGAAAACAATGATACCATATGTATACAGTTTGATAAATATTTGATCCGTGAGCAGTTTCATTTTAATGAACGCATAAACTACTCTTCTGAAATCACGGCCGATCGAGAATCAGAGTACAATATGGTGAAAATCTGCCCTCTAGTGGATGAAAACAACATAGCAATACTAGAGAGAAGAACGTCACGACTCTAGAATGACAGTACAAAATTGTGAAATTCTGCCCTCTAGTGAAGTGAAAACAGCACACCATATGTATACAGTTTGATAAATATTTGATCCGTGAGCAGTTTCATTTTAATAAACGCATAAAATACTCACTTCTTCTGAAATCACGACGATCTAGAATCTCAGTACAATATGGTGAAATTCTGCCCTCTAGTGGATTGAAAACAGCACAGCAATACTATTTATAAAATATGTATACAATACGTATACGGTTCGATAAATGTTTGATCTAGTGCAGTGGTTCTCAAACATTTTCTGTCATTCCCCACTTAAGGGGGTGAGCGAATTTTCAAGCCCCACTTGTCAA
>JAQQZS010000005.1:3965044-3976369 GCA_030068045.1 Platyallabes tihoni | reverse complement strand
ACACCTATCACAAGTAAAATTACCACTAACGACGGAGGAAGAATGTCTAAACATCCTGCACTCCACACACTGAACAAATTGAATATTATCCATTATATCGTACCTGAGTCGGAGTTTAGTTGTCCTGCGCTGAATTCCGTTTGTTGTTCTTAGACGAAGAAACTCACGCGTTCACCAAAAAACGGAAAAAAGCCAAATAGTATGAAAGGTAGAAACTAGTTGCTTTTAATATTATTGTTGTAAAAATCGGAAAAAGCTGTATAATTTAAACGCTGATACTTTCGCTGCAACGATACAAAAACAGGAAGCCAAAAGTTCAGACAGCTTGTTTCAGATGCAGTGTAAATACATCATCCTACAGTACTTCCAACAATAGCCTTCTGGCTTAATGTTCTTTAAACCATTTCTTACTTTTTAATTCCGAATGAATCGTCAGGAAATTGTAAACCACTGCCTTCTAATGGTCTCTATTCAGAAAATCAATTTTTCAGGAATAGATCTGAACTGTGCAATGGCACCAGTTTTTCAGTCCAGAAAACCCAGTTTGGTGGCCTGCAGACATTATTTACATCCCAGCCAAAGAAAAATAACATGCATTTCGTTCACCTTCAGGTTTAATTACAGCACCAATGTGGTATCCAGTTCATGTGTTAAAATTATTCCCCAAGCTCCCAAACCATTCTGTCACAATCTGAGTCCTGGAATATTCCTGTGTCATCAGGGGGAAAAACTCCATAGATGTTATAACCTGATCATTTAGTACATTCAGGTCATCAGCTGACTTCAGTTTATTGCCACATTACTAAGCCTAAACTTGAGTAACTGAAGCAACACCAGATCATTACACTGTCCCTGGAGGCTTGTTCATGACCTTCATGCTCTCCACCCCCACCCCCCATTTTGCTCTTATCGTGGGTGTAGTTAGACCAGCAATTTCCAGGAAATTGATGCTGACCTCATGAATGGCCTCCAAAATGTCCAGATTATTACTGTGTGTGAGCTCACTTTTTTTTCCTATGGGGCTACGCGAAGAAGGAGGTCTACAAGACAAAGCCTCGAACAATAGATGACTTGGAGGCTTGGATTCAAGAGGTTCTCATCAAAATTCCAAAACAACTTCCTTCAAGAAGATCTTGAAGAAGATTGCATTCCATCTCTGGCCGTTTGAGGAAACTGGTTGAAGCCACTGGTGTCTACGTTGAAATTTAAAGATTTGCTTTCATTTTGGAATACAATTTGTTCCAATAAATTAGAAATATGGATTTTATTGCCAATTGTTAATGCGTAGTTAAAGTTCACCCACCCTGTAAATGAAGAATGCAAACTTACTGCAGAAGTATATATTCATCTTCAGTGACCGCTAGATCTTCGTTAAGGGTTAAGGTGGATACCAGAGACCAGAGAGCTGCAGGATCATTGGACATGAAGCATTATATTGCTACATATTCACATGCACAGTAAATAAGCATAATCAATCAACTTGAAGGACCTTCTTGTGAAGTTACAGAATGCCAAAGAACCCAAAGGGGAAATCCCATGAGGATATTACTATAAGAATTATTTGTGCTTGTTTGGTACATTTGGCAGGTTTATTGATTAAAGAGATCCTTTACTAATCGGAAGATGACAGGTTCAAACCCAAGAACAATCATGTTATACTGTTGTGCCCTTGAGAAAGGCCCCTAACCCTCAACAGCACGGATTGTTTAATGAAATAAAATGTACATTATCTGTATAAGGGCATCTGCCAGATACCGTAAATGTATTATAAATGTGAATACATCTGAATAGACGTAACATAACGTGATTAAACGTTAAAACTCTGTAGCGTGTACTACAGAACAGAATACACACTGCACTTAGACAGGTCATCTTTCTGCGCTCATGGTGAGAAACAATTTTCTAGATGATAACGTGGGCATCAAATACACACAGTCAAGGTCAGTGTAGGAACAGAAGTTCTATGAGAGAATAGGAACAATGTTATCTGTGTGCGTTTTTCATTTGGATGAAATGTACAGCATGTAAAGGGGGAAAAATATTTTTAAAATAAAACAAGTTAACCAATATTACTTAACCACAAGAATGCAAGTCATATTTTTATAGTTTACACTTTGCATTATTTACTTTGACAAACAAATTTCATGTCTTTCAAATAAATGTGACATGAATTGACAACACAAATTCTTTTGAAACCCATAGCATGAGCTTGGGCATAATAATAATAATAATAAACATTAACAACTTAATTCCCAGATGTTTTTTTATTTGCTGTTTTTGACACATAAACCTGTGACTGTTAAGCAATCAAGGTACATCACCTTGGCAGTTTGGCCATTAACCAAGTTGTAATAATGACAATTAAAAAATACTGTGGAAGTATTTTGGATCACCAAAAACAAAAGGAAACCAAAACCATGAGGTGAAAACTCTACACAGTTCTAAGCAGCAGTTTGCGCAGTTTATGCTTGTGTTTCAGAGGGCAGAAGATCAAGCAGGGAAGCGGATGACTTCGGTCTTTCCAGGACCACCACAGGCTTGAGGAACTGAAGCTGCTTTATTGCCTGGTCACCACAACCCATTAAGGCTCTTTCCAAGATAAAACGCAGGTTTTGGATAGAACTACATTCTTCTGTGGAAAGCAGGGACTTCAGGGGGGACAAATGAGACATCCGAGTGTGACTGATGCTGGACCGTCTCAAGTTATTCTCCTTGACAGAGTAGTTGTGTCGGAAGGAACCACGCCGATGGGAAGCGTCGGGTTTATAGCAAGGATTTAAGACTGTCCGCAGGGGGTCAAACTGAGATTTCTCTTCAGTCTCCTGTATAAACTTTAAAAAAGAGGACTCAAAACCTAATGGTTTGTAAGCCGCCATGTCGAATGCCCGTTGCCCTAGACTGGGTACCATGGTGTCTTTTTGAGCCAGTTGATGAGGTGAGGAGGGCAACGGTTCAGCGAGTTCTGAATTCTTCCCTCTTAGAGGCTGACGTGTCACAGAAGCATTCGTATGTATATAGATGGTAGCAGGAACACTAACAGCCTTGCTGTCTCGGTTTAAAGGATCCAGTGAAGCACTGTTGACGTTTATTCTAAGAGTAGACGGTGGAGAAAGCTCAAGAGGTGGAGGGGGCACAAGAGGAGGCGCAGGAGAGTCCGTTCGTCTTCGGTCCTCCTCAGTTAGGCGCTCTGCATCTACAAGCTTCTCTGCATGGCCATTAGACTCTCCATACAGCATATCATCCGCACCAATCATTATGCTGCATTCAGGAAGGGGCCGCCTTGAGGGAGACACCTCTTGAATCGTTTGCTCAGATTTGACAGAATGAAGGCTCATGGGAAGGCACGTTGCTGCAGAGTTCTCAGGCTTGGCTTGATACTCCATTTTCAGGACCCCATTGGGAGCCCTGTCTGAATCTGGCAAAGCAGATACAGTGGACTTCTTTTGTATCAGTTCTTCTAGTTGTTCAGCAGTATAAAAAAGGGTGTCTCTATTTGTCCTCACATTGGGGTGTAGCATTTTGTGACAATGTAGGTAATGTCGGTGCAGGCTGCGCTTGCTGGTTACCACGGAATTGCAGCTCTGTACCATGCACGGATAAGCCTCAGATAAGCAGCGGTCTTGGCACATCTGCAAAGCCTCCTCAGGTGTACGGAACACAAACTTGCCCCATGTCTTTGGTTTTACACATTTGTTACCCGGCTCCTCCTCTGGGTTTTTTTTGTTGTGTTCGACATTCTGCTCGGCTTTAAGAGAGCAACTTTTGGAGACTTTCAGAGACTGAGCACTAGGTGTGATGATGAGTTTTTTTTGGCAGCCACTATTGGAACTTTCTCGCTTGTGCGTACTTTGTAGACGCACCACAAGGGGACCTGAGTTGTCATAGCGTCTGTAGACGTCTTTGACCTTGCAGACAGAAGATGGAGCCGCGGACTTCGGCAGAGCCTGAGCCTGGTGTGTTTGATTATTGTGGCGGATAAGGCTGCTCTTCAGGTGGTAGGTTGCATTGCACTTGAGAAAGGTACACTTGAACCTCGGAATGGGATCCTCAGATACTGGATGGACCTTATGACAGTGTCTGTTTAGACTGCGTTGATGATTAAACCGCTTATTACATCCATCATGTTTACAAGTGAAAGTCTTTTGCCAACAAACACTGGAACGATGGTAATGCACAGCCTGTAGGTGACGCAGAAGGTTGAACTTCCTAGCGAAGCCAGCGCCACAGCCTTTATGTAAACAACAATAGGGTTTGTCTTCGTCTTCTTTCACTTTAGTCATCAGACGTTGACTAACCCTTCTGTTTACCGAGGATGCATCACTACCTACATCTGCTTTATCCTCAGAAGTGCCTTCTTGTGATGATGACGACAACATCTGCTTACCCCTCAGACTCTTGTGTTCGGTCATAATTTTGCCATTGGTTCTTTCAGTGTTGTCTTTCCACACACAGTGATCTCCACTTAGAAGCACGTTCTTTCCAATAAGCTCATCCTTTTTCTCAGTCTTGACCTCCTTTGTCTTTAGAGTAGAGGGTTGAGAATCATCCGAATTCCTCGCAAAAGAGCACAGAATTTCCTCGGCCGTATCCTTTTTCAGCTCATGTTTCTGAATATAATGGGCTTTCAACTCTTTCTTTTCTTTGTAATTATTACAGCAGAGGTGGCATTTGAAAGGCCTGAACTTATGAGGGTTGAAAATGTCCATTCGTTTCACCTTCTCGTCGGAATACTCATGCTTTCTGACATAGTGCTTCATCAGAGCATTACTAGTCACACTCCCGTAGACGCAGCCATTCACTTCACAAGTGAAAGGTTTGATGCCATTCAAAGTGGGATCCTTAACGGATGTCGGGGCCGATTCCGGCTTGTGTGGTGGCGGAGAATTTAATTGCTGACTCTGCAAATCAGCAGCTGCTTGATGAGATCCTAACTCCGTTTTAATTGCCGTTGCTTTGGTTTGCAATATAGTGTTCACAGTTTTCGGGCAGGCGACTTGTGGCACTTTAGATGCTGACGCATGTGAACTATGATTTGCTTTTTTGGAGGTGGTAGAATTAAGACTTAATTGATTAAGCCCGAGCACAATTTCGGTCAATGTGCCGGACAGCTGAGTGTGATGTACAGGACCACTGGGTGGTGAAGTTCCTTGATCACATGGAACAGAATCTGTAGCCTGTTCTTCTTGACTAGATCCTTTTGTAGGACCTTTATCTTGATCTTTCACAGCTTTGGCCGCCATTAAATGCTTTTCATTTTCCGCTGTTTTGCATACTTTTTCTTCTTTTTTAAGCTGCCTGGGATGTACAATTTTTAAGTGCCTTTGGATATCTCTGGCTTTTCTGAATGTCCTGCCACATTCCTCCAAGCCACAGGTAAATGTTTTACCATCAAAACACACAGCTACAGAAGTCGGTAAACTCTTGGAGTCTTTGCCTTCCAAGTGCTGCGATGACGACGACGATGATGATTTTGTTGCTTCACCATTTAAACCTCGCCCTTTCGATCCAAAGGATGCTTTCGCACCATCCTCCTCCTCTAGAGCAGGCAGCAAAATTTTCCTTCTCGCTTTCCTCTGGGTCTCAAAATCCTTTTCCGTGAAGGTGATGCCATGGGTGTCTGTGTGTTTCAGAAATTCCTGACGAGAATAGAAAAACTTCTTGCAGCCTGGGCTGGCGCAGGTGTATGCTGCATCTCTGAAGTGCTGAGCCTCATGGTGGAATAGCTGACCCAAGTCGCAGAAGGAGAGGCTACAACCTTTCAGTTCGCAGTGGTAGGACAGCCGAAAACTATGCATGTGCTTGTGCGTGATGAGTTTGTTGACTGTTTCAAAACGTGCGTTGCAACCAGCAACTACGCACACGTAAGGACAGTCCCCGTAATGTACGCGCCGATGCTTCTGGTTATGATAGGCTGTCATAAATGTTCTCCGACAGAACATGCACTTCTCTCTGCGATTATTCATCTCAATGTAATGTTTGACATTCGGGTCTGTATCATCGTGATCGTTCTTCAGATGAACGCCTAAGTATTTGAAAAGTTTGAAATTTTTCAAACAGTCAGTGGCGGGACAAGCATAAACCTCACGATCCTGTAACATATAGTGCGTATTTATGTAATCAAACGTGATGTAATCGTCTTCTGCTTCCTTATCAGGCACAGCGGCAGGTGGCTCCGTGACATGCTCCAAAAGACCAGAGAATGTGTCCAAACATATCTCACCGGGCTCCAAGTTTTTCGAATCGACGTCTACCGTCTGTTCACATTTCACCTTATTTTTAACTTTCTTTCTTTTCAGATGATGCGCGGGCATCTGGAGGTGTGCTTTGGAATGTGACCCAAACTCCTCTTTTTTAAGATATTTTTGCAGACACACTGGACACGTCCACATGCCATTCTCCACGTGCTTCCTGGCATGATGAGACAGCCGTGTTTCGATCACCTCCTTCTGGCATATCTCACAACGTACTTTGTACTGAAGCCACCTTTTGGATCTTTCTGAAGTCCAGAGAAGCACTTTTGAGCTTTTTTGTTGCAAGAGCCCTTCGTCTTTCTTGTCACGCTCACTCCTCTCTTCAGAACTGCTGCGTTCTGCATCCTCGTGCTTATCTTCGTCAACATGTTCCTCCTCTTCGTTCGCCTCAGTTGGCCCACTAAGGACAGGCTCCGACACCGGACTGTCTTCTTCTTCAGGTTCCAGTCCAAGCAACTTCATACAGTAGCGCTTTAGTGTCTTCCAGTCCCAGAACTCCGGGTCACACGGCCAGAAGGCCTTGAGCGCAAGCAGAAGCTCGCAGCGCAACGAATTCGGGATTACTGCATTCTCTTCGCCGTACTTCTGATCCGGAAGCTTGTAAAAATCTTCGAGTGCAGAAAACACCTCTGGGGAGGGACTTAAAAAGAACTCCGTGAGCTGGCATGCTCGCAGGATTTCCAAATCTTCCACGAGGAGACAGGCCACCGTTTTGCACACAGTGGTTTTGGTTTCTGGATACTCTTGCCTTGGAAGCTGAAGGGCCTTTACGCAAAGTTCAACAGAAACTGCCAGTCCAAGGTGCATTACCTGAAAGGGGAAGAAAAAGGCAATTATCATTTGTATAAAGCTGATGAGTAAAGTAAATGAAATTAACAATTCCCTCATCACTCACCTCAGTCTGAATCACTCGAATCAGAAAGAGAAGATGATAAACTGTCTTTGCTATGGCCCCAAACTGAAGGCAGCGTTCTAGGAACGATTCAAGAGAACCGTCAAGCCTCCTCTGCAGCTTACTCCAAAACAGTGTCAACTCCCTATAAAAAAATAAATTAAAAAAAATTTTTTTTAAAAACTTACTTTTATGATCTTGTGGTGATGAGTAAGTTTTAAGCAAAAAAAAAAGCTAAAAACAATCATTAAAACACACCAGGAACAGTAAAGGTTCTCTTTCTGCAGCTGCTGCGTCAAGGAAGTGGTGCAAAGGATGAAGGCCGTGTTCTCGTCACCTTCCGTCTCCATGTTGCAAATGATGTCCAAAACGTCCTTCCCGTCCAATGCGGAAATCTAACCAGATTGAGACAAGTGTTTAAAAATGAGGGAAACGTGCAGCATAACCACAGTGTCCTGGATGAGTCCAGTATACGTCTCTCACACACACACACCCACTCAAAGCTATTTCTGCGTTTAGAAAATGTACTGCTAAATAGGACCTTGCTCCTTCTAACCAACCTATTCAGGAGCAACAATCAACAACAAGCCCTCCATCTGTTCTCTCTCATATTCGCATACGCTCTCTTATTAGAACGGCACGACGCAGGACAACCAAAGTTATTGTGAAATTTAATTACTGCGACAATATAAAACGCAATGCATAACGTCTGACTGGATGCAAAGACCCTCATAATATTCTTGATACTTCTTTAAATATGTTAATTATTAACATGGCACACTGCTAAGGCAATAATGCAAGATTACACATGCTATAACCATGCTAATCATATACTTAAAAATTAAATATAGCGTTAACACGGCTGTTATGCAACATACACACTGAGATCCAATCTTGAATGACATTTAACTCTTCGTGACATAATGGTGTCGTGTGCCCTGCATAGTGCACTACAGATGGGGCAGTAAAAAAATATACGTCAGAGGAACGGGAATCTCATGGCGACTCGCGGCAGTGAGCGAGATTTCAAGAGACGCAATGTCTCAGACCAGTAGGTGGCAGTCATGTTTCAGGTGGCAGTTCTCAGGCGCAGATTAAAACAAACAAATAAAGTAAACGTGTAGAAATCATATTTACTGTAATATTTTCAGTTTTTAATATCATAACTTTATATTGTGAGGTTTTATTGTGAAAAACAAAAAACAAAAGCTATTAAAAGGCATAACATTAAAATAGCAGCGCTTCAGATTTCTGCGGGACAGCAGCCTTCATACACCTTAGTTGGAAAAAAAAAACACTAGACTGTATTTAGGTCGAGTTTTATTATGTTTGTGTCCATCTTTCTTTTAATATATATGCATATATTTAAATATATAGCCTAGATCGGGGGTCGCCAACCTGCGGCTCTTTCATTTGTGTTTCATTCATATTTTACAACATTACATGCAGTTTGTAATTAACTTGCGATTGTACTTTTACAACGTAGCCTACGTATCTACAGGATAAGCATATTTAACTACTTCAGCAGTGAATGAGAAATTTGGTCGATAAAGTTCTTATTTGATATAATTTTATTATTTAATTCCTTGTCTAATTATAAATATGATTCTTATTCTCTATATCCTTGTTGAGTATAGTCCTTTAGAGCAAGCATTGTGTCAAGATTCTGCGGAATCTCTTCTCACCTTTCATTCACGATAGGTGTGAATTTAGCAAACTGTGTGCGCTGTTGGCAAATACTGTAGGGGGTTTAGATGAATTAAGAAGACAGAAGACTCTGCCTAAAATAGATTTAAAAGATTGATGATAGCAATAAAATCAGACTTAATAGTTGAATTTGATACTTTTATTTTTATTTACTGCTTGGACAGTCTTATTATGCTTTCCCTATATTATTTCTTTCTATATATCTTTCGCATCGGAGCACGCTGGCGTGCTGGAAAAGCCAGTGTTTATCTGGGGGGGGGGGGTTATATGTCTGCATTTTTATCAATAAATCGCACGCGTTTATCATCCTTTTGATCATAATGCTGCCTTTTGTTAAGTGAAAGTGCGAGTCTTTCATGCCTCTGCTGCAGCTCCGGAGCCGTGCTCCTATGGTGATATATTTTTAGACTGATATTGTAAGTTAAAAATAAAACGTGTTCATTTTTGTGCTCAAAATACCCCCCACCGTCAACAAATTATTTCGCTGAATTCATCATGAAATATCATTTACATGTAAAAACCGGTTCGACCGGTGCTCAGATGATCTGTGATAACTCTCCACCATTTTCATAACCTTGTCATTAGTTAATTTAATCAGTTTAATATGCTATTTTCCAACTAAAAGAGCAAGCTGAAGATGCTTTTTTTTACTTATATTTCTATTTAATACAAATCAGACCACGTTTTCATTACTGTAACGTTTTTAATGAGTGGTTACATAGGCAGAAATACAGATTAAGACGGATTACACTTTAATTTGTGTTTTGTACATCTACTACTGTACATTCCAGTATGTCCACCTTGATTCGTAACCACGACTGGAAGAACTTTAAACAGTCTATTTATGTAGTTGTTACATATAGTATCTTTTATACTATCTTCTTCAAACCAGAACATTTCTATGGCAGCAATTAAATCGGTCATCAGACTCTAGAGTGGGAGTCTCCAAAAGAGTCGACATCAATGCGGGAAAGCCGTCTGTGGAGGTGCCCCTATCTGTTGTCGGCAGCCAAGACTGGTGTGCTTTTTCTTTCAAATGCTCCTCCAACCAGCCAACCCTTGCCTCCAAATTCAAAAGCTTTCTTGTCAAAGTCAACTCCTGCTTCGAAACTTTCACTCCGCTGGGACACTGGTTTTCAGTCAGTGCAGGCTAAAGAAACCAATTTTAAGAGTAATTTAATACCTTTATTACAACATGGACATGTACAGTACATGAGTATTTATCAGTGTTAATATAAAAAACAATTACTGTACATACGGATTTCTTTTTTACAAACCGAGTTGCTGCTGTTGCTTTCCTGCCTGGGCATGGCTTGTTCTCCTTTCCAGATTTCTGTATAGAGCGATTTTGAGGTTAAAACAGAAGGACATGCATTCTTACCCCTTGCTTTTTGCTAGCGCAAACTGCGACTTTCTTATAGAATGTCTTTGCCTCCATGTCTGTTGTGAGATTAAATTCAGCAACCAATGTATACCAATTTTATGTGAACTGCAAATGCATACACTGTAGTTTGGCTAGTTTGATACAGCATTTTATATCTTAGGACCTCTCCTCCTAAAGATAGTGTGAATGTTTTGGTATTAACTTCATTTACGTAAAAGAAAACCCGGATCACCAGCTCGAACGACTGTGAAATAGTTAGGACATCTACAGTATCACTATTTGCACTTGTAATTATACTTGTAGTTATCAAAGTCATTGTATCAAAACCATTTGTACTTAGTGTGAATAGAATCTAATGGTATTTGTATTGGGCATTAATATGTGCTAAACATGAGGATGAAAGCTAATAGAAATTCAAATGGGCCTACAGAAACTTTCTTTAAATACAAAAACAATTGTTTGTTGTATTTAAAAATAATTTAATACTGTACTGTAGCAAACATCGACATGACACTATTTATATGTAATAATACATACCATACATATGCATATTAGGAAGGAGAGTTAGGGCAAAAACTTTTAGTCATTAAAGTCATTTAGTCATTAAAGTCGTTTTAGTCGTTTAAAGTCATTATAATGCAAGATTTAACAGTAATATTTAGATAATAAAGTCAACACTAGTTGTGAGATTTATAGTTAAATAAAGTTAACAATATTGACTTTTTAATATTATTATACTCATGCAATATAAAGATTAAGTCATATACTATATAATCATTAATATATAAATATATTGCCTTAACAAAACTTCTCTCCTATTGCCGACTCATTTTAGAAATGAGGTACTTAATGCAAATTTGTCACATTCCTATAAGTTGGTTGATTGGTCGGTTGGTTGGTTGGTAAAATTTCCCCGTGACTTCGCGTGCGGCTCCGCTTCCGAAAATGCACGCAACTTTGGCAGAACCCAAAGAAGAAACTTGGTCTAAAATTCTGAACAAACACACACTGTTCATATATATACACTACCGTTCAAAAGTTTGGGGTCACTTTCTAACTCCATGATGGTTCCTGATTTTTATTTCTTTCTA
>JAQQZS010000005.1:3905647-3916250 GCA_030068045.1 Platyallabes tihoni | reverse complement strand
ATGATATGACTTTACCAAGAGACCGGGTATAGAGGGAGAACAGAAGAGGACCAAGTACTGAGCCCTGTGGGACACCACTTCTGGTCACCGTCTAAAATTAGTGATTAAATCAACATAATAATATTGCTTATGTCACTATAGTATTATCATTACAGCCCTGTTTAAATCCTGAAGTGGGTTTTTTACGCAATCTGGTTCTATTTGTCAAATTAGTTAAATGTGAGGAATTCTTCTTTTTATTTACTTTATCGCTATTAAGCTGAGACAACTATAAAAATTGGTAAATTCATGTTACAGATTTTGTTGTTTTTAATTTTATAATTTATGTACAGTTTTTTGGGGCGGCACGGTGGCTTAGTGGTTAGCACTTTTGCCTCGCAACTCCAGGTTCCGGGTTCGAATCTGGCCTTGGGGTCTGGTTGCATGGAGTTTGTATGTTTTGCACATTAGGCTAATTGCTGTCCCCAAATTGTGAGTGTGTGCATTTGTGTGCCTTGTGATGGATTTGCATCCTATCCAGGGTGTACACCACTTTGTGCCATTAGTCTCCTGTGATAGGCTCCAGCCCCCCCATGGTATAGACAATGAAATGAATTAACTGTTTTTTTTTGTTTGTTTTGTTTGTTTTTTTTATTTACAGTATTTGAGCACTTAATTATTGATTAATCATTATTATTTTTTGTTAGATTCTAAAAAAAAGTTTGGCCGGAAAATAAAGATTACTGATTTGTATGAATTACATAGCATTTAAATGTTTTTAAAATACATTTGGTGGTTTTAAATACTTTCACACCTGTAATAACTATAGCTGCTCGAGACGGAGTCCGACAACAAACACTGGTGCTGTTGAATCGAGTCTATCTATGATTGACAGCTCTAATCTTTACCAAGGTTTGTAAATTGTATTTATACAGCAGTTAGTTCAGATTGAGTAATTAGATGAGAGGTGTTTAGCAAGCGGTGATAATAGAGCATAACAGCATTCTAGGACATTTACCTATATGGTGTCGACAAACACTAATTACACTGTCCGTCCTCTGTGAAAGTAGGTCGGGTACGGTAATGCAAGCTACAAATCTAACTAGCCTCTAACACAAGGCTGAATCCAAAATCGCTCTCTAACCCCCAATCAAGGGCACTACTTAGTGTGTGGAACAAAGGATTGTACACACTACACTGTACACTTGATTTCCATTTAATGGAACCTGGAAGTTAAAGGAACTGATATTATATGAGAGAATTTTATTATAGAATATGATTATATTATATGATATTTGATAAAGCGGAATAAGTGGAAATATAAGGAAAAATCTTGTAAGTTTCCCATGAATGTCCATCACCTCCCTGGTTTATTCCTCTCACCTTTTGTCTACATAGTTCTAGTAAGAATTTATAACTAACTTCACCCCTGTTAATTTCGCTAAATAAATAAACACATCATAATCTCTTGATAATAAATGATATTTGTTGTACTATTGTATAAAACCAATATCGCATGAGCCGTGCTGATATTCAGCACAAAAGCACTCCCTCTGCTTAATTAGAAATCGAAACCGAAATTAATAGTCAGTTAATGTAGAGTAGATGACATGTAATGTGGGATTGCTTGTTTTGGTGTGCTTGAGTAAAAATATGAAATCATGACAGATTACCTAATGATGGTAATGATTTTGGGGTTGTTTTTCACTTTATATTTGACTTTGAGACACATTTAAATGGCCAGAACTGCAACAAGATATTCAACATCAGCTACCTTTAGAAAGAATATTAAATAGTTTCTTCTGCATATATATATATTTTTTTCAGTCTTTGAACATTGTCTAAAAATATTCTTCACCTCAGCAGCTTCCTTGTGAATGAGTCATGGGAACGAAACAGCATGTTGAGCATGTGTAAGGGTATTTGACCCTTGACCTTTGTCAGTAAAAGCTGTTTTCATTTGTTTTTTTTACAACATGAACTAGAAACACTTGCACACCGCAGTGTACAAGCATGTGCATGCTAGAAAGTAGTCAGGCATATCATTATAATGCCTAATATGTTACAGTTCAATTCAATTTTATTTAAATAGCGCTTAACAATGGTCATTGTCTCAAAGCAGCTTCACAAAAATGAGAGAAAATTTGAAAAGAAAACAGAATCTTTATGGGGAAGTCTTCGACTTGGGAAAGTTGTTTGAAAGGTGTTTCCTGAGCCATTTTTACAGTGGTCACTTTGCAGAGAAGAAAAACCTGGGTTGTCAGGCAAAACATGTGAGAGATGATGTTTTTATCCGTGTAATGTGTAATTGCAGACTAGGACAAACGCTGTTCCTAAGGACACGAGCAGAGGAAAAACTAGAAGGCTAGAAGGTTTTTTGGAAACGATTACTTAAAAGAAGTACCACACATACTGTACACTACGAAAGACCCAAGATCTTCTTAACAGGATTTAATCCAAAGGCTGTTTCAAATGTAGACAGCGAAATTCCCAGAGAATTCTTGTGGCCTAGACTGGAGTAGATCACGCCATAGCTGGCGCTTCTCCAACATTCTTGGGATTTTTATATAGATTGAGACAAGCGTAGATGGACCTGGATAGACCAGTGTCCATCTGTTATACGTGCACTGAAGTATATTTAAGTGTATGGTATATTGAAGTATAATTACAAGGATCTCATATGTGTCAAAGACTTTTATTGATGATTACATTTAGGCAAGTTAATGCAAAGAGTCAATATTTGTCAATCATAAGTTTTGACCCTTCTTTTTCAGGAAACTTTTCGCCCTGACACGTCATCAATCAATTTCTGAGCCACATCCTGACTGATGGCAGCCCGTTCTTACATAATCAATGCTTGGAGTTTGTCACAATTTTGTTCACCAGCTTCTTGAGGATGGATCACAAGTTTGGAGTGGGGTTAAGGTCTGGTTAGTTTGGACACAAAATCTTGGTGTTTTGTTCCCCGGGTCACTTTTGCCTTATGGCGAGGAGCTCCATCATGCTGGAAAAACCATTGTTCATCATCACATTGCTCTTGGATGGCTTGGGAGAAGTTGCTCTCGGAGGATGTTCTTGTACCATTCTTTATCCATGGCTGTGTTCTTAGCCAAGAGAGTGGGCTCACTCACAATTTTGCCTGAACCATTACTCTCCAGGAAAAACATTAGGGACAGACTGATATTCTGCCAAGGGTGTAGAGATTTGACTGCTCAGGACTGGGGTAAAGTTATTTACTCTGATGAATCCGCTTTCCAATTGTTTGGGGACATCTGAGGGGAAAAAAAGAAAAGCTTGCTACAACAATTATCAACAACCAGATGTTATTTTAGGACATGGAGATCAACTGTTCTGGAAGCGTTCTTGACCCATAAAGCACCATGATGAAACTTGTCTCTTATGAAGACCTTCCCAGGAAAGCAAGACCAAAACTGACCTCTGCTGCAGAGGAGAAGTTCATTTAGAGTCACCAGCCTCAGAAATCACCAATTAACAAACGGCACCTCAGATTAGAGCCGTTATAAAGCTTTACAGAGCAGAAGTAGCAGAGAAAAATCTCTATCAACTGTTCAATTATTGTGTATTTTGGATAAACGCCTTCAGCATTGTTTTACAATGTAGAAAGAAATAAAAATCACCAGGAACGACTATGGAGTTAGAAGGCTTGTCCAGACTGATGGTGTACACACACACGCGCGCACACAGAGCACAGATAGTTGTGCGATACAAGCACCTGTTTAAGCTGTTAGTATAAAAAACCGATAGTGATGACGCACAAAATATATTTCTGACCAATCAGAATAAAGAATTCTGCAGATTAAATAAAAAAAAAAAAGTCAAAAAGCTGAGGTAACATGATCAGATAGATAGACTTAAGATAATCCAACTTTATTTATCATTTTAAGTATGAAAATGTTATAAAAAGCTGTCAGATTCATTCTGATAACAGCAGGCAGTTCTGTATTATATGGAAAAGTGTGCACTTGTTAACACCTGGTGCTTCAACATGTAGCGATGCTCGTGTGTGCGCGTGCGTGTGTGTGTGTGTGTGTGTGTGTACTAACATCTGTGAGCTCACTGTCATTTCTCAGAAAGCCTTGTAAATCCCCCGTGACAGCGAAAAGGCGACGATGGATTCCGCAAACCGGGAAGCGCACACTCCGATTAGCCTAATATCCTCGTTAACACCTGAACACAAGTGTGTACTGCAAACTCTCACTCAAATTTATTGCCAAGTTCCTAATTAGTAGGATTCAAGATTATTATCTGCAGAGAGCAAATGTTTGTAAAGGTCCCGCATTGCTCCATGACAGTGTAGAAACGTGGGAAATCTCAATCGTACCTGTTATAAATAAGTGAAAGGATGATGAAGTCCTCTACTGTTTGGTGGTGCTATAATATAAATATATCACTAACCGGTTTTTGTTTTACTTTTATTGTATTTTTGTAGCATTTGATGGAAAGAAGTGATTTCAATTGTAGGATATCGTCAGTTAAAACAAATGAACATAATCGTAATATATTAGTTTGATGAACCACAATGAAAAGTTTTTTCACAAATTGTCTTATTAACTGAGATAGGTGGTTAAATCTGGTGGTTAAATGTTGGAGTAACTCTTCCTCTATACAAAGGTAGTACTCAACACGGTCTCTATCACAAGCCGTGCACTTTTGCACACCATTGTTGAACCCGACTCTCAAATCCTGTTTGAAAATCCACTTTGTCGCAGTTGGTGGTCTCTCACTTGTTCCTGTTCTTTAAACTTCTTCACCCATGTGTACACATTGCTCTCGTCAGTGGTGACATCTCTGTAAACGTTCTGTATGTTTCTGTGGATGTCGAATGCCGGCCAGCCTGCACCCCCAAGAGTTCCTATAGAGGAATATTCACTATAACGACACGTGCAGTTTGAATGGGGTGTGTCAGTTAATTAAAAAAAAAAAAAAAATAAAATAAAAAAAAAATATATATATATATATATATATATAATTACAATAATAATAATAAAAATTATGCCTGCTTTTGAATTACTTTCGGTACAACCCTTGTACAAACTAAAAAAAAATTTTTTTTTTAAAATTACACAATAAGGGGTGTGGCTGATTTGATTCTAAATCGCTCTGAATTATGCCTAAATGTGTAATGTAAATGAGGGCTACATAGCAGGTGTTGAACCGCTAGCTGTCTGCTTCACATCACTTTAGCTAACCAGCTAACTGGAATCGTTGTGATATAACTTGCCACAACAAATGAAGGAGTTTACACGTTATGACATGTAGAGTATATAGATGAGGGGGTAAAATCAAATGCAAAGTTACGTTGCCATACAAATTAATGTTAGTCACCTTAGAATTTTACTTAAGCTAAAGCTTAGCTAGCTGGTTTGTGGTAACTGAGATAAATATGCTCGCTCCAACCAACAACCAGGCGCCGTTTTTTCCGCCCATAACAATTTTATCACTATACCTCAGTGCTGATTCAATTAAAATTGCTATTCTGTAAGTATCATAATTTTATAAATATCCTGATTTGTTGTTACATTTTTCGCTAATTATGTTACAATTTTAAATCGTTAAAAAAAAAAGTTTAATGAGTAATGAAATGGAGTAATGAAACTTTTTTTTTTTACTTAAATGGAGTAATTAAACGATGCACATGTTTTTTAAGTGAGAAAATGTTTAAACACTACAAGCTAACTTCAAATAAAAGTTTAAGATTTAACTTAAAAATCTTTAACTTTAAATCACATTATAACTGAGCAGCATGTATCTCTGTCTCTGTCATCCGTCATAATTATTATTTCTAAACAAACTTAGCAAATCATTCTGTCCTACGAAAATGTGTGAATAGTTCCGAGTGTGCCACCTGTAGGATTAAGAAATGGTGACATTTTTGTGGTCACGTGCTGCGTCTGACTCGCACGACTTTTGACTAATTACCGCTACACATTAGAATCATGATTCATAACTGAATTGATGTGGGGGGGTTTTTTTTTTTTTTTTTTGGTGTGCCCCCCATCTCTATACACATTTAACAAAAGGTTGTAAACTAGAGATGTTAAAAAGAAAAGAATAACGCTTGGAAGTAAAAGCGGAGATGATTGACATCACTGGAGCGTGTTCGCTGCTTTCATGGATCAATGTGTTCAAAATTACGAGGATGGAAAATCCACTTATACACGGTCATGTATGGTTGAAATTAAGATATTAGATCTGTTAGTGAGCACTTTTTTTTGTTTGTTTTATTAAGTTAAATGTGCCATTATTTACTTGTTTATTTTTTGATGAACTTGCATATTTCACTTAAGTGGAAATTCCCCCCTTAATTTTTGATCCATGAGTTATTATAATTTTTGTTTCCACGGTGGTCGGCATCAGCGGCATCGTGCCGGGTGAGTGTGCGTCGTTCGTTGTAACTTGACGGTGCGCTCATCCTACCCAGCTCTTGTTCCTCTCTGAAAAGGATTTATATTTACACTGCATTGTAGCCGTAGTTACTGAAAGCACAGTCAATGGTACTTTTGTTAATCCTGGGCGTTACCTTGTGTCATTCTTTTCTCTGATGATTCGTCCAGACGCTGGTGTAGAAGGTATTTAGAAATGTACTCACACATTGCATTGAAGCTCGTCAGTGTTGTCTGTATTCAGGATCACCGTTCACTTTGACAGTTTACTGATTTGAATACAAAGAATGTGCCATGTTGCTTTCTTCTTCTTTTTCTTTTTTATTCCCATGTGTAGTTTGGGGTGAGATGCGTTTGGGTCTAGTTATTCTTATTTTTGGCAGCTTTCACTGAAAGCACGTTGTCAGTACGCCTGTATCTCGCATAGCAACGTTACACCCCACATGGCTAGCTGGAGCTCGGGGTCTTATCATCAAACACATCCTTAGCAAAGTGATAAATGACCTCTGACACTCCCAGGGGTGGGCATCTCTCACATCGCCTGTTTAATAGAGACACGCAAAGGGTGATTTTCTATGTAAAGATTTTTATGTAAAGACAAAACTGGTTTTGTGTGTGCGTGTTCCCTAAAAAGGATAAATGTCCAAACAGTTTGTGCGGCTATGGTTGCTTAAGACAAGTGTTTCCTTGCTGGTTCTTTGAAACCACAAAGCTTTTTTTTTTCCACAGATCTTTTGAAACAATTCATCAGTCTTTCTCGAAAGGTGATCGCCTTGTTAACTTTAGAAACTTTCTCCTCACTAAAAATCTTTTGGTGTTCCTATTACTGTATCCATGCTACGAATGGCATGGTGACGGGTCTTTTTATCTGTCTATCTTTTAAAAACCAGCTGATTTGTTATCTATCTTGCACAGTAACAAGAGAGAGAAGCGACCATCAGTGTTTGGCTTAATGCTTTAAACAACACTGCAAATACCAACGGGGCCCCTTTCATTGTAATAGCGGCTGTGTGTGTGTTTTTTTTTTTTTTTTGTGTATGTACAAGCCATTAAAAGCCCTGCATCGTGTCTTACGGGGGTTAATGTTTGACTGACGTGGAGGTTTGACCTTGTGCTGCAGGTGCATGAACGGCACTTTCTTTTTTTTTTTCCTTTTCTTTTTTATCTGCCAGCAGCCACGTGCTGATAATCGACCGCGCCACATGGAGTTAGTGCGGAGGGAGTACGCCGAGTTCAGTGTCAGCACACTGACTGTGGAAGTTTGTGTGTGTGCTTTTTTGTCAGCTTTTTTTTTTATCTAGGGCAAATGAACAGCCACTTACATTCAGTTGAATATTTATTCAGGGGCAATGCTTTATTCGAACCTGCGCATTTTTCTTCATATCTGTCAGTCGGGGCAATTTGTTAAAGGTAAAAGGTTGAACTTTGGCCTTGCGTCTGTTGGTGTCATTTAGTGGGATGTTCAGGAATGCTGTGTGCAAGGATTAATCCTGGGATGTAAAGTTCTGATGTCTACATTAAGCGTATTGCTGATGTCTGCGTATCTGTACATTTTTAATAAAAAAAATGTATAAATTAGGTGTCTAAATTACGACTTGTACATCTGCTAACTATGGGAATCACCGTGGACTTTGCGATACGACATTGCGATCCTGTTAGTATCATGATTATGTAACTATCCCAATTCTATATAAAATTGAGATTTTATTTTAAATTATTTATTTATTTTTTACAATTTAAGTAGTCTGTCAATGTATGAATAGTTTAGAGTGCACCACCTGTGGGACTATAGAGGAACTGCAGCATTTTACTGCAGTGTGTGTGTTTGTGTGTATAATTTATTTTAGAAAAGCAAAAATTAATTTTTTTTAATTCCTTGTGATCATTTTATTTAGTTTATTCTATTTCCTAAAACTTGACCAGACAGTTACTAGGGATTAATAAATAAATTATTTAAAATTTATTGTTCATGTTAATGTTTTTGGTCTTTCTTAACAACTTAAACTGACAACATACACAAGCATTTTTCAAAATTTTCAGTTATGAATCTTTATAATGAAGATGCACCGGTAAATCACTCAGTAACCGGATTTGCTCGATTTTCAGCTCGATCGGAAATGACCAATCAGCCTCGGATAAAAACGTTGCAGTTTCTTTATAATCCTACAGGTGGTGCACTCTGAACTATTCACACATTTTCTTCATGGTTGGAGTGAGGCGTTTGATTAGAAATAATGATGGATGATGACATAAGAGAGATTTGTGTTGCTCAGTAACAATGTAGCTTTTTTTTTTTTTGTTTAATTTTATTTGAAGTTAAATGTCAAACTTGTATTTGAAGTTAGTTTGGAGTGTTTAAATGCTGCTCTTGGCTTTTAGGTGAGAAAAGTAATGTTATAAGGAACAGGCTACATTTAATTACCCATGTAAAGTTAAGGTGTAAAACTTTTGAGTTATGACAAATTTTTGTAAAAGTTCCAAAGTTCTTAAAGTTGATGCATCCGCATACATGGGTATCAGGAGGTGACTGGTGATTCCCATCCCTACTGGAAATGTCCTGAAAAATCAATATATTGACACACACACACACACACACACACACACACACACACACACGCGCACACACCCAGGGTGGGGCTAAAGCATGATAAAGCTTGAGTTACGCTCCAATCCAAACAACATTCTGACATGTTCAGGTCATGGGAAAGTAGCAGAGCATCACAAAGCACCTCACGTTTACTGGTAAATTTATCACTTTATCATGGGGGGGGGGGGGGTGACGGACATCACCTATCTTTTTGGGATATGGACGAAAGACAGTGTCTTCTGAAGGACACCCACGTGGAGCCAATACGCAGAGAGAGGGAAGTGGATCTGTGAAGTAGCAGGTGTCTTGGGAGTGGTTCAGTCATACAGGAGGATTAAATTCTCTAGTACAGAATAAGAAACTTAAGGACATGTCGCTGTAGGAAAGTAATCTTTATCAGGGTGGTGGATTAATATTAACTGTACCATCATTTCCTGTTTTTTTTTTGTACTGCAGGAATTGGCCAATAATAATATATATATATTTTTTACTTATTGTTAAATGAACGACTTTATATATTAGTTTATCGTTAAGTGTTATGACACAACTGCATAACAGATTGTGTTATAACAGGCTGTCTCTTTCTTTCTCTTTATAGAAATTTATTGCTATATCCTGAAGATTTTTACCAAAATGGAAACTTGCTGCCTAATCAGTTGTTCCTAATGTGAAAACGCCGTGAATTTTAATAGGATATAATAAATATCCTCAGCTTGGGGTGCAGTTTCTATCATTCAGCCGTACTTGAAAGTAAAGTTTGTCGAACAAAATGATGCCCGCCTGATTTCAGTACAAGTTGACACTGATACCCAGACAAAAAATGAAAAAAATCTTGCAGTGCCTTTTCCACTACATGCAAAATCTCTCTAAATCCTTCAGTCTACTTATGGCCTAAATAATAGACTAACCTTGAAATTAATGCTTAACTAAAAACTCTCAAAAATTCTGATCAGCCTTCTGATCAGAACATAGAGTAATCAACATCCAGAATTAGTATTTTAAACAATTCCATTGGAAGATCTCTCCCTCTATTTATTTATTTATTTATTTTTTAAGTCTTATGTGCAGGAATCGGTTTCTGTTTCAGCGCTCCCGAGAGTTCCTCCGTGAACAATCGCCTTTGTTCTGACCTGACGTCTTGATTAGAATCTCAGAAACGAAGTGATACCACTGTTCTGCTTCACTGTGACACAAAGTAATGATAAAGGTTTCAGAAAGCTCACATGATCTAATCAACACTGACTTTCTCACAGACTTTGAATACGCAATTGTGTTTACGGATGAGTATCAGAATACTTGGGTGATCATTAAGCGGATGTTTGGCAATATTTATTTATCAACTCTCAATTGTTTTACCAAAAGAAAAAAAAAGTAAATATTTAAATAATTGACCAACTCTGCATAAATTCCAGACTGTGTGTTAGTGATGCGCGGGTCGGGTATTTTTCCAACCTGCGGGTTCCGCTTATATGAAATTATTTGGCCCGCCCCAGCCCGCCCCGCACCACTGTATCTATTTTTATGCCCCGCCCCGCACCCGCGACCATTAAATGATGTAAATTCCCAACCTCAATTTCTCCGCACCTCGTCTTCCATCTTCACTTTTATTTATTTGTTTTTGTTGTGACTGGCA
>JAQQZS010000005.1:3890826-3901793 GCA_030068045.1 Platyallabes tihoni | reverse complement strand
TGTCTGCCAGTTTCCAACAAAAAGCAGCAGTATTGTCAAAGAATTAACAGATAAATGTTTGACATTATTGGCACCCAAACAGTTTATTCCATTGTCCAGCCTCAGAGGTGTATTGATAATCAATGTAGGTTAAAAGTTTTATGCTGTTTTCTGGCATTTTTCTGATTGTACTTGAACATAGAAAAAGGTTTATACAGTAAACTGTGTGTGTGTGTGTGTGTGTGTGTGTGTGTGTGTGTGTGTGTGTGTGTGTGCGTGCGTGCACGCGCGATCAGGAAGACTCATTTGAGTACTGATTCTGAACAAGCCAAATACTGTACTGTATGTGTTAAACATCTGTGGGGGCTGAGCCCCCCTTAACTGAAAATCCTAGAAACGCCCCTGCGTAGAACCCAAAATTTGCCAGAAAGGTACAGAATCCAGTCTCAGACTCGGAGAACTGAGAGCACACCCCACTTCATTGTCTTTTAGCAGATGAAAGCCTTAAGGACAATGTTATGCATATTAATATGCAAACCAAATATGCAAACTTCTGAGTTTGAATGTTCCTCACAAATTTGAGTAGAAAATATTAAGTGTTGTAGGAGTTGTATGCTGATCTTTTAGCAGTATGAATCCCACAGGTCAGGTGATCCCAGCCGGAGTCCTAACATCAGATGTCGTAATAACGTTGCGATGATGCTCGATGTGTTTTTGAAAGTGTTGAAAGAATGACATTAGCCCGATTCGGACGGGACTAGTTTTACAGGGGGTCGTTAGAGAAATTTCTGGTTCACAGACGTTGTTTGTGATTTTAATCGCGTCCGAATCTGCCATGTCTGTCTTTCTCTCACACGACCTCTGTAAAAATTCCAGAGCAAATTGCCTACTGTTTTTCAGCAAACTCGGCGGTGCTCTAAGAAATCTAATCCCGCCCGAATGTGAATGTCTGTGATTGCCGAAAATGTTTTTTCCATAACGCGTTTTCTTTCGTGTTTTGGTCAACGTGAACTACCGTACTATCTGTAGCGCGCCGGTATTCAAGTTTACGCACCAATAATGGATGTAGATCCTGGACATGTGGTCTTGTGCAACGCCCACAGACACTCCTACCTCCGTAATAAACACTGAGATGTTAGTCCCGTCCGAATGCATACATGAAATGACGGACGTCGTCTGAAAAAAATTCTAACTCAAACGTTGTTTTGGAAAACTAGTCCTGTCCGTATAGGGCTTTTGTTGGAAGAACGACCCAAACAAAATGTTGTGAATATAACCACAAAACAAAAATTCTAAGATTTATTTAGAAGTTTTATGGCAATTAATACTGAACGACCCTAACAGGTTTTAGAGTTCTGATCGGAGATCAAGACGGACACAACAGCTTCCCACATACAGCGAGTGTATCACAAACTAAATATTTCATATTGCTGTTTAGTTGACACAACGTGTACCCAGTTCAAAATCGTCAAATTGTCTCAACTTGTCTCTAAGTCAAATATTTGTCAGCTCAAGTACTATCGGTTGTGGGTCCAATTAATTATATTTCTCTAGGGTTGACTTGGCACATTCCATCTACTCAATAAAAGTAAAGTAGTCTGGATGAAATCACGTGACTGCATCTCAGTGAAGGTAAATTACTGGCCCAGCTTGAATCATTTCGGGTCTTCAGTCTGTCTTTAACGCTTTCAAGAACACTTTGTCTCTACAAATGGTTGTCTCAACAAATATTGCTGTAAGAAGTTGGGCCAACAATACAATATTAATTCGTTCAGCATTTGTCTAGTTGGATTCAAACAACAACAACAAAAAAAAACAACACCATATCAACATTATCACAATGGCTGTAACGTTGACAAATGAACATCACCACAAATTTCTACTTCCGTGAAACTTGATCAGATTGTTATATGTATCTGATGTTTAGTTGATTGAAAATATGATTCAGCATTCAGTCACATTTCATCCTGCTTTTGTTCAGATAATTTTAACAAAACTCCCCACACTGATGGATCATTCCATAATAAAATTAGACTGTCTGTTGCACTAGATATACTGTACAAAGTCCAAAGTTTACATTCCTGCTTGGGTCGGGGGGGGGGGGGGGGGGGGGGGGGGGGGGGGGGGGGGGGGGGGGGGGGGGGGGGTCGGGGTGGGGGCGAGGGCCCCCCCCCCCCCCCTGATGTGTTTAGTTTACTGTGATTCTTGCATCACATTAATTCTCAGATTAAGTCCCACTTAATCATATAATGACCCAAGACATGAAGACTTGTAGATCTGTTGCTTTGATGTTATAAGGGCTGTGTTCTAAGAAATGCTTGGACCCCATTGATCGCTTCTTTCTTCGCATCACTTGTATGTGTTTTTGTAACAAAAGATTGCACATTAATGAAGCAATTTTCACAAATTGAAATTGAGTTATTTATTAATTGCAATAATTTATTAATTTCTTTTATTAATGTCGGTGTACGTAAGGGTATTTTAATCATTTGTGATTTTTTTTTTTTTCTTTCCGTTCCTGTGGCTCTTCACCCTTATACAGTCGAGTGATTTCAGTGACATCACCAACTGGCCTACTCCTGGAGAAATAGCCAATAAAGAGGTGAGGGGGAAAATGTTTTTATATTTACTTTCCCACTTGTACATACATTACCAGAAACAGGTTTGCATTTATTTTCTTCATTCATCAGTTTAAGACTATTTATTTTCATCTGTTCTGGAACAGTTCTTGCAAGAACAGTATCGTGTCGTGTAAGTGTAACCCATCAAGCTCCATGATGAAACTGTCTCTCATGAAGACCTTGAAATCAAGACCAAAACTGACCTCTGCTGCAGAGGAGACGTTCATTTAGAGTCACCAGCCTCAGAAATCACCAATTAACAAACAGCACCTCATAGAGCCGTTATGAAGCTTTACAGAGCAGAAGTAGCGGATATACATCTCAATATCAACTGTTCAAAGGAGATTATTGTGTATTTTGGATGTCTTCAGGATTGCTTTACAGTGTAGAAAGAAATAACAATCAAGAACGACCATGGATTCAAACTTTTGACTGATAGCGTACACAAACTCAGTTATTAGAACAGATAAAACGGCGTCCCTCTCAATTACAGAGCTCGTCCCCGTTTGTTCCTGTGTTTAATGCTATGCATTTTTCAGTTTTGTGAATGACAGACTGGCTCATTACACACGTTCGTTCCACTTTAATTGAGACTGAAAAATGTATGAGGGACAGCTGTGTCTACCATCACATTCTTCCTGAGTTACCCAGGAGCTGTTGCTCTAGAGAGAACTGTATGAAGGCTTTAAACACATGACACACCATTGTTTCATGCCTTATTAAGCGCTCAGATGACACAGTCGGGGCAAACGTTAGCCTGGGGGGAAAAAGACCTTGATGTACTGCTATAGAAAATGTATTGATGGATTGGTTAAGGAGATCTATTTCTTAGTTTACAGAGCAGTGTCTGAACATTTATGTGGTTTCGCTGTGGAATCCTACCAGCTCTGACATGTTTAGATGACTAAGAATATAAAATCCACAGTGCTCTGCAACAACTTTAGGATACTGAGCAAAAATTTATGGATAAACTGAAGCAGTGGGAGGTTTGTGTTATACATACAGGCACATTGCAGGGTTTTAGTTAAACTGTAACAGAGAGGCAACAAGAACTGCCAGCCTTAAAGCATCAAAAGCTACATTTATATGGACAATATTTCATTCGATTTAAACTATCCTGACATCTACTTAACTGTTAACATGGATGCTGATCCAGTTAAATGTGCATTCGCAAGCTCAAAGCAATTATAGACGTATTATGCAAAAATAAGGAGTGGCCTAAACAAGCGAATCAGATTTTCCCTCCTTTTATGACCTCGTACACCAAGGGACCCGCCCTCAGCTTAGCTCAGTGCTCAGCTCCGCCCACCCTTATGTTACTCCACCCAGTTCTGCTGTTCTCCGGGTGCCATTTTTTAAAAAGATCTACAATATATAAGTCTAGGCTAGTGAGTAGCTCCTAATTTCTAATGGTTAACGTATCATTTATCATCTCTTAAGAATAACTGTGTTGGCCATTAGCGGTTAGCAATAACAGATCTACCCAGAATAACCACTTAAAACTATAACTTGGCGATCTTTAGCTCTTAATAAGGGCTAGATTAGTAATTAGTGGCTAACCCAGCCTTCCTTAGCTTCTAATGTTTTAACTTTTATGTCACTAAATATTGAGAATGAGTTAACGCTCTATTTTGTTCATTAGAAGTGCTGGTGGGTAAAGGCTAAAAAGGCATATGAAATGCGCGATATGGTCTCAAACCTAGCCGTTTCTGGTTTCTGGTGTTCTGATAACTAAGAAACGAAAAAGTGAACCTGGTTCAACCTAGTGCTGGTTCAGAGCCGGTTCAATAGCGAATCTCCTCAGAACTGGCTTTGCTTTTCTATGGGATAAAGAGTCACGTCATTACATCACTGTCTACATTGCTGGCGGCAAGAGAATAAATAAATAAATAAAATGCTAGCAGCAACAAAAAATGCTAGTGGCAAGCACAACAGGAACAATGGCGAACGTCAACATGGCCTAGCCAACATGACTCTGCCTTTATCATTACGAGAAAGCATTTGAGCTGGCATTTGAACTTATAAAAATAAAAGTTAGGAACCAGCTCCGAACAAGTCCCGGAACCGCCTTGGTTCGGTAGCGGTATTGGTGAAGTTCAGATTCTGCATTTATTTACTACAAGTTATTATTCTCTACTTCTTAAAAGGACAGAGGGTAAGTTTGTAAAAGATGTATAACTCAAACATGGTTGTAAGCAGTAATAGACAAGCAGGTTAGTAAGGTGTCGATGAATCACCATGTTTGTGTTTTTTTTTCTCTTTATATTATTATTACCATTATTATTATTAACGGTGAAAGTTTCTCAGTAAAGGACGTCAAATGGATTTTGCATGCGTAAAAAAATTATATTTATACCTGAGGGTAACAGCTCATGATTAACCGCACATGGCTGAGAACTGTGTTAGCAAGAAAAATTTGTTTGCAGTTATTTAAAATATTCCTTGTGGGTGTCTGTAATTTTGGTGCGTAGTGTATTTCAAAGAAAAAAAAAAGGTATTTAAAAAAAAGAAGTTAAAGTCCTTGTTCAAGATAAATTTTTTATTTTTTTTGCCTTGTATTTCTCTTTTATTCTGTTATTTGTTAGTACCCTACATAAGCAGGTCCTGAAAAGGAACTTTGGTACTCGAACGCTGGCCAGCTGGGGGGGAAGAAAAGCATAACTAATTCTTCTGCTGCCTTTCACAAAATTTTTTTATTGATTAATTGATTGATTCTATCCACCGCTCTATTCCTCCAGCAGCAGCAGAACGCACTGAACACACAGGGTCAGAAAGTCCCAGCCGGGCGGAGAGAGAGAAGGAGGGAACGTGGAGGAGAGAAGAGGGAGAAGGAGAGCGGGAGCGACGGGAGCGACAGTAAAGAGAACAGGGAGGCACAGCAGGAGACGCATCTATCCACTGAGCTGGAGAAGGAGGCGGGCAAGGACGGTCAGAGCAGCGTCCCCCGCAGGAGAGGTGAGACTCGCGCCTACACTCACGACCTTGTGCACTCATGTGTTCAGGAAGGGGAAAACCAAAACTTTTCTGTAGTCATTGCAGAGTTATATATTGAGAGAATGGTTTCCATAGCGTTATATGAAAGTCTGGTGACTTTACATGATAAGTTTTCAGAACACAGGAGTTTCCTTTTAACATTTTAAGCTACATTTTATTAACTGTCTTTCTGTCTTTCACATACAATGTGGCTAAAGGACTGTTTACAGCTGATCACGGGAGTAACATTCCTCAACATTAAATGTAACAAAGAATGGATAAAAAGTGCTGTTTTTCAAGGACTGAAATATTAACGTTATTTGCCAGTTTGCTGTGAAACGCTCAGGAACGATTGCTCCCCCGTCCCTCCACTGGCCGGCGTTCACATTGTTTTTGTTCTCCGTTCTCGGGTACGCTTAGCTTCAGTATCCGATTCGATCCGTGCCCGGGTACGCTGTGCAGCTCCCTAGCGTGGAACGGTTGTGTTTACATTTATCAAAATGATCCAGAATTTGGGGTCAAGTGTTCTCGGAAACGGAATCCCGGGAGGGCTGTAATGTGAATATACGCTGTAAAAAGATGTCCTGTTATTTTGTAGAGCAGTGGCTTTGTTTAAAATACTCAGCATTTAGATACTATGTATGTTTTCCTGTTTAACTGAAAACAAGCTAGAGTATAATTAGAAAAGGCAGAGATCTTGATTGCTCTAATTAGGTGCTTGTAATAATACACAGATCCGCCATAAATTCAAAACCATTAACGTTAAAGCCAACTAGGTTTTAGGTTCCCCTTGTGAGAACAGGGGAACCGTGGGTGAGCCCTGTGTGCCAGTGATCCTGTCAGTAGTTTACTGTTATATAATTTATAATCAGTGCTATTTAATTCACCTGATAAAAGGCTGAAAATCAGAGCTGACAATAGATTTTAGCCTTTTATCAGTAGGCTTCATCCTTTAAATGATTAATTTAGAGTTTCTTGTACTGGATAAATGTATATATCTTTCCTAATTGGGACATTTTAATGTCAGTAAGTGGGAGAACGCAGTTATAACTGGGGAAATAAAAAACAATAGGGGTTTAAATGTAAATTGTAACTATTATGTTGTGAAGTAACTCATGTGGGGAAGAAATAAATCCTGACGCTGAGAGAGCGAGCGTGTGTTCTGAATTAGCCAGAATAAATCCACGAGACATTTGTTTTATTAGATTTGTGAGGTCGTTCTGGATTTAAAAATTAAGATGGATAGATTACTTTACTTTTTAGAAAGATACTTTTATTGATGTTTTTATTCAATTTATATTGATATTTTTATTGATCTCTCAAAAGTTTGGTATCACTTGAAAATTTCTTTGTTTTTGTTTACTGATTCATTTTCTACATTCTACAGCAATACTGTTTTTTTTTTTTTTTTTAATTTTTTTTATTTTGTTTCCCTCAAAACCATGAAAACCAGAAGTTCATTTAGAAATCTCAGAAATCACCAATTAACAAGCAGCACCTCAGACTAGAGCCGTTATGAAGGCTTTACAGATCATAAGTAGCAGATATACATCTCAATATCAACTGTTTAAAGGAGATTATTGCAGATTTTGGATGTTTTACAGTGTAGAAAGAAATAAAAATCAGGAACGACCGTGGCGTTAGAAAGTGATCGCAAACTTTTGAGCGACAGTGTAGTCCGTATACACAGGGTAATGCCCTGAGAGATGGCAATAGGAAGAAACCTTGAGAGGAACCAGACTCATCTGGGTGGAAGTGGGGCTGGAAGTTCAGTATAACAGTTGATGTGTTTAAGTTAATATGGAGTCCAGTTTGTTATTGGAGGCTCAGGTTAGACTGTAGGAAATTCCAGTCCTGAACTATCGAGCGACAGCAGTCACAGGTCTTCAGAGAGCAGCTGTCTGCTTCAGCCGAGGCCAGGACCGTTACTAGTGCAATGCTAAGAACTAAAAAACGAAAAGATATAAGACGCATAAATAAGCACATTAATCACAAGCAATAACACAAACTAGAGAGGTACATTTACTGAAGAAAATGTGAGTGGTGCTTGCCGTGGCAAGTTAACACGAGGCTAGCAACATGCTAACCAGCTTAACTCCATGATAGGAACATGGTAATCATGTTAAGCGCAAAATGCTAATATAGCTAGCATGATGCTAGCAACATGCTAATATTCTTAGCATAATGCTAGCAACATGATAAGCACTCTAGCATCATGTCAGCGACATTCTAATGAAGTTGCTGTTGACATGCTAACATAGTTAGCATAATGCTAGCAACATGCTAATCAGCTAAACGTCATGCTAATTACACTAGCATCATGCTAGGAACATTGTATTCTTAGCATAATGCTAAATAAAGCACATTAATCACAAGCAATAACACAAATAAAAAAGAACACAAATAAGAGGAATGAGGTCAATTGTGAATAGAATTAATTGTGGAAAAACCTGTCTTATTGACATCATGAACAACAACTGTATTGGATTCCTGACTTTAGTGTTATGTGTAACTGTGCTTTGGGAAAATGTTGAGTCGTTTGGGAAGCCCTTTTTTATTACACACACTGATGAGTGAGAATATAGTTTAGAAATGATGCAACTCACAAGAGCTACGATGAGAGCAACGAGCATGAGAACCAGCGTTTGTACATGTGTACATGAACACCACACACACACACATGCACTCTCACACACATGTGCATATTTAACTCTCAATACTGGATTCTGAAAGCTCGCGTTTATTTCAGTATTGATCTATCAAGGTTGAAGACACGGAGAGTTTCTGCCTCTATGTTTGAGGCCGTGCTGGTGGGCAGAGGGGGGATGTGACGGGTGTCGTGTTGCATCAAACCGTGTCGCGTTCGAGTTTTCGGCTTAGGTCATGCTGTTGAGTAAGACGGTCAGAGTGCACACTTTGTGTCATACAAGACAGTTTTTACTTTTTTAACTTCCTCTTTCTCATACATTTCTTATAAGAGAAGTAATTTGTGTTGGGTCTGAATGAAGAGGTTTGTTAGTGAAGCTTTGAAGGTTGTGTGTAAGTGTGTGTGTTGAATTTAAAAATCTAAATCTCAACACAGACCTGAGCAGTGTTTTAAAATGCATAATGTGGCCATTTATTATAGGCGATATACGTATATAGTCTGGAATTTACGTCTGAGTTTGTCAATAATGTATCTGCATGTATTTGTAAAGCATTTGCATTTTTAATTGACACTTTTTTTCAACTTTAAATTCTGAAAAGGCGTTGAGGGCATTGAACACACAACCTCATCAGTAAATGATCAATTTAGTACACAGACACAGTCACTTTATCACATATCCTTGCACACACATTACAGATTATAACTTATATTTTGTGTAATTTATATTGTATATAACTTGTATCTTAATCTTGTACATATTTATAATTTTTCTCTTATTTTATTCGAATTTTCTTTTTTTTAATATGTATAATCTGCACAGTCTAGAGTTTGGCGCAGTCGCGTTTCACTACTGTTGTACAACCATGCATGTGACATGAAATTTTGAAATTGACTTATTTTATTACCAGATGGTACATTTAACGGTTACATATCCCACTTTAAATCTAAAGTGTAAATCAAAGTCAAAACAATCACATGTGAAACAAACAAAAACTCTTTTTTCTTTCTTTTTGTCTGTGTGTCCTTGTGTGCAGGCTTCAGGAGAGATTTTAATGATGAGACATCAGGCATCCGAGGCGAGGGAAGCGGTGTCCGAGGCGGCCTTCGGGGACGGGGCAAAAGTCACGGCAGGGGCAGAGGTCGCGGCCGAGGTAACCACATGTCCATTGTCGTAAAGTTGCTTTGTTCTACTGTACAGAAGTAGTTAAATATATTATCTTTTATTTATTCCTAAAACTTTGTTAAATCTTTGTTAGATGTACACAGAAGTCCAAAGACCTGGTTTCTTTATCAGTTCTCTGTTTCATATGCATTTCTGACACAATAGAAATCGTAATAATAAACTTCATTTGAAATGGGAATAATAATTTTTTTTGCTTTTGAAAATAAAAATAAAAAAAGTCAAAGTTTTATGTCTTGGTGGGAAAAAAATGCTCTTTCAACAAACGTCTGTTTATCTGATTGGTTCTTTGCAAACACGTAGTGCACAGAGAGAGATAAGCGCACAAACATGTAGCATGAAAAAAAAAAAGGGTCCAAAGTCTTGTGTGCGCTTCCTAGAACCTAAACGAAACACAAGTCATTTTCCTTAATCATTTAATCCATTTAGTTATTTAATCCATTTATGCATAATACGTTTGGGGGGAAAAAAGGTACCAAAACAATCCTGTTTTTCTTGCACTCGAATGTGTGTGTGTGAAAGCACAAAACTTCATACATGTTGCCAAATACTGTACTTGCTCACAAAACATTCAAAAAAGTGGTTAATGATTTGAAATCTGCCCCCCGCAGGACGTTTTGAGTACTCCCACGGCTATCGGGAATCCTACGGCGATGGTTCTGCTGTTCCTCAGGACTACGGGACCAACATGATGTATTTCTATGACGACGGGAGCCGGGTTCAGATGTACACCATCGAGGAGAGTCTGCTCAAGGAGTACATCAAGCGGCAGATGTGAGTTTACCTCAAACCGTGCTTTAACTCGTGCAGTGTCCTGTTGTAATGTTTGTATACTGAAACACACACACACACGTAAACTTTAGGGGTGTGTTAAAAGTAGTCACCAGTAGGTGGAGCACATTGCATCGGGAAGTGGAATGGCAGTGTATACTCTAAGGGTCAGGGGTGTGTGTGTGTCTGTACCCTATATTTAGTGCTTCTGCCTAGGGTGGAAGTGTAAATGATCTGAGGAGGAACTCCAGTGTACGTGTGTGTGCAAGTGTGTGTACGTGTGCAAGTGTGTGTCTGTGTGAGAGCACAGGTGTGTACATTCAAATATGTATTTTTGTGAATCAGATATGGTGTGTGTGTGTGTGTGAGAGAAATATTATTATGGACAATATAGTAAATTGTCATGAATTTGCGTTTGTGTTTCAATACATGAGTTTCTTTCACGTGTTTCTGCTTAAGTGTGTGTGTGAGTGAGGGTGTGTGTGGCTGTGTAATGCTATTGAGTAAGCTCATTCATGCTTACTGCACTGTCTACTGAACCCCCACAGGGAGCGTGTGCACGTGCGCGCACACACACACACACGCGCACCACTGATCTCGAATCAGTCGTCTCCATCTCTTATATAATTGTGGTTAAAAGAGCTGGTCCAAGATCAGTAGGGAGCGAAGGCCGTGCGGTCAGAGCTGCTCCTGAACTGCGGCCAAGTTCAAGCCTGAGACGAGGGGGAGAGGTCCAGCCGTTCCAGAGACTTAGAGGAAGGGGGGGGGGGGGGGGACCAAAACGACAGAGCTGCAT
>JAQQZS010000005.1:3832258-3843183 GCA_030068045.1 Platyallabes tihoni | reverse complement strand
TGTTATCTTTGACTAATAGTTAAATGTGTTTGATGATCAGAAATATTTTGTGTGACAAACATTCAAAAGAATAAGAAATCAGGAGGGGGGCAAATAGTTTTTCACACCACTGTATATGATCAGATATCAGGATAAAAATGCTAATGAAGCACTCGGGTGCTCCTTAGATTTGTTGGTGCACATTTGTTGTGACTTTGTGACTTTATAATTTAAGAAATATTTAATATATATTTTTTTTTAAGTTGGACATTTAAGGACAATCGTCGTTCTGTTAGTATATCTTACCCTTTTAGTACAGATAACATGGTCATTTAGGAGAACGGAAAGTTTGTGCCTTCTGTATTTGTACATGTGCTTGTTTAAGGCTTGATTTTGTTATTTGAAATAAAGAGGAATTCTATTGTTTTATATAATTGTATCTCTATTGAGTCTAAATGTCATTTTAGAAAGCTGGGTCTCCTGATTGAGTAATGTAGGTTTTTGCTAACTCCTTCGGTAGAGTAAATATTATTATGTAACGTAAACTTAACGAAGACTTCTGTATTATCAAAAGTAACCACAGCCGCAGTTCGGAAATACCCGATGTTGTGGGAGCAGCTACAACAAACAACAACGACATCAGCTGTAAAATCATCATCATCGTCGTCATCATTGTCATCAGCTATTTGTGGAAGAATACTACAATAGTAGTTTATGAATCGGAGAATCAGAATTTGGTGTTAATAATATTTTCCATGTGTTTCACTTTGTTTTCGTGTCGTTGCTTTGGAAACGATATTTATCTCATGCCAGGGTTGACAATGAAACAGTTTCAGTATCAGGGTACTTTCTGCTTCGAAAAATCCCTTCGAGAGCCTCCGTCACA
Organism: Platyallabes tihoni; assembly: GCA_030068045.1. Classification (NCBI taxonomy): domain Eukaryota; kingdom Metazoa; phylum Chordata; class Actinopteri; order Siluriformes; family Clariidae; genus Platyallabes; species Platyallabes tihoni. The sequence continues at coordinate 3,842,318 of JAQQZS010000005.1, read as the reverse complement.
GTGCCGTGTCAGCTTTAGAACTGAGACAGGTTCGTCTCTGAGTGACTGATTTTGAGAGAGAGAAAGCAGTCTTGTTATCTGAAGTGGCACTGTGTGTGTGTGTGTGTGTGTGTGTGGGCATGCATGTGTGTGTTTGTGTGTGTCCTGCTTGTTATTTTAGGAGGGTGAGTGCATCTCTTTTGCTCATGGGTCTGTGCGATGAGACAGAAAATTCGAGGCTCTGGCCCTCATCCAGCTTCTCTCCCCGTCCCCAGATCCCTCACGTATCACTCTGGCTGCCTGAAACTGGAAATGCTAACATTTACAGTATGATGCTACAGTATGATGAAAATTACAGGCCTCTCTCATCTTTTTAAGTGGGAGAACTTACACAATTGGTGGCTGATTAAATACTTTTTTGCCCCACTGTACATCTTCTGGAGCCATAACCTGCGTCATGCTTAGTCCTAAACGTAACAGAAAACCGTTGGACAATAGTAAGGAAAGCAGTGGCATTTAAGAAACCGACTTCACACTAAATATTGATTGATTGTATAGCAATTTATATTATTAATAAAACATTACATTTCACTTTTATTTGAATACCTTTGGTGACCACTGTACTGTATATTACTGTATGTTTGTATTTATTATAGGTCAGAGGAAGAGATGTTAAAGTTTATGGGGTTGATGAACTCATCCTGGGTCATTGACGACCATGACGTAGTAACTGCTTTCGACTTGTCCAGGTTTAAGTCCATAGTGGATGTTGGAGGTGTGTATACTTGTACTCTAAAAGTCTGTGTTTACTACCAGTTACTTTTTTTTTCTTTTCTTGTAATCAAAACTTCTCCATGTGATTGCACTGTTGATTTTGACTATTAGATTTTTAACACACCTAGACAAAACTACACTTTATTGCCAAAAGTATTCGGACCTTATATATGTATTTAAAAAAAAGTATATGAACCTTGCTTTGTGCACTGGTGCGCAGTCATGTTGGAACAGGAAGTGGCCGTCCCCAAACTGTTCCCACAAAGTTGGGAGAATGAAGTTGTCCAAAATGTCTCGGTATGCTGAAGCATTAAGTTCCTTTCACTGAAACAAAGGGGCCGAGCCCAACTCCTGAAAAACCACCCCACATCATACTGCAATCCCTCCTCCAACAAAACATTACACTTGGCACAATGCAGTCAGACAAGGACCATTCTCCAGGCAACTGCCAAACCTAGACTCGTACACCGGATTTCCAGACAGAGAAGCATGATCCGTCACTCCAGAGAACACGTCTCCACTGCATCCGATGCTTTGCATTGCACTTGGTGATGTAAGGCCTGGATGCAGCTGCTCGGTCATGGAAACCCGTTCCATGAAGCTCTCTAGACACTGCTCTTGAGCTAATCTTAAGGTCTGCTGAGTTGCTGTCGTTCCCAATCGCTTCCACTTTGTTATAATACCACTAACAGGTGACTGTAGAATATTTAGTAGCAAGGAAATTTCACGACTGGACTTTTGGATCACGCAGGTGGCATCCTATCCTGGAATTCACTGAGCTCCTGAGCCATTCTTTCACAAATATTTGTAGAAGATTCAATGATTTGGATGTGTGAGGGAATACTTTTGGCATATAACAACGTAATGCTTTCAGTTCCCTATCTGTTCCCTCCTCGATGAAGTAAATCTCCCTGTTTCCTGGTCCATCTGTTTACAGGATGTTCTGGTGCCTTGGCCCGTGAGTTAGCTAAAGCCTACCCGGCTTCCACGCTGACGGTCCTGGACTTACCTCAAGTCGTCCAGACAGCCCGGAAGCACTTCTGTCAAAGTGATGACACCATCGTGTTTCAGGAAGGTCAGCTTCTGCAAATTTACTGTGTATATACTCTCACTCATCATCTACACCTCTTTATCCCGTATACAGGGTCGTGGGGGGCTTGGAGCCTATCCCAGGAGACTTCCATTGCTGGGCGCACATACATACACACTCACACACACTGAGGTGGCTGGCTGGGAATCGAACCCGAACCCTGGGTCAGTTTGCTCTTCTGTACAACCAGCAATCATGAACATAAACATTTGGACATTGTCTACCACGCCATACTGGTGATGAAAAAAAAAAAAAAAAAGATCTCAAAGTGCAGGCTTTCATCTTTAATTTGTGGGTGCTTACATCCAGATTGGTTGAATGCTGTAGGAAGTATAATATTTGTAGTATTTGTATACGAGGACCCTGACCAAAAGTAATTAGACAGTTGGATGTGTAGTTGTACCATGATGAGGTGTGTGTTATTTCCTCATTATTTCACTTAGAAATAAGCAAACAGAAAGCCTCCAAGTGTGGCTTTTGCATTTGAAATTTGTTGCTCTAAAGTCCAAAGGAAATCTGATTCTGTAGAATGTAGGACTAGAACCTAGAACCTAATGCTTTAGAACTTATGGGAAGGTTCTTTAAATCAACCTAAAAGTTTATGCACAGCAAAGAAGAGGATCTACAATGGTCAAATCACACACACCTGACCAGGATCCAGGCCATCTGCATTTCTCAGCTGGCAGAGAATTACCACTCTGCATGTAGTGCAAAGTGTATTGAAAAGGCTTTAGAATTAAGTGAATTACAAGTGAATGTATCATTCTTAGTTTGTCCAATAATTTTTGGGCTTTTCTAAGGGCAGAGACGGTGTTTAAAAATGTTATCCTCGACACCATTTACCCAATTTAGATATAAATACCATTAAATTAACTATAACAGAAATAGAATAACTTGTTCAAAGTGCAAATATTTATGTAACTGATTGTACGTATTGTATTTATTGTACAATTTCAGAAGGGTCCAATTATTGAGCTATATCAGGCAAAACTACGGAGATTTGAAATGACTGGAACTGGGTTAAGGAACCTTCGACACATTATCAGAACGTTAGGGAAGATTAGCACTGAACCGTCAACTTTGTGGAAGAAATATGGTTAAAAAAAAAAAAAAAAGAAGATAAAAATCCTGAATGGAGATCATTTAAACGTTTGGTGACGCTGCATGGTAAAAAAAAAAAAAATCAACAGTAAAAACCAGAGCTGCGTTTATTAGTGAAAGTAAGAGCATTTATACACACACAATGTGACAAGAACACACAGGATTGGGACTAAACCGCTATAAACCACGTGATAGTGAGACTCATCAGGGAGAAAAAAAAAGCCTTCAGTTTGCTCAAGATCATAAAGACTGGACTTTGGAGCGATGGAGCCGATTCCAGAGCGATGGGCGTGTCAGGGTAAGAAGGGAAGCGCATGAAGCGTCACACATAATGCATTAACCAAAAGCATAATAAATACGCAAAATAAATATTACACAGTGCGAAGAAAAGGGAAAACAAAGCTCAGAAGCTTAACAAAACTCAAAGCTCAGGAACACAACATGATACTGATATTAGTTTGTGTGGACTTTGAGACTTAAGCTTTAATGCCATTGAAGATTCAGATATCAGGGAGATTAATAATTAATAAACTAAAGAACACGTTGTGTTTTCAAGGTAGAATATATGGGTGTTCATACTGTATATCCTTTTGTTTCTTTGAAATCTAATAATCTAATGTTTAAACAGACATTAATCTAATGCTTATAGTTTGTGTGTGTGTGTGTGTGTGTGTGTGTGTTTAAAGGGGACTTTTTTAAGGAAGACCTTCCCTCTGCTGATCTGTACGTCCTTGCGAGGATCATACATGACTGGACGGAGGAGAAATGTCTGACGCTGTTGAAGAAGATCCACGCAGCCTGTAATTCAGGTGCGTACAGGAAAATCTGCATCACATGACAGGGGTAGGAAAAGTAGGAAAGTAGGAAAGTAGTTTAATTCCAAACCAGTTATAATTACAGTTATAACTTCAGACTTTAGATTAGATTAGATTAAAGGAATAGTTTCTGTGAACTGATTTTCCTACAGTGTTTTTTAGGATCCAGTTGGATTTCTATGAATTTTGAATGTGTTGCTTTTACTGTGTATATTATTCTGTATTATAATAATCATAATTACTATATATTACAGTACAACTCCCTGTTCAAACATGACCCCTGTCTGTCCGGGGGTCGTGACTTCACCAAACTGGGGCGAAAGAAGCTGATGCTACATGTCGGAGAATATGATGTTTTGTTCACGTTTATAGATTTGTAATTTATAGACAGGAAGCCACATTGTGTCCTATACCACATGTCAAAGTCTGTGTGACGTCACCAAGGACCTGGATGTGGTTTTGATGTTTTTACAATTTTCAGAGACTGATATCATTTGTTAATTAGATTACCTCGCCTGGGAGCTCCAGTATAAAACTGAGACTTTTAGCTCTAAAACGGACATTGTAGGAGATTGTGTTGCCTTTTTTTGGCATTCAAGTCAAACCGGGATTTGTGAGGAACGAAGGTGTAAAAGCGATTGATGTTTACCGAAGACTTTAAGAACAGTACGTTGATGAGACTCTTAGCCACAGTAGAACATTTGCAGACTTTTTAAAGAAGGCCGTACGTCTGTGAATAATGAACTCAGCCGAGGTGGCTCAGAGCCCACTGACGGTCAGTCCTGCGAACGTTCAGCATCTGATCCTTGAAAATCGTGTCAAGAGACGCATCTGTCTGTGTAAACTGTACACACAATCATTCACCGACACCACTCGCATGTTACAGGAACTCAGCTAGTTATTGTCACATCCCCCGTACAGTCCTGACCTCGCTCCGAGCCATTTTCACATGTTTGGGAGTTCCTGGGGTGACGGCGTTTCAGACGTGAATCAGACAGACAGTCCGATCATGGCTCCAGCGTACTGAGAAAACTTTGTACCTTGATTGTGTCCACGCGCTAGTGAAACACAGGGATAAGTGCATTAGTGTAGCAGGAGATTATATAGAGAAATAAAGCAAGTTTTTACTCTCATCACTGTATAAATGTGTGCGCAAAAGTCCCGGTTTGACTTGAACGACGCTTGTATCTATTTAATAATACACAACAGTGTTGCGACGTTTATTATAAAGTCATCTGGTGTCAGTAAATGAGTAATGGCAAGGTGTGTGAAAACTCCGCCTTTTTCATTTTAAATATGTAATGCTTGTCCAAGATATCAAAGATTATATTTTATGTAATCCTTACATCTTTCTTTTTCTCACTTTCCTCTTCCAGGAATACGAACGTATTGTTTTCGTTGGTCTTTCACTTTCAATAAGCGCTAATAAGTTGCAGAACTTTTTTTCTCTGTGTGTGTGTGTGTGTGTGTGTGTGTGCGCGCAGGAGGAGGTGTTCTGCTCATAGAAGCTATGCTGTTTGAAAACCGCAGAGGCCCTATAATGGCTCAGCTCTTCTCCCTGAACATGCTGGTTCAGACGGTTGGGAAGGAGCATCCGCCGTCTCACTACACACACATGCTCACGGCGGCTGGCTTCGCCGACGTCCAGGTGTGCAGGACGGGCAAATCCTACGACGTCATCCTCGCTCTCAAATAACCGCACATCAGTGCAGTATCATGTTTTCTCTGCTGTTTGAAGTTCAGGATTCTACTGCAGGGAATATAGCTGTATTTGCAAACTTTAGGAAATGAATGATTGTTTTTAGTTTTTTTTTTTAAGGTTTGTATCCAAGCTTTTTTCGCAAGCTTAAAAGTGCAGTAGTTAATACTTTTTAAACATCAACATAGTGGGAACATCTTATTATATACAACACAGATTCAATCTATTGGTTTATTTGGGGTTATTTTAGCGGATGGACTGATAAATGAAAATATTTAACAGAAATATGAATTACTGTGTAGACGCAATTTAACAACATCCTTTAAAAGAGTTCGGTGTGCACTAGAGCTGTGCGATTTAATCGATTATGCAGTTTAAATGATATTTTTGTTGATTAAACGGTTTTCGATTCAGAATTTAAAAAACTCACTCGTTCTTACTCACTTATTGTCTATATCGATTTATCCTGTATGCGGGCATGGATGGAGTGTCAGTCAATCACAGGGCGCACACACACTCACACACTATGGGCAATTTGGGAACACCAATTAGCCTAATCTGCATGTTTTTGGACTATTGGAGGAAACCGGAGAACCCAGGGGTAACCCACCAACCACTGGGAGAACATGCGATCTCCATGCACATAGACCCCAAGGCGGGAATCGAACCCAGACCCTGGAGGTGCAAGGCGACAGTGCTAACCACTATGCCAGCGTGCCGCTAGAATCGAAAAGTTTTCAAATGTTAAGTGCTCTAAAAAATTACGCATTTCTAAAAAAATATACAACAAAATCAGCAAATAATCCCTAGTACTAAAATCACAATACACAAAATCTGAATTGAATCGAATCAACGGCTATATATATATATATATATGTTTCACAGCTCTTGTGCACACACACATGCTACAGTTGCACTGGATAGATATAAAGAGATTAAACACTGAAGGTTCTTCCTAAATGTCTCTTACAAAATTCACTGTCTAGACAAAAAAATCTATATCAAAGCTAATGGCGGTCAATGAAATCTTGGGGTGTGACTGACTTTTTTTTTTTTGGACTAGGCATTGTATGATTAGTATTATTGTAGTGACTGAAGTTTATATTTCTGTACATATTTTCCAGATGTTCAGTTTATTTTCTCCTTCACTTTTCTGATTACCTTATATACAGTAACTGCTGTTTGGATTCTGACTGTGAAAATTGGTATTCATAATACAATATGTCTTGATATTATCTGTATGAATTAATCCCTACAAAATATTATTAATAATATTAAATATGCACTAGACTGGTGGATGCATGTTAAGAAATAATTACATAGCAGTATTACAGTACGTTTCTTTGTGTGTGTGTGTGTGTGTGTGTGTGTGTATGTGAACTAAATGAAAGTGTTTCCCTTTTGTAGAGAAACAATATTTAAGAATTAGTAAGATTTTTCTTTAATTAATGCCAACAGACAGTTTGTCTCAACTGTCGTTTTTGGCTGCTTTGCATGTCTGATCATATCGAATTACTTTTGTAAGAAGCTGCCTCACACACACACACACACACACACACACACACACACACACACACACACACACTGTGAATTTGATATCAACCACCTTTTCTAGACTTAGTTTCCCACATGAAGAAATGTAGTTCAAGAACAATAGTGATCATTTCCTATTAAAATAACACCATGAAAGGTCATCCTGTTAATCAGATCATCTGTGTTTTGTATATTAACTATTCTACTGGTGTTTGGAAAGAAAACTTTCACCTTTTCAAACTTTTTTTTAAACTTTTTTTTTTTTAAACGTTTTTACTCAGTCTTGTCTTTTCTTATTCTTGTATTATTCTCTGTCATGCTGATGTACAGATGCTTTTACAACTTTCTTTAATAGGAGGGTGAAAAATCAAACATAAAGGATCAGAACATGATTTTTTTTTGTTAGCTCGTAAAAGCAAAAAGCAAGCACTTTTGTTCTTACTCATTATGTTCCGGTGATGTTGACACTTGCTTTCGCATTTTGCATTTTATCCAGAGTGACTTAAAGAAGTGCATTGGAGTTTATGTCAGTTAATACATCCTGATATTTGTTAGTTGTTCGAGTTGTTGGTCACGGACTATTAATATTATCCGTCTAAAAACTGTTCGGGAGGTAGTACAGTAAGAAAAGCACACACACACACACACACACACTATATATATATTTTTTTAAAAAGCAAAAATATAGCAAAAAGCTAACATTTCACACTTCCGGGGTTAGGGGTTCGAATCTTGCCTCGGGTCTGTGTGAGTTTGCATGTTTTTCCTGTGTTTTGTGGGTTTCTTCAGGGTACTCTGACTTCCCCGCACAGTCCTGTAAGCTGATTGGTTTTTCCGAAATGCCCCAAGTGTCTGATCGGGTTTGTATGTACAGTACTTGTACCCTGTGATCAACCCAGTGAGCACCCTGCCTTGTGCCTCAGGCTTCCTGCAAGCCTTCACCAAAAAAAAATGATAAATAAAAGTGCTATGGTTGAAGTCATGTTAACAATAAATTCAGCAGAAAAGTAGAAGAAAGAACAAAGTTTAATAACCTTTAAATGGTGCAGAAATAATTTAAATTATGTCTTCAACCAGGACTGAGTGAACAGGACAGACTAAAGTACTAAAGCGCTGCTGCATCAGTCTCTTTGGGTAGAAATGAGCTCCCACAGCATCGCTATCAGCAAGTAGGCAAACAGCATTGTGGGTAATATAGGATCAACATGTCAATTTAAAGAATGTAAAAAATAAAATAAATAAAAATTCTTAAATGCCACTGAGCATCAAATATTAATTATAAAGATTAATGAACAAGTTCATATGAGAAGCCAAAAACAGTTGGAATATCTAGTCGCCCTCTAGTGGAGATCTGTAAAAATGACAGAGGGCGACATAAGTAACATGGTTAAAAACAAAAAATATAATAAACTATAAATTAAATTATAACTATATAGTTTTCTATACAAAATGTCCTCATAAAATATTTTCCACAGCACTGGACTCTAGACCTGCAGTTTTTTCAATGACTGAATGCTAATGATTATCTGGAGATTTTATTATTTTTTTTTATCCTCAGGTGCATTAATAAGTTATTAATGCATATTAATATGTTTTTGCATATTAAGCCGTTAAAGTTACAGACGAATGCAACAGTTAAAACTCAGCCAGGTTTATATTTACAGCATATATACTGTACAGTACCAGTTAAAGGTTTGTACACAGGTTTGGATTTATTTTCTTCATTCTAGAACAATGCTGGCAATTTTAGAAATATTGAATAATACATATGGCATTAGGTAATAAAGTAACAACAGTAAGAGTCAGTGGTTATTTTAAGACGTGAAGGTCAGCTGTTCTGGAACAGTTCTTACAAGAACAGTATCGTGTCAAGCGCTTTTGCAAAACCCATCAAGCTCCATGATGAAACTGTCTCTCATGAAGACCTTCCCAGGAAATCAAGACCAAAACTGACGGTAGTGGAGTCTGCTGTAGTGGAGAAGTTCATTTCGAGTCACCAGCCTCAGAAATCACCAATTAACAACCAGCACCTCAGATTAGAGCCGTCATGAAGGATTTACAGAGCAGAAGTAGCAGAGAAACATCCCAATATCAACTGTTTAAAGGAGATTATTGTGTATTGTGGATGCCTTTAGCTTTGTTTTACACTGTAGAAAGAAATTAAATCTGGGAAGACCATGTTATTAGAAGATGTGTCCAAATTACATTATGTATATATATAATTATACAATCATTGCTTATTATTTTTAATTGTTATTATATAATTCATTCATCTTCTATACTGCTTATCCTATACAGGGTCGCACAAAGTTTGAAGTCTATCCCAGGAAACTTCAGGCACAAGGCTGGGTACACATGCATACACCACACACTCACTCACACATACAAACATTCACACACTATGGTCAATTAGGGAATGCCAATTAGCTTGATCTGCATGACTGTGGGAGGAAACCAGAGTACCCAGAGTGAACCCACCAAGCACGGAGAGAACATGCAGACTCCATGCACACAGACCCGAGGCGGGATACGAACCCAGAGGCGACTGTGATGCAAATATAAAAACTTTTAAAAAGGGATATTAAAAAATGTTTAAAAGATGCATGAATTATATCCCATTTTATCCCAGTGTATAAATAGAATAAACATTGAAGAGAAGAATGAAAGTTAAATAAATGAAAAAAAAAACATTCAAAATTATATAGTCAGACAAAAAAAATGTCAGACAAAACATTTTGTATAAACATTTGAATACTGAAGTTTTTAAGTATTTGAATACCTTTCTTTTAAAGTACATTTTTGTTTATATATATATATAAAGAGTTATTTATTTATTTATTTTTTAACAGTAAGAGTGCGAACGCTGAAACAGGCATAACATGACATAAAAGAAAATAAAAACCCGGAAGAAATCAGTGAGTTGCCCCTCTCGGTCAAAAGTATTTATCTTTTGTATTTAGCTCTCGGTCCTCGACATGGAGCGGAGCAGCGCCCTCTGGTGGCGGCGGTGAGTAGAAGCACCGCGTTCGTAACTTATCGTATTTACGTATTTGTGTGTGCGTGTGTGAG
>JAQQZS010000005.1:3815151-3829356 GCA_030068045.1 Platyallabes tihoni | reverse complement strand
ACACTAATCAAAAAATATATATATATATTTATTGATTAGTTTAGTTTACCCTCTGGTCAATGATGAAGTTTGTGTTACATACAGTGTAACTGTTAAAGTTTGTAAGAATGGGGAAACACCCCCCTCCCCCCCAGAAATTTCAGTTTGAACAGTAAAGAGAAAAGAAAGGCAAGACCTAAACCGAATAAAAAGCCGAACTTACAAAAGCTGTTAACGAAACATGACAAGATTACTGGATGAGAACTCGAGAAGAAAAGAGACTCCGGCAGAAAGATGCCTAACACGGGCGACTGAACAGCAGGTGGTTTACTATAAATGCTTTCAGACCCTGTGTGAAACTTTCCCTCCAAGACGTCAGACTTGTCCAGTAGGAAATGTTTTGCAAAAGTGCCTGAGGTCAGCGCCGTCTGATTTGCATTCAGCGCTTTGTGTGTTTGTTTTTAGATCCTTGCATTTTGAATTAGGCAAAGTGTTAAGCAGAATTTTAGCGTTTTGTTTTCAGGCATGTTTTTTAACATGGGTTGTTTTTAACAGGTTCAAAATGACACTTTGCTTCGTCTGTTAATACCGAAAAGTTCCAAAAGGTCACTAACTGAGAAATTCTAACCGCTGCGTGTGAGGATCGACTTTCTGTCAAGCTTGTAACTGTTGGTGTTTTTTGTATGACGTTATGACTCTGTGCGCTAGACTCTAAACATCATGTCCTTGTGTTGATTTCCTCCTAGGTAATTGCACATCATGGTCTCAGATGTCAAACTCCCATCACAGGAGACGAGATGGGAAAAGACCGTCGGAGGTAATTCTCCCTTTGATGTATCCCTGAATGTTTCTAACCAATCGAGTTCCCAAATTACGGTTAAGTGCACTTTTATATTTATGCATTGTATTTTTGGACTTTCTTTCTCTCTCTCTCTCTCTCTCTCTCTCTCTCTCTCTCTTTCTTTCTCACTCTCAGGTGTTCAGGACTGATTTCATCACAGCGATGAAGCTTCACGACTCGTACCAGCTCAATCCCGAGGATTATTACGTGCTCTCGGACCCCTGGAGGCAGGAATGGGAAAAGGGCGTGCAGGTCCCCGTGAGCCCAGAGTCCATCCCCAAACCTGCAGTACGGTACGGCGTTACTTCATCCGATCATTTACATTATTAATGAATTGTGACGTCCAGCTGTTCTTGACCAGATGTTGACCCGCACTAGTCTTACCCATAGCTGTACATCATGATTATAAAAAAGTTTAAAGATAAAATATATTTGGTCTGTGGCTGTGCTAGAGGACCGCTTCTGTAGCAGATATTATCTGCAGCGATTTATCTGATCACATGTGCAAGCTAGCAGTCCAGAGACGAGTGGCACGGGCTTGAGAAATGAAATAGGAAAGGTTTTTAGCTGAGTTTTCATTTCATTTCTTCTCGAGTCTGATTAGCAAACTGGCAAGTGTTAAGCAAGTTGATGATGAAAACAGAACGTTTAAGGACAAATGGATGGACAAGTGAGTTTGTTTTGCCTTCATCTCACTCGGCACGTTCATCTCGCAGTGCCAGTGCTGAGATATTAACACGGAGCAGCTCTATGAAACAAAACTCTTTAAAGATACTCCAATATCTAGCAGTGTGTTTTACCCTGCCGAATCTTTTTTTTTTCCTTTCAAAACATTTTTGAAATCTTTTGAAACCATATAATATAAGTAAAACAATAGCAAAAAATTTTTTTTTTAATTTTGATGGTGCGTCTTATTTTATTTTAGATTATTTAGTTTTATTTGTATTTTAGATTATTTTGTTTTATTTTTATTTTAGATGATTTTAGTTTGTTTTTATTTGAGGTGATTGTTTTATATTATTTGAGGTGTTTGTTGCATTTTTGTTTTAGATTATTGTTTTATTTTTGTTTTAGATTATTGTATTTATATTTAAGGTGATTGTTTTATTTTTGTTTAATATTATTTTTTTATTTTTGTTTGAGGTGATTGTTTTATTTTTATTTTAGATTATTTTATTTATATTTAAGGTGATTGTTTTATTTTTGTTTTAGATTATTGTTTTATTTTTGTTTGAGGTGACTGTTTTATTTTTATTTGAGGTGATTGTGTTAAATTTTTATTATGGATGGTAAAGTTTTATTTAAATTTGGTTTGATTTGATTTCTTTCTCTCTTTTTTTTTTTTTTTTTTTACAAATCTGTTTTCGTCCCAGCAGTGGATGGGTCTATCACTAATTTCACATTAAGCGTACCCAGAAGTTAAGCCGTGCATCTTATTCATGTGTCACTTGCAGATGTACATCCTGAATTGTTTGCATAAAATCTTCAGACTGAGGCTGCGCAGAAATCCTTGTACTTCCGCACTCGTTTAGTGTGTGTAAATATTACACAGCGACATGACAATTTTCTACACAGTACACTGGTTTGCCTGCTTCTCCTTTACACAAGGAGAAAAACAACAAAACTTGCTTGATGAGTGTACCCTTGACTTGGACAGAACCTGACAGAAGTGTAAACCGATATAAGTAGTTTGCAAAGTTACTGAAGAATATTAACAAATATTCTGCTCAGTCTCTTAGCTATGCTTTGTTAATTGTTACAGCCGTGTAATAAACATGGAATGAGTAATTTTGTCCGGTTAAGCTATTTTGCAGAAGGGTAATTTAGGCTCTGTGTAGGTGTACAAGTGTCTGGTCACTAATAGTATGACATTACAGGAGTGTTGAAAGCCTGGGGGCAGAAATTATCTGGACAATTACCCGGCTCCTACATTCCTTTATACGCACCCTGGGTCGTCATGGCTTATGTCAAACTCTGATATAGACTTTTATTATTTAAGGTTCTGATTAGGTAAACAGCTTAAAGTCAGATTGTAGACACTATTGATTACATAAGAGGACAAAAGCTTTCAAATAACCGTTAATAATATGAGAGTAAAATAAACTCTTTTTGAGGTAAAATTAATCATATATATATGTCTAGGTAATATACACACATAGTACTAATATAAAAAATATATCACTTCTTATTTTAATTTATTTATTTATTTTTAATTTCTTGCGTGCAGTGTTGTGGCGGAGAAATCATCCGGTTTGCTCTTCACGCGACCGAAGAAACTGATCCGCTCCTGGGGTCCCGAGGCGTCCGTGCTGGGGTACGTGGGTATCGGGACGCTCGCCGAGGGGACGTGTCGGTATGACCTGAACGAGGAGGACGTCGCCTGGTTGGAGGTGGCGAACAGAGAGTTCAGTCAAATGGGTGAGTGTGTGACTGTATTTCTTCTGAATTGGTGTATTTATCCAACAGTACACAAGGTGTGCTCCTAGAGATTGTTATCTACCGAATAAGCAGCTGTGGAAATTAAATGTTAATATTTAACGCGGTCCATTTAATTCACTCATTTTACCTGATTCGTATTTTAAGTTAACCAATCTTGCGTCCTATTCTGTGTTGAGGCGGATTCAGTTGTTTCTGTTTTTACTACAATAAATTCATGGGTGTACAAAGATTACAAAGATATTTATTTTTTTTAAATGAGACAGGTAGTTGTGTTTAAGGTGCTAAGGTTTGTCCACCGTCAAAGGCAAATCGCAATGCAAACACAGGCGAGTCTTCACCTAAGTGAACTCCTTTTAAGGAAAAGTTTTTTTAAAATTTATTTTTTTAAATAAAGTTTGTGTCCTAAAAATGTACATGGAAGTCTAACGATATCTGTAATGTAAGGAGTAACATACTCTTATATAGAGATGACTGGGCAGGAATCCATTCGGTGATGTACCTTAATTCTTTTGTGTGGCAAATTAATATATTTCCACACGAACTTTTTTTTAAACATTATTTTTAAGTACATGTGCCTGTGAAATTTAATGGCACAATCGTAAACGAGTTTTAAAAAACGTATAGTGCCATCTGTCGAATTTTGAGATGAACTAATATTTTTTTAAAATTTTATTTTAGTTTTTTTTTTGTATCATATAAGGGCGTTTTACATTTAAATTTCAAATTCGCATATCTTCTCCTTCTGTGATGAAACAAAACCTATATGTTACCTCAATCTCGGCCAAATACACCTGTGAAAACTCCATTAATATTTGTTTAGTAGTTTTTACGTGAAAAATAATTAAAATTTTTAATTATATAAATTTTTTTTTCGCCAACTTTACAGTTTTATTATATGTATATAAGATTTGTACAAGTTTGAACTTGAGGTGGTAAAATGTTGCAGTTCCTCAATAATCCTGCAGGTGGCATGCTCTAAACTATTCACACATTGGCAGGTAGCACAGCATCCCATGTGGTAGGAGCGAATTATTTGCTAAGATTGTTAAGAATTGTAACAACATTTTCATAAATAATAATAATAATATATTCATGATATTTATAAAATGGTGATACTAACAGAATTGCAAGATAAATTGAATCGCACCCAGGTATCGTGATAATATCGTATCGGGTAGTAGAGGTGACATCTTTTTCTAGATTATTTTCTAATAACAGCATGTCCTGTAGTTTTTTTTTTTACCATAGAAATCATTCATTAATTCAGCAAGCACTAATATTTATTCATAAGAAAGTCATCCTACATTTATCCATTTATAGCTACACCCGGGAAACAAGTTACATCCTGTTATTACTATAAACAGTTCCCTCACAAGTCTCTCTCTCTCTCTCTCTCTCTCTCTCTCTCTCTCTCTCTCTCTCTCTGAAAGTTATAAGACAAACACTTTTTTTTTTTTGTCATGAAGTCTTCGTAACCTTTATAAAACACAGAGACTGACACTGGCGACTCCTTCTAAAAACATTAAACAGAAAGTTTCGTAACACTTCCCGACCAATCCGGTGACCCTATTAAATCATTTTGTCTATTTTGATCGATTTTAAAATATTACAGACTGCACCTTTAACCTTTCATTGAGTTCCCCTCGGGTCACATGGACACGCGTGACCTTTATCCGACAGTCTTTAAGTCTTTTATTTTGTTTGTTTGTTTGTTTTTTCCCACATCAACCAAAATGATGGAAAATTTAGACTCGCGTATTATGTTAAAGTGAAAGTATCCGCGTTAAACCATATGTGTGTGTTTAAAAGCCGGGCGTGTCCGTGTCCCGTCCTCAGGAATGCAGCTGCTGGACGAGAACTCAATGGAGAGACTCATGGAGGAGTTTGAGTTCCGTTGCTACGACAACATGAGCCACGCAATGGAAACGGAGGAAGGGCTCGGGATCGAGTACGACGAGGACGTGGTGTGTGACGTGTGCCAGTCACCTGACGGAGAGGACGGCAATGAGATGGTGTTTTGTGACAAGTGCAACATATGTGTGCATCAGGTGTGTGTGTGTGTGTGTGTGTGTACATGAGGGTGTCTGAAAGACAGAGAAGGAGACTCGCAAAAGAAACTTTGAAAGACCTCTAACGAGGGAAAGTGTTTGCGGAGTTACTTTCCGGTTAAACGACAGATGTCTTGTCAATAATTAATACAGAACAGATGTGATGTGCATACTTTTTATTTAATTATTCAATCATTTATTTATTTATTTTTAAAGCAAATTGGATTCTAGTGATTTTTCTTTTTTTTTTTTTTACTACATATTTTCAAGAAAACCAGTTTTTCTAGCTTGTCATAGGATTCCCAAACAATTAAAAATGCGTCATTCTTTATTTTTATTCCATATTATAGTGATAAAACAAGCTTACTGTACTATGAGTTTATTGTTTAAACATAAATTTCCTAAACTGGGGATCTTTGGAACTGAATGCCTTAGAGACACAATGTTCTGTGTCTGTGTGTGTGTGTGTGTGTGTGTGTGTGTGTGTGTGTGTGTGTGTGTGTGTGAGCGGGTATGCCAACCATATGCTAGTCGGTGTGTGTGTTTGTGTTTGCTTGCTCAGGCTTAAGGAACATTTGGTGACTCATTGTGTTTGTGTCTGTACTGTATGTATGTGTGTGTGTTTAAGCTTGTGTGTATGAATAGAGTCACTTTTTTTTTTCTCTCTCTCTCTCTCTTTCTCTCTGCAGGCGTGTTATGGCATCCTGAAGGTTCCAGAAGGCAGCTGGCTGTGTCGGACATGCGCGCTGGGCATCTCACCTAAATGCCAGCTCTGCCCGAAGAAAGGTGGTGCCATGAAACCCACCCGCAGTGGCAGCAAGTGGGTCCATGTGAGCTGTGCCCTGTGGATACCGGAGGTATACACACACACACACACACACACACACACACACTCACAAGGTGCACTATAATAAAGTATAGGGTAATAAATTCTGAAGCACCACAATAAGAACGTTTTTAATATGTAGGATTATTTCATGAGAAAGAAACTGGATTTCTAACTGGAAAAAATATCCAGACAACAACGAGTCAACTTTACATATGTTTCTGTGATTATTTTTCTGTTTTTGAAAATCATTGCATCCTTCATGTTTGGGTCTTAAGATGCAATACCACAAGTCTGGATGGGTCCATCTTTTACACGTCTGTCATCCTGATTTTCATTTTTCTTCCCACATTCTGATTTAAATACTTATTAAAATACTTCAGGTTAAATGCATTTTCATACAGACTCTCAGGACGAACGTGTAAATACCGAAGATTTGCCTCATGTGCAAGGTGTGCTACTTTTCAAAAGTTCTTGCGCCTCCCACTAATCTTAATAATTTTTTTAAAATATTGCTCTCAAAGAAACGGATGTAATGTAGTTTTTGTTGTTGTTGTTTTGTTAAGCCACACAGTGACCTATAGGGACGGGAATCAGCAGTCACCTCCCGAAACTGATATTATTACGATATCTCGGGGCAGATCCAATTAAAATTCGATTCTTATAAATATTAAGATTTTTTAAAAATAAATATCCATATTCAATGTTATATTTTACCTACATTTTTTATACAATATTAAACCTTTAAAAAAAGCTTGATAATTAATTAAATGTAGCCCATTGGTCATAACATTAGTTTTAGTAGTTTTAAAAAACAAGCGCAACATTTAAATTATGCAAACTAACTTCAAATACAAGAGTTGAACAATTAAATTCAAATTAACTTAAGCGAAAAAGCATTGTTACTGAGCAGCGTGTATCTCTGTCATCCACCATAATTATTATTTCTAAACAAACTTACAAGCAAATAATTCACTACCACACAGGATGAAAATGTTTAAATAGTTCAGAGTGCGCTACCTGTAGGATTATAAAGAAACAGCAACGTTTTACCTCCACAGATGCCTCAGAAAGGTCAAAACTCAACAGTGAGCGCGTGGGATGAGCAGATGTGGGTACATGGGGCTGCTAACGAACAAGGTTTTTGAGTAATTAGCATTCGTGGTGGTTTGAGTCTGTTGTAAGTGTGTGTAATGAGTGTGTTTGAGATGAACCATAAAAAAAAAAAAAACATCGAACTTCCCATTACTTTAATTTAGTCCACATAATTTAATTCAGTATAAAGAAATGAGGGTGGCTGAAGACTTTTGTACAGTACTGTATCCTACCGAAGGGGCAAAAAATAATGTAATACTTGCGTCTTTAACCCTCTATACCTTAACCACATAAGATCCCACTGTCCTCATATGAGGACATCACATTTTCTGTGTGCATATCCTTGTCAGATCCTTATCTTCCCTTTTGAAGACCTTGATTATGTTTTCAGGTGCTATTAAACTAAAATAGCTGAAAAGGTTACAAGGTACACAAGTCAGGGGCCCAGGTAATACAAAAACAAACAAAAAACAAAGCAATACAAAACATTGTGACTATAAAACTATAAAACACCCTGAAGACATTCCGGTGGTGGAAAAACTAACACTGGAGACTCCTTCATCAAAGATTATATGTTTTTCTTTTGTGAAATAACATAATGTTTATAATCTTAAGTTATTAGCATTAAATTATGAGGTAAAGGTCCCTGTAAAATAGAAACAATAACATATTGAATGAGTGCATTAATAGAAACCTTTGTTTATTTCCTGGAATATATGCATATCACTTAATGCAATATAATATAAATAAAAAAAAACACACCAAACACATCAGTTAGTAATACATACTGATTAAACACAATTTTTTTTTCCACACTCCTTTAGGTGAGCATAGGTAACCCAGAGAAGATGGAGCCCATTACAAGCGTGTCTCAGATCCCTAATAACCGATGGGCTCTAATCTGCTGCCTGTGTAAAGAGAAGACTGGAGCTTGTATACAGGTAAAACACACGCGCAAAGGATGTGGATGTTTTTTTGTTGTTGTTGTTGTTTGTGTTCGTTTGTTTTTAAAGTGAGTAGTACATAATCAGGGTGAACTGATCATATATTCGTTAACACGTCCACTAGGGGTGTTGAAAAAGTGCCGGGTAATGTAATTTAATCCTAACATTATAATTAATTAGTAACTTATAAAACTTAATTACTTAATTAGTAAGTAATAAGAACCTTCATAACAGATTTATGGGAATTTGTGGGTTCCTAAATTCTTGTAGAGAAGATAGTGTTGTTCACCGCTTTCTCAGTTTGTACGGCCATGACAAGTGATGGAATTTTAGTAATCTAGAAAATTTATGGGAAATTAAAAACCCACCTCTGTTCAGCTTCACCACCTAATATGAGGGTAACTAACGGGCTCCAAACGCAAGTAGTTCGTGTTTAGTCCAGAGGAGGATGAAAACTTTTAATCGAGTTGTGAAAAAATAGTCTGAGGTCATGAGGTCAAAGTCGTTGAAATTTGTTGATCAAAAAGGTTATGAACCCTGGATATATTTTCATGACAGTAACATTGTAGCTATGAGCTGTGATGTCCCCTGAGATAGCATATAAAACTTGATCTTCAGTTCCTAATCACTGATTTCCAATTCTAAATTCCAATTTAGTGTTTTTCTCAGTTTAGACACACTTCTGATTTGTCAAGCAAATTGAAAATTATTATTATTATTATTATTAAAATCTGTTCTTGCTGGTGACCAGAACATATCCTACATTGGTGAGTGTGTGTGTGTGTGCGTGTGTAATTCAGCAGAAGGCAGACTTTGATCGTATTGTGCAGCACAACAATGAAACCTATGATCCAGTAGTGTGTTATGTTTAAACATGCTTTTAAATGTTAACAAGCTTAAGTTAGTGGTGTCTCTTCTTATTACTTTGGTTGCTGGAAGGGAGAGAAAAACACTGGTAGTCCATAAAAAAGCAGCCTACAGAACCTGCTTGTCCAGTGTGCAACTCTAACTAGAAAACTGATAGCCTGAAGTTGTAATCAGCTTGTCCCTGGTGCCCGAGTTATTGATTTGTCCACCCGTTAATAATAATGCAGGGCATTTATTACTCTGGTTTAAAATATTCACTGTGTAATACAAAACGGTGGTAGGATTTTGTTCTTATTGTTTATTTTTCCAAGTTTAATACCTGTCTTATTTTATTTTATTTTATTTTTTAACAGGAATCATACTAATCCTACAGAAGTGCACACAAAAGAAAAAAAGACATCACAGAAATTATCTCATAATGCTGACCTGTTATTTCATAATTATTGCTTAATATCTCATAATTGACATCCTGAGAGATAGTAACCAATAATTATGAATTACTAGCTCATGACTATGACTTCTCATAATTGACTTAATATCTCATAATTATGACTTACTATCTCATAATTTATAACTTAATATCCCATAATTATGACTTATTAATGTGTAATTTCGTATTACTAACGTGTCATTGTTATTACTTATTTCATAATTGTAATGACCTACTATCTCATAATAAGTCACAATTGTGAGATAGTAGTTCAAACTTTTGGGTTGGTAAGTCATGATTATTAGTAAGTCATAATTATGGCTTATCTCATAATTGTGACTTAATATCCCATAATTATAACTTACTATCTCATAATTGTGCCTTACTATCTCATAATTCTTGAGTTAGTCTGTCATATATTTTCTTTTGTGAATGCGCAGTGCACTTCCGTATAATACAGTATTTCATAATGACAAATTTATTTGTGCAGTGTTTTTGTTGTTGTTGTTTTTTTTTTCCCTTCCTTTCTCTCATCATGCCCACATTCCCTCTCATCTTTTCTCCTTTCCTCCTTCCTCTTCGCCTCCAGTGCTCAGCCAAGAGCTGCCGCGTGGCCTTCCACGTCACCTGTGGCCTGCAACACAGCCTGAAAATGAGCACCATCCTGACGGACGAGGACGAGGTCAAGTTTAAATCCTTCTGCCCCACGCACTCGGGTATGGACTGGCACGAACAGAGCGGCTTCATAGACGACAAAGGGAACGAAGGGAGGGCGAAAGGAGCGGACGGGGCGCGTCTCAGCGAAAGAAAGCTCCGCGTGCAGCAGCTGGAGGATGAGTTTTACAGATTCGTGAATATCGAGGAGGTCTCCAAGCACCTGCATGTGCCACTGGAGAACGTGGACTTTCTGTTTCAATACTGGAAGTTGAAACGCAAATCAAACTTTAACCAGCCGCTCATCACACCCAAGCGGGAGGAAGAGGAAAGCCTCGCTCGGCGAGAACAGGAAGTGCTGCTTCGCAGGCTCCGTCTCTTCACACACCTGCGTCAAGACCTGGAGAGGGTATGTGGTTTCGATTCTGTTTCCCCTTCACGGCCATGCCGTCATTCTTATGCAATAGTCAGGAAGCAGAGGGATTTACTGATCCATTAGACACCACATGGAAAAAATGTGGCCAGGGTCCAGTGAGAAGTCAGGGTAATAAAAGCAATCCCTACCTTACTCTATTTAAGGATTAGCAGCAGACTTTGTCCAGCACAGATTTGAATTAAAGGAGGAAACCGGAGTACCCGGAGGAAACCCACCAAGCAAGCACTGGGAGAAAGCATTCAAACTCTACACACACACACAGACAGGCGGGAATCGAACCCAGACCCTGAAGAGGTGCAAGGCGACAAGCGACAAGTGCTAACCACTTTTGCATAATTGATAATTAATAAATATACGTATGGAGTCAGGATTGTGCAATATTGAGTTACATGTCCTTTAATTAGATTTTTTCTTATTTTTTATTTTAACCAACTATACAAACTTGACTGAGCAAAAAATAAATAAATAAAATGAATGGGACACATAGGCAAAGAAACGGCACAGATTTATAAGATGGCATGTTTTTAAGGTTGGATTCAGTTGTTATTATGACCAAATTAATGTACAAATGGACATTGTACATCAATTCACATATCTGTAAATGTACCAGAATCAGCCAAACGGTTATTTTTCATCTGCAGTCCAATTAACCGTGACAATAACAATTAACCGTAACAATAACAATTAACCATAACAATGCAAACAATAACACCACATTATAATCATCAAATCATAAAACAAAAAAAAATTATACAGTACATTAATATAAACAAAAATATAAATCAAACATTGAATACACCAATAACATCACAGAGAGTGACAGAGTAAGAAAGTAATGTGCATTTTAGGGCTGTAGCTATCGAATATTTTATTAATCGAGTATTCCACCAAAAATGTAATCGAGTAATCGGATAAAATGTGCTTTTGCTTAAATAAAGAGCAATGTAAAATATATAAGAGAAACAAAGATTAATTGGTTTTCTTTTTAGAAAAATCTACTTTTATTGTTTAAACGCATACAGCATTTTATCAAAAATAAACATTGGCATTATTCACAATATAAGGAATACCTTAAAGTTGACTGAGATGAATTAAGTGCATTACAGTGTCGTACATTCTTATTTTAAAGCCTTTTCTCAGATGCAAAAACTAAAAAAAGGTATTTGTGTGATGACTTTAAGTATCAAAAAAACTGAGGCACACATTAAAATAAATAATTATACAAAAACACTAACTTGTGCAACTAAAAGTTTCAAAATCTACAGCTCAGGCATAACATATAAGCCTTTACTGACAATTTCTGTCGTTTTTTCTTGCTGGTTTCTTCTTCTTTTTTCTCGCTGATAATTTTATGGCTCCGTTCCATTTCGAAGGCCGCAACAGAACACTCCCTCAAAATCAATACACCGCTAACTGTTTGCGTCTCCTTCCGCTTTGTGCGTGACGTAAGCGCTTCTTCTTCGACAGTGTTTACTGGCGGCTTGCATCCTTGTCACGCCAAACAAATAATTGCGCAGAAACATAACGCAATTATGTTTATTAACATAATAACATATGTAATTAATTAAAAGAAGCTTCTGATTTTTTTGCAGCGTCATTCCCATATTAATTCACATTACGTTTTAATAGTAATGATAACTCTTTGGTTCTACATGACATATCAGAAAACCCAAATGCACAGTTTGATGTATGAAGTCGTCTCTTCCATCAATACACACCGGTAGGCCTTACGTACAAGCAGCTGTTTTGTTTCCTTTGTGTTTTTTTTTTTTTTTTAATTGATGGTTCCGTTCACTGTGTGAAGCTGATTTTCCTCTGAATTTACTGCTTCTCAGTACACCGCTCTCACGGTAGCAAAATAAACAGGTACAGGATCGGTAGCACGAGAGGGAACCGTCCGCCCTTAGTTACTCGATCGCAGATTTCAGTGTTCTCTCGAAGAGATTTTTCAAAGAGGGTGGGTGAACATACTTGGGCGGCCCACCAAAGTATACTTAATGTGTGGGGAAACACTGCAGTATATCATTAGTTTGGATGCTGCGTCGTTACACTTGACGAAGTGCAGGACCGTTTTGTCAAATGTGAGCCAACTAGAACCTTGACAGCGAAAATAATTGTTACATTTCGCAAGGGTTTCTAGACCTGCTATATATGCCAGTTCAAAGGTTAGGGGGAAAAAACAAACATATTTATCCTGTATATAAGCGCTTCATCTTGGTCAGGGTCATGATGGAGCTGGAGTCTATCCCAAAAAAACTTGGCACAAGGTAGGAATACACCCTGAACACCGGTCAAGTTCGTGATGCTTTATTGTTAAAACAGTGATGTTGCCAGCGCTTGTGTGAGTGAGCTAATGAAAATATAGCTGATGGGAAACCGTTATGTTTCTATTAATAATAAGCAAAAAGAAGATTAAGGGGTGCAAGAATATTTAGAGAAGAAGAAACAGATTGGCAGATTGGTTTTGTTGATGGTGTGTATGAGTGAATGGTCACTCTGATGCAGGCAGATAAGGACACACACACTCTGCCGTCAGTCCCTAGCGATTTTTGTTTAGTTGTAGGCGTTAGACAAACTCCAGGTTTAATTAACCTTTTTTTTTTCTCCTCGAAACGGAGAAAAACCTTTTCTAATAAACGGAGAGGCATTCTGAGAATCAGCAAGTGTGAAAAATATTAGTCGTCTACTGTTTAGAGCTGTAAACTTCCTCCATATAGGTGTTGTCTAATGAATGCATTTATAACATCCACAATTTAATAACGTTGACTAGCTTCGTAGCCAGCCTCTCTCTCTCTCTCTCTCTCTCTCTCTCTCTCTCTCTCTGTCTGAAGTCATTTAAAACCTTTCTCTTGGGCTGCAAACTCCTCCCATCCCGGTCATTCCTGCTTTAAAAGTCGTAAGCGCTCCGTCCAGTTCAGTCCATTACCGTTACGCCTCACTTCACTAACCTGTAGCGTCTCGCTTAAAAGCTGTGGATGGAGCTTAATAGAAAATCAATGACGGTGTCGAGTCTCTAAGCCCTCACTTTAGTTCCTAATCACGTTTTGATTAGGAGACACTAATTCAAAGGAAGTAAGTAAACAGCCCTGAATGCGGTTTTTGTGGATAACCTTCAGCCTGGTTTTAGACAGATAAAGTCATTTCCTCCAGGGCCGCACTTATGGGAACCAGAGATTTATTTATTTATTTATTTTCCCTGGTCGTGTGCGTCTCGCAGTATCTAAACATAGTGTTATGCAAATAATAATAAAAAAAAAAAAGTCCTGACCATATCGCTTAGATGTGCCCTCAGGAGGTGATCTCTGTGAATAATTTAATTTATTATTTTTTTTTGCTGATTTGACATTCTACCCAGGAATAGTTTAGTAGATTAAGTGGGCGTAGGTTGAGACGTCCATTTTTGGTTTCTTGTTACTGTAAACAATTTTGAAGCTCAGATTTGTTACGGCTTATCAGATCTGTGTAGTTTCCCAGTCTTGAATATGCAGGATCCCTGTTTTCTACATCCCTATCTTTTACATCTTTGCTCATGATTCAACCCCAGCTACCGGAAGTAGTTTGGGTTGTATGCAGGATTATTATTATTATTATTAAGTGTGCCGGCGCACACTTATTACTCTTCTCCCCTAGAAATCATTGCGCAATC
>JAQQZS010000005.1:3753446-3768114 GCA_030068045.1 Platyallabes tihoni | reverse complement strand
TTTTTTGGACGCTTTCAGCATTCCTTTACAATGTAGAAAGAAATAAACATCAGGAACCATCATGGAGTTAGAAAGTGACTCCCAAACTTTTGAACGGGAGTGTATTTCTTGACAATAGTGTATTGTGGTGTGGCAATCCAAACAAAGTCAGCTGTGTCATCATAAAGCTGGTAATTATGTAATTATGCACGTCCTGGTCCAATCTTATGTGAAAACTGACAGCTCGTAGAAATGCAAATACACACACAGTATGTCAATACCTTAGAGAGAGACATTTCATCACAAAATGTCAAAATACTATATATACTTACTCAAGTCAAAAAAGTTGACTTGTCTGTTTACATAGTGCGACCTTTGTAATGGTCATTTATGGACATTATGGACATTTGTGTCAGTTACATGACCACTGTATATACACTGGATACCCCCCTCCCCCCCCTCCCACACACACACACACACCAACACCAAAACACACAACGTGGTGTCCAGTTCATGTGTGAAAATAATTCCTCGTGCTCCCAGAACCGCTCTTTCACACTCTGAACCCTCCATAAATATGATAATCTGGTCATTCAATATGTTCAGGTCATCAGCTGACTTCATTTTATTGCCCCATAACGTTACTGAGTCTAGACCTGAACAACTGAAGCAACCCCAGACCATAAGACTGTCTCCAGAGGCTCGTACAGTGGACTCATCAGGTCACATGACCTTGTTTTTTTTTTTTTTTTTTTGTTAATGTAGTTTTTGTTTTCAGTTGTTTAGTCCCAATCCGGTAACTTCCCATCACACTGTGCGTGTGTGTGGAAATGCTTTTACTTTCACTATTAAACATAGCTTGCATTTCTACTGTTGATTTATTTTATGATGCAACTTCCTCAAGCATTTAAGTGCTTTTTTTTTTTTTTACCCCACAGAAGTTGACAGTTCAGCACTATCCTTAGTCTTATTAGTTATTATTAAGTTTTTATAATGTCTTAACTTAATTTCAGTTCATTCAAATTTCTTAAGTTGTTTTCTTTCCTTGATGCAGGTTTATATTTTCCCCCTTGTAAAACAGTAATTTTTTTTGGACAGGGAGTGTTTATTCATTCATTCATTCATTCATTTATTCATGTATTTTGTCCTAGTCAGGTTTGGTTTGGACCTGGAGCTCATCTCAGGTACACCGGGAACAGGGTGTGAACATGCACTGGATGTTATAGCAGTCTATAAGAGGGCACTATATACAGTAAACACACACACAAACACAATTTCACAAAATAAAAACTGTATTGCTGTATGTTTTTTTTTTTTCTGTGCTTTTCTAATTGTGTATCAGAGACCGGGTGGTGGAGTGTTGCTCAGTGTGAGATGATCTGTTCCCAACCTTGTAGCTGATTATATTTCTGTTAAACCACAGCAATTTGCCCTCAAAATAATTTTGCATGAATTTTAAAATATTGATTGGTATGTTATAGAGGTATGGAATAAATAGATTATTTTACGTAGCGAAACATGTACTGATTTATTTTAAAATATGAGGAAAAATATGTCAGTTTCTCTATAATCCTACAGGTGGTGCACTCTAAACTATTCACACACTGGCAGGCAGCATTGCATCCTGTTTGGTAGGAGGGAATTATTTGCTTAGTCTGTTTAGAATTCTATCAAAATCTGGAAAAAAAAAAAACTAATATCAATTTAAGATTTATAAAATCGATACGGTACATCTGTGTTTGAATTTAATCCGTTCCACAGGCAAGTTTTTAAGGTGAAATTTTGTTACAGTATTGCGAAACGCATTTTCCGATTGGAAATACTGTAAATGCAGATAATCCGTTCCAGCCGCTCTAAAATAATACAAATATTGCCAATTCCAACACTATAATCATATTTTTGCATATAAAAACAATTAAAATATTTAGAAAAAGATATTGTAAATGAAGTAAAATATGAAATAAAGAGACATTAATTCTCACTTGTGCCCTGCGATAGATTGGCACCCTGTAAAGGGTGTACCCCGCCTCGTGCCCTAAGCCTCCTGGGATAGGCTCCAGGTCCCCGCGACCCTGAATACAGGATAAAGCGGTATAGAAGATGAATGAATGAATGAATAATTCTCACTTAACCTTAATTTATGATTCCTCTTGGTACCGGCTGCTTTAAAAACCAAACTGAAAGTGTCTCTGTTTTCTTCTTGAAACTGTCCTTGTTCTTGCACAAATTGCAAAAAAAACCCACAAAAATCGTAAAACTGGCTTCAATTGGCTTTCTATGGATGCAAACAAGCTCTGAACGGCTCCCAGGTGTACGCGCGACTTATGTGCACGTGCAACTTCGGCGCAAGCCGGCGCTTGGTTGCTTTAATACCTTTAGCAGCTATAAAAAAGTGTTGCTTCTTCATCAGTATTTCTTATTAACACCCTCGACGATAATAAACAAAAAAAAATTACAAAGAAATAATAGACTGCAAAATCTTCAGACTACAATTCGACTTCCAAAAATGTTAAAGAAATGTCATCATAAAAAAATCAAGGAATATGTAAAACGTTTGCCCTTCAAGTACTGTGAATGTTACTGCTACGGAAAGTATAATACAATATACAAATAAGCGTATTAATATAAATTTATAGATACATTCATATAAACATACACTTTAATGCTGCTGATTTAGAAAAATGATCTACAATGTTTCTGACCAATCAGAATAGAGAATTCTACAACGCTCTGGTTGAACTCTTGTTACAATAGTATGTGATCAGTTTTTTTTTTTTATAGGTTTATGAACAAGATGTTAAAGACATAAAAATAGAACAAAATAACAAGACGTTTAAGGAATTATTGTTTATATAGATATATATATATATATATATATATCTGTGTGAAACAATCGACAATATCACCTACACAAACATAAGCAATTAGACAGTCAGGGGTACAGTTCATCAAAGAAACACCTAAAGGAGAAGAGACGCAGATAAACAAAGGGGAAGTTATTGCTTCAATGCTACGTTTTTTTTTTTTGTTTTTTTTTAGGTACTAGCTACGGTACAAGACAATATTAATATTTCCAACAGTGACAGAATTGACGTTTTTTGTGTGCAATTCCAGAAAATAAAATCATTAGGATGCGGAGTTCCTCACGTTACAAAGTCCTACATGTATCGTTTTCAAATTACAGAAAGATAAAGCTGTACAAGAAAAGAAAACAAACAAACAAACATGAACAACAAACTAAAAAACAGAATCATTGTCATCAGCATTGTCACCATCAGAGCATCGAATACTTTAGGAAAAGTCAGACGCTCTGTTACTTTAGTTCTTCTAGTGACTCCTCCTCTCGTTTTTTTTCTTTTTTTTTTCTTTTTAAGGTGTACATTTACACTTACGCATTGTTCCTCATGCTCTAAGTCCTCATGCTGCCTAGACAAACACACGCAGGTGTAACAGCGAGACAGAGTGGTGCGATACAGACTGGTGTGATTCACTCAGATCAGTGTTCTGCTGGTGACGAGGCTACCTCGAAAAAACAACAACAAAACAACCGAAAAAGAAACAAAATGAAAATGATGTACAGCTCAAAGCTGGCAGATCAAAAGATACGACTTTAGCAATAATAAAGTGCTTTCATGACACGAGGCCTCAGAAGTAGCCAATTCATTTAAACATGCCTTTTTCTTTTTTTTTTTTTGTTTGTTTGTTTGTTTTTGTTTGTTTTTTTTGTTTAAATTTTGGCTTCTCAGAAAAGGCCCGTTTTCATTGGTTCGACACGGAGGGAAAAAAAACGACAACATGAAGCGTTCAGCCCAAGCAGACGTCTGATTCAGGTGACGAATTACAGGTTTTCTGCCGACGTGCATGAGATGAGATTTTGTTCGATTTCTCGTAAAAGTTCGACTGACATGCAAAAAAATAAAAAATAATAAGAAGAAAATCCTTTTTACATTAGAAGATATTTGAAATTGCATGTGGCCATCATAAGCTTCCCACAGATCATGTGGTTACCATGATGATGCAATTTTGTTGTAATCATTTTAAGGTCGTCCTTCACAAACAGAACAATTCATGCACGGACTCGTCATCTTGTTTTAAGGGAAATGCCTGAGGTCTGATTCGTACCAAAACCATGTTGCCCGCACTGTACAATCGCCACTGGTGTGCTTTCCCTTTCACTCGCATGTTTTTTTTTTTTTTTTTAAAGGCCCTAACAATTAACACTTGAGTCATTTTAAATATCCAGATGGGTCTCCTCCAGTGAACATGGAAAAAAAAAACAAAAAAAAAGCACGGATGGTTTTTATTTTGTACATGTTTGTATTGGCTTAGGTTTAAACAACTCAATTAGACTTTTGTGACATCATAAAAGATGACACTCCTTCACTGTCTTGTTTCTCAGTTCTCTGGTGGGACTTGGCTCAGGAGTAGCTTATTTACATAGACACTGAAACAGAGCATTTGCAGGAGGAGTGAAATAAAGGTTTGAGGTGTGAACAAAAAAATTTATATATATACAGTATTTCAGCTGGAGCATAAACACATGGTTACGGGAAGCTTTGAGATCTCGCTAACTTGTTTAAGAAATAATACTACTACTATTAATAATAATAATAATAACAATAATAATGGGAACTTTAATGATTTTTTCCCCCTCTGGCAACCACAAATGCAAAACTAATAGCCAGGATATTGCTTGTGATTGTCATATTGATGTTTTATAATCCCTGTTGGAGTGATGTGTCCTTTCATCTTTCTGTTTAAATTAAACCATTAATCCTTGCATTTTAAATACAGCTTATCCTGTTTAGGGATTCGAGAGGCCTGGAGTCAATGTCAGGGAACTCAGGGTGCAATGGATGGCCAAGCATGATCAATTTAGAAACACCAATCAACCTACTGTACTGTCTTTGGACTGTGGGAGGAAACCAGAGAACCTGGAGGAAACACACCAAATACTGTACTTCACAGAGCAGAGGCGGGATTCGAACCCCTGACCCTAGAGATCGAGACGTGAAAGCTAACCCACAAGCCATCTTTTTTCAAGTCTTTATTTATTTATTTTTTTACCTCTAGTCCGCTTTGCAGACCAAATCATAAAGGAAGGTATAAACAGTAGACATGAATCAGTCGTCTGGACGAAGTAAAATCAGTGCATTCATTTCCCTCATCCATAAAAAATAAAAAAAACTACCCTGAAACGACACATCGAAAATACTTTGATTGGTTTATAGGGACATCAGTGAGAATCCATCACAGCAGTGAGGCCGAGGCGTTTATACTCGCTTGTAAATCTGACAGCAGATGAGACGACAGAAAGAACGGCACAAGCAGAGAATAGTGCAAATAGGCATGGTGTCATTCGAAGATGACAGCAAGAGCGACGCAGTAAATGACGAGGCAAAGGACACAATAGATGACGAGGAAAATGACAGGCATGACAGGAAGAATTATATAAAACGACCAACGCTGTCCAAGCGTCAACAAAATTCATTTAAAGAATATATACAGTATAGTACTGTGCAAAAGTCTTAGGCATGTGAAAGTAACTTCAGAGCAAGGACGTCTTCAAAACGGTTTCTACAATAAAAAATATATATATTTAAAGCAATTAAAAGTAATTAATGAAACAAAGTCAATAATTGGTTTTCCACCATTCGGCTTAAAATATAGTCATGGGTACAATTTGTGCTGTATATATATATATATATATATATATGGGTGGGTGAAGGTAACTAGGCGTTAAAAATTGGTAATAAAGGCCAATATTTCTAATAGAAATTTTTATACAAATTGTACTTGAACTTTATTACACAGGAAAATGAAAGCAAATCTTTCAATTTCAACGTCGGCACCAACCAGTTTCCTCAAACAGTCCTCTTGAAGGATGTCGTTTGGGATGTAGCTAAGAACCTTCTGAATCTGTGTCTCCGAGTCCTCCAGTGTGCGAGGCTTTGTCCTGTACGCCTCCACCAATAGGAAATTAAAATAATCACATGGAGTGAGGAGATCTGGAGGCCATTCGTGAGGTCCGAATCGTCCCAGTGAACTTCTTGGAAGATGCCGGTCTATAACCACGCATGCACGGTAAGAGCAAACTGGGGTGGTGCACCGTAGGGTGGCGCTCCAGTGATACTACAAGTTACATACTACAGCCATTAAATATCACCTGGTTAACTTTCACCCACCCTGTATAAATATATATACACAGTATAAAGCCCTAACAATTATATAGATATAACTTTAATATATGGGACACTAATGTTTGGAAATCAGAAATATTTTTTGTACTGACTTAATGATGATGTCATAAAAACAAACATGTATAACAAAGTTTATACCAAACAATCAAACAAAAAACACACGGTGCCTAAGATTTTTGCGCCGTACTCTGTTCTGTACTCAGGTTCTCACTTTGTTTCTGATGTGGTCGAATCGAAGTTATAATTCCTCGGCTCAGTCCTCAACAGCCGGACCAGCAGAATGTAAGTCATCTTAACCCTTACTGTTACTGTATGTTGAGAGTAGAAACTAGCAGGGAGTAGGATTTCAGCGTATGCCTTCTTCAAGCTAACCCTAGTCTCGCAATCTGCATATGAATCTGCATTTCAGATGGAATCATATTAATTTCACGTTTACCTTAATTGGTTTTTTTTTTTTTCTCATGGTGTCCACACAGTATTAACCTTGTGATCTCTCGGCCTGATGGCATTTTCCTCAACAAACGAATGATACCGTTCCATCACGGCCAGCATTAACGTTTTTTAAGAAAATTGTGCTGCATGGGCTTTTTTTTTCCTTCTGTGGGATCGGACCAGACAGACTGACCTTGATTATTTAATGAATGTTATGGCTGCTCCGTGTCACCCTGGACCGGGTTCCGATCCATCGCAGGGCACACAAGACAAGCACACACACTGTGGGGTATGTGGAAACGCCAAATCTACATAAAACTGGAGGAAACCCACCAAGCACGGGGAGAACATGTAAACTCCATGCACACAGACCCGGAACTGGAGAGAAAATCGAACCCTCTACCTTCAAGTTGTGACAACCGCTATGCCATCGTGAATTAATAAACAGGTTTAAGTGCTATTCGACCTTAATTTCGTTTTACGAAATTAAGTGAATTAATCTTCATTAAGACCTAACGCAAGGTTTATTTATTACTTTTATTTACAAGTACTGTACATTGAACCTAACATACTGTACGAAAGAGCTTTTACATCCTGCTGGTGCGCCTGGCTGGAAAATGTAAAATGTACTGTATGTGCCTCAAGAACACGGTCAGTGGACCCACGGAACCCCTTTGTAGGATTATTTTACAGGATTTATACAGTATAAGCCACCGTGTCGGCCGGACCTGTCAATCGGAAAGACATTTCCTATTCCAAACTGTCGCTTTCCCTCCATCACTCCTTATTTTACACCTACAGGGATTTCCTGTGCCGGCTTTCACATCTTAGAATCTTAGAGTTTATGTTTGTGTTTTTGTTGTTGTTGTTTTTTTTTTTAAGTAAAATTATGAGAAATTCCAAACAAATATGGAAACGTCTGATTTCACAAAACACCAAGCAAGCAAGCACGATGCCGAGAAAAGACGGAAACGAAAATCAAAGCGTGTACTGTACTGTACGTTTCCTCCTCTGGATTTCACATGAAGACGCTGTTAGCGCTTAAAAAAAAAAAAAATTTTTTTAATAAAGAAGATATATACAGATCATCGGTCCGATCGTAACTTTCGATCGCCCCTTTTTCCAGACGGCTAGTCTCCAGAGCCGCGGCGGCTACGGGACCCGCATCGAAGGCTAACTTCAGGATGGTTCGCTCGGTATAAAACACTCCGTGCTTAGCTACAGCAGCTAACATGCAAAGAACGCTTGTGGTATCAAATACATGGTAAGAACGATATTAATCACGACATCACACGTATAGTTAAGTAAACAAACATTTCAGAGTTTATAGTAAGTAAAAAACAAACAAACAAACAAACAAACAAATGAAAATCCATCTCTTTCGAAAGACAGCAACCGCATGTGGAGTGTGTACAAGTTCTGACTTCCTCTTTTCTGCATCACACACACATACTGTACACACACACACACACTTCCGGATGACGTGAAAATCACTATAACCCCAACACATCGCCCGATATGTGACGAGTCGAAACCTCCCCCTCTGTGTTGCTCCTCCGTGATCAGTTACCGTGTGCTAGAAATCAGGTCTGATATGAAACTTCAGCTTCTACAACTACATTTAAATACACTGAGTTATTATTTTTTTTTCTACCGATCCGCTGATGCTGCACTATTTGGAGACTACACGAGTGAGTAAGTGAGTGAATGAGTGAGCGCTCGGATTGCAGGGGGTCTCGTGACCCCCACCTTTCCCATGCTACCTTTGCTTTTCTGTGAGACAGTGACGTATCTGTGTGTCAGTTCTTCCAGTCAGAGACTAACTCGGTCTGTCCTTTCCCACCGCGAGCGAGAAGCGCTCTTTCCTCTAAATTTCTTTTCGATTTTATACGTTTTTTCATATTTTTTTTTGTTTAAATTTAATTAGAGCTGAAATGAAGGGTGTCTTTGCCTCCATATGAGATAGAGAGACAGATTTAGACAGAGGACACGTGCAGAGAGGCGGGATTAGTTGTAGACTTTCGGGGGACTGTCTGGACGACGCGTCTGGACGATTTTCATTTTGGGCCGGGCCTCGTCGTCCTCCTCCGTCTCGCTCTCGCACACGTGCACGACCACGCTGGGAGTCGATTCGGTGCCGGCGTGCAGCTCGTATTTCTCACCTGGAGACGGGGAGAGAGATATACAAAGTGAACGAGTGAGACAGTGACGGACAGAGAGAGAGAGAGAGAGAGAGAGATGGCAAAGAGACAGAAAAGGAGAAGAACAGAGTCATGGAAAGAGGAATAGAAGAGAGGTAAACTGAGAAAAAGAGAGGGAGAAAGAAAGAAAAGCGTGAAAGAGTCAGACCCACAGAGAGAAAGAGAGGACAGAGATGGAGAGAACAAAAAGAGAAATACAAAGAAAGCAAGCAAGCAAGAAAGAACGAAATGCAACAAAATCAAGAGTGAGACATGGACAAAGACACAGAGAGGTAAAGAGAGACAGGAGATGGGGCCAGGGAGACAGTAAAAGAAGAGACAGGTGACAAATAGAAAGAGACAGAAAAGGAGAAAAAGAGAGACATGGACAGAGGAATAGAAGAGAGATAAACTGAGAAAAAGAGAGGGAGGAAGAAAGAAAAGCATGAAAGAGTCAGACGCATAGAGAGAAAGAGAGGAGAGAGAGATAGAGAGAGAACAAAAAACATACAAAGAAAACAAGCAAGCAAAAAAGAAAGAAAAAGAAAGAAAAGTGCAATAATAAACAGAGAGTGAGAAATAGAGAAACAAAATCAAAAGTGAGAGACAGAAAGAGAAACAACCGCAAAAAAGGTGATATAAAAAAGGAAGTGCTGCATTAAGACTCATAGTAAATTTATATCTCATTGACATTTTTCTCTTGCAGGAATTTGACCAAAATGATATTTTATGATGTTATTACACGTCATTGCACGGTAACTTGTAACACCTTTATAAAATAACATACTAATTATATATTACACATTAATAATAATAATTTACCCCTGAAGACGCCGCACCTTAACATCTAACTTCAGTGTTACTCAGTGTTCAAGTGTTCATTATTCTGGGTTTGGAATGGGAGTGAATAATACAACACACACACCTTCACACGCGTTTATTAAATCGCAGTAATCTTTGATCTTTAGTGTGAAAACAGGGTTTGAGGCTGGCACTGTTAGTAGATCTGCACCAGTAGGGGAGCTGATTATAAAGAGATGGACTAGAGGTCGGATTATTAAGTCGAAAATGAATGTGTATGGAAACAGGAGCGCTGCGGACCGGTAATACACACCGGCTCTGCTCTCACAGCATGATGAGTCAGTACACCACGCCCTTTTCTTTCGTTCTGATTGATGGAGAGCTCGCTGATGACTGTGTTGTTTTTACTGTAAGGACATATATAATATATATAATAACCGGATACAGCCTCAAATGTAAAGGTCTGGAATTTAATATCCGGAAAAACTATCAGATACTTATCAGATAATAAAAAAAAAAAGATATTAATGCTACCTTTGTTCCATAGCAGAGATTCAGACGAGTGCAATAACTGGTAGCCGGAATTAAGTAAAGCATTAGATAGGCCTCGGTGCGACTGGCAGGAAATCTACAATCTGATACCACTATATTTTTTTTACGTGCTGTTTTACGGTCAAATTAAAAGGCGTCGGCTCTGGGAGAGGGAGAAAAAAATAATGCAGACATACAGACAATGATCTACTAGATGAAGGTTGCCAGAGAGACCAGACAGGGGAACTGAATGCTGATGAGATCTGTGCACACGGTTATCATGCATGTTCACCTCTGTCCACCAGAGGGAGCTGTGTGCACTAATATAGGTCGTGTACAGTAAGTTGTGTTTCGATCATGGTTTCGATTCTGCCACTGATTATGAAAAATTATGAATTATGAATTATGATTATGAAACAAATTCTTGTTTTCACAAAAAACTGCAATTATGCTCGCAAATTCCCCACTTTACTCGTCTCAAATACACACACACACACACACACACACAGTCAGACATTCTCATATTTTCTTTTACCTCCATTATACTGACATAATTCTCTCACACACACATCAAACATTAAATAAGCATTTCATATCGCCTATACTGTATATAGCTGTTGTTCGGTGCGAGTGTGTACCTGGGCCGAGTTTGGCCACGGCACACAGGAGGTCATAATTGATGACGGGGGTGGAATCTTCGCTTTGGCTCCACCCCACAGGTGGGGAAGAGGGCGGAGAGATGAGGAACTGCTTCACAGGTTGGGGCGGGGCCAGATACGCCTTGTCCACATCCTCACCCGAGTTCTGCACCTGAACGACAGCAGGAAAACACACAGTTTACATCTACTGTTCTGTCTTTAACCTGCTTGTAGAGTTGCCGTTGAGCTCTCACTTTTATTAATTAAAACTATGAAATCAGACAGAAATAAAACAGACAGATATGATAAAATAAAATGATAAAATGCGTAGTTAAAAAGTAAATAAGCACCTGGGCGAAATAGAGTTTGAGTTTGGAGCCGTTGAATTCAGACTCGTGTAGCTCGATGCGAGCGCGTGCAGCGGCCTCCGGCGTACTGAAGCTGATCCGCACTCTCCGGAAACTCTTGAACATCTGAAAGGACGTTTGCTCGTCGTAGATCCGAAACAGTGACTCGAAGCGCTCCTGTGTGAGACAAGAAATAGTGCTTCTGTTAGATTAGTGATTCTATTCAATACAGCATGATGGTTATATTACACTATTATTAATTACTATATCATATGAAACACTATAATAACAATAACAATATGATAAATGTGTGTATGAGCTATGCAGCAAAATCTCTTCTGAGGGCCACCGTGCCACGCCCAGCTCCAAAACTCTCAGGCATCCTAATAGCAGCAGATTCAAACCTGTCTGCTGATTTTCAGGACACTATGACAAAACAGGGCTGACGTCATAGTGCTTGGGCCCTAACTACACTATGCTTTAAAAAAAAAGTCCTGTGCATGATACATACAGTATATTATATAAAATACTTGTTCTGTATTATTCATTCATTCATTCATAATCTATTCTGTTTTATTCTGTATACATGGCTGCTGGAGCATGGAGTCCATTCCAGGAGACTTAGGATGGGACTTAGGATGGGACAAGGACACTATGGATGTCTATGGAACGGGGTAGCGGGGTACACTATGGAACCAATCTGCATGTCTTTGGACTGTGGGAGGAAACCTGCAGGAAACCCATCAAGCACGGGGAGAGCATGCAAACTCCATGCACATACAGTAGACCCGAGGTGGGAATCGATCCCTTAACCCTGGAGATGAAAGGCATGAGTGCTAACCACTACGCATGCCGCCTGTTCGATATTATATTATATTATGTTATATTATATTATATTAAAATGATATACTGTATCTACACCATGTTAAAAACTCTACATGGTAACTATATTATAGAATCTTTTTGAGAACTATACCACATATAAAACTGTATAACTATACTATAAAACAATCAGCCATAACATTAACATCACCCAGTTAAACTGAAAAAGCTTAATTATCAATTATATATCAATAAACTAGTGACTGCTGCCTTGCACCTCCAAGGTTGAGGGTTCGATTTCCGCCTCAGGGTGTGTGCGCATGGAGTTTGCATGTTTTTCCCCCGTGATCGCTGGGTTTCCTCCAGGTACTCTGGTTTCCTCCCACAGTCCAAAAACAAACAGATTAGGTTAATTGGTGTTCCCAAATTGGCCGTAGTGTGGGAATGAGAGTGTAAGTGTGTGTGCTCCGCGATGGAT
Organism: Platyallabes tihoni; assembly: GCA_030068045.1. Classification (NCBI taxonomy): domain Eukaryota; kingdom Metazoa; phylum Chordata; class Actinopteri; order Siluriformes; family Clariidae; genus Platyallabes; species Platyallabes tihoni. The sequence continues at coordinate 3,755,706 of JAQQZS010000005.1, read as the reverse complement.
TGGCATCCTATTCAGGGCGTACCCCACCTTGGGGCCCTGCCGTGACCCTGTATACAGGAATACGTAGTATATGTGCTCCATGCACACAGAGGCGGGAATAGAAACCTTGCCGGGAATCGAACCCGAACCTGGAAGGCGACAGTGCTAACCACTAAGTCAACGTGCCGCCGGAGACCTACAGTATACCGTAGTCTGTTATATACTGTATATATGTATATATATATATATATATATACATACACACACACACTACTGTGAAAAAGTCTTAGGCACCATATTATATGCTCTACCAATTTTGTTATACATGTTTATCATGTCTGCATAATTATGTACAAAATCATTCAGTATTTCCATATATAACTTTAAAATTGATAAATAAATAACATTACAGGAGAATATGTGCATGGCTATAAAGAAAAAAAAAATTTGTACAAGACAGACCAGTTTTCAACAAAAAGCCTACATCTGAAAACTGGTCTGTCTTGTACTATATCTTTTTCGTTACAGCCATGCATATATTCCCCTCTAATGTTATTTATTTATTAATTATTGGGTTATATATGGAAATACTGAATGATTTTGTACATATTCATGCAGACATGATAAACATATATAACAAAATTGGTACTGTACAGCATATAATATGTGCTATGCACAGTACTGTATATATATATATATATGTATAAACTATACTATACTGTATATTACATCGTATAAAATAAAGAAAATCGAAGTGTGACAGATGAACTAGAGTAGTAACTATAATGTAAAAATATTAGTGTTATTTTCCCGGACCGAAACTAGATCCGAATTAGCAATACTCACAACAGAAGATATGACAAGTAAAACAGGCCATAAACATCTGCTTAGGTTTACGTACACAGTGATAAGAGTCAAGGTTAAAGCTCTGACTCAAGAAATCCCAGAATGGTTAAACTTCAAAAGATATTAACTAACAACACAGAGACAGAGTGATATAAAGTGTGTAGTGCGATCACACGCAAGCTGCAAGGCTTCACGGTGCGTGTCTCAGAGTCTCGGGTGTTTACACGATTCCTGATAGCGGTGATAATGAGGTGAAGACGATACAGTAGTACGCAGGAGAGGCAGAGTGTCGAGCGCGGCGTGCCAGAGACAGACCCGTCAAACAAAAACAACAACAACAACACATCCTTGTTTAGTCTAAGTTAATGTGTTTTTGAATTTAGTCAAGGGTTCCTCAGGGCGTCTTTGGATAGCTTTGTAAAAATGTTGGAATACTTTCGGACAGGGTTAGATTTCCCAAACACTGTACATGAACACTGAATTGTGAAGTTATAATGTTCTTCAAGGTTATTATAATAAACTATTGAAACCTAATTGATACGCACACACACAATGTGATGAGAGCACAGGATTGGGACTAAACAGCTGTGTGTCCATGAGAAAACCACTTGTTAGTGAGACTCATCAGGAAAAAAAAAAAGTCTTCAATCAAAGATTGGACTTTGGAGCGATGGGGAAAGGTCATGTGACCTGATGAGTCCTGGAAGAGTTTATTCCAGAGCGAGCGTATGAAGGGAAGCACATGAAGCGTCTTGCATAGTGTCCACTGTACAACCTCAGGAGACAGTGTTATGATCTGGAGTTGCTTCAGTCACTCAGGTCTAAACTCAGCAACGTTATTTGGCGGTATAATGAAGTCAGCTAATGACCTGAACGTACTGAATGTCCCTGATGGCATGGCCATATTCCAGGACTCAGAGTGTGAAAGAGTGGTTCAAGGAATCATTTTCATACAGCAACTGGCCTCTGGAATCAAAGCTAAAGGCTTAGTGTTCATGGGGTGGGAGTGATGAATCTTAATCTACACCTCATTCGTGTGCAAGTGCGTGACATGGAAAATGAGCAAACCTTCATCTTATCAAGTTACTGAACAGCTAACTGTTCAACTTACTAAAAGCTAATAGTTTTTATTAACATGAAGCTGTGCTGCTTCAGAGGTTTATGGTCAACTGGAAAATGGAAAGTTTAACAATAAAAATCCTAGTTATGCCACATTTCCATGTTTCCACTGCTTGGATGTTGTACTGTAACTTCTTTCCAAGTCAAACATTGTCAATGTTTTGGCTATACTTTCTTATTTTTGGTTTCTTTCTCTCTGTCTATCTATCTATAATATATATATACAGTGGTATATAAATAAAACTATTTGCCCCCCTCCTGATTTCTTATTCTTTTGCATGTTTATCACACAAAATGTTTCTGATCATCAAACACA
>JAQQZS010000005.1:3632806-3644538 GCA_030068045.1 Platyallabes tihoni | reverse complement strand
GGCCTTGCTCAAGGGCTCAACAGTGGCAACTTGGCAACTGTTGAGCCCTTGAGCAAGGCTCCATTAGTTTGAGCTTAGCTCATGTCAGAGCAGTTTAAGATGCTAATCCTTTTCTTCATCCCACCCCAGAGATAGCTGAGTCACTGGTCTTTTGTGCTGGTGAAAAATGGCTGAAGATCAGGAATATACATATATATATTTAAAAAAAAATTTTTACCCGGCGACGACGAGAAAGGCAAACAGAGTTAGAGATGTGGATTATGCGGCAAACAGCTCCCACCCAGCTCTGCTCAAACAATGCTGAGATCGAGTGCTCTTTCTGTTGACTTTTACAAGTTCTCCAATCACTGCTACTAGTAAAAGGCCTTTATTTGTTCTAGACTTAGCACAAGTGGCAAGTCAACTCAACACTTTCACTTATCTTAAAGACATAGAGGTCTAGTTCGCTTCCACAATGAACACAATTATCTTCAATTATCTTTCAGAACACCCAACGGTACGTCCCCAGAGTTGACGACTCTGCAAAACTCACAGCTCATGAAGCTGGCATCCCAGCAAATTCCTCCAAGCAACAACAACAACAACTACATTCAGGCCGTCACAGGCGACAGCTACGAAAAACAAGCCATCAACAGCATATTCGATTCGCTTATGCTCAACATGTCTCAGAAAATATGGTCTTCGGATACCCCGTACCCAGACCCCACTACTGAAGTGAGTCGCGTGAAGGAAGCGTTCAGAACTTACATAACCGGGGATGAGTTATGATTTATTTATTCCAACATGTGGTTTATAATTTCCAAAACAATGCAGTGACTCATGTAATGATCCAATTGAACTGATGCAAACTAATTAAATTAAACAAACTGTTTTCTTCACCCACATAGCCGCTACCCTACAACAACACCGATTTTGTGGACCACTCGAGTCCGGATTACTCGGATTACTCAAATTCTTCTCCCGAGAAGTTCAGGTGAGACACACACACACACACACACACACACACACACAACGCATAATCACTTTCGACTGTCATTCAACAAGACTTAGACCTTCTGCCAATTATTAATATTACCCATTGCCCTGTGGATAAGACTGATTTTTTTTATTTGGTTGTTTTGTTGTTTATTTATGTTCGTTTTATTTTGTCTTTTTTTTAGCAGTAACAATTTTCAGTTTTTCCTCGGAGCACCGCAAGCCTCCCAAAACAAGACCACTGAGGTTCCTATGGTGTACCTGAACAAGGGCCAGTTCTACCCCATCACTCTGCAGGGAGTCGACAGGAATGCTGGGATCCCATGCAAAGTGAAGGTGAGATCAGTTTTAAGTCTAAAAAAACACCAAAGTGCAAAGTGCATGCAGGAATCTCCATCAATTAAAAAGCAAGGGTGAGCTAAATCAAATGATATACAAGGGGACAATAATTATGATGAACAGTTATCCAAAAGATTACGAAGGTTGTGGAGGTTGAAAAGGTGTTAGCTCTTAAAACAAACGAAAGGTTTTGGTAGTTGTCAGGATTTTATAAGGTACTTGTATGTTCTAACCATTCGTGATGCTCAGGACATGTCAGCACACTGAATCACAATCCGGTGGAATAAAACTCTAAAGTGGAGTGTTTATGTGCTGACAGATCTGCTGGTAAATCTGAAAATCACTGCAGGGTTCTTCAGAGACTCATTATTTATGACTCAAGGTGCACACACGGCTCAAATAAACTCCTGCTTGTAAGAAATTACTGAACTCAAATATCCAAGATCCAAGTTTCCCAAAAGATCATTTTGCAAATTTGCATGTCACCACTTAAAGTTTTGCCACTTGACCTTTTCCGGTGATCATTGATTAATACTTTAGCATCAAAATTTGAGGATATATTAAAGTTGTAATATATCTTTTGCACCCTGTCCAGGGTGTACCCCGCCTTGTGCCCTAAGCCTCCTGGGATAGGCTCCAGGTCCCCGCGACCCTGAATAGAGGATAAAGCGGTATAGAAGATGAATGAATGAATGAATGAATATATCTTTTAAAAAATGAATTTTTTGAGAACACACCTATGTGCGCAAATCCTTGTAGACATTATGCCAAAACTCCAAGTGACTAAAGGCTTAGTGATGGAAAGGGAGAGGCATGGCTATGCGTTTTCACGCGACTGTACGAGCGCGTACGCTCACTCGATTGAAATGACAATAAGAGATAAACCAAGGTATTAGTCCAATGAAACCTTTTGTAACAATCTACCTGTTTTTTTTTCTTCTTCTTTTGTTTCTTTTCTCTGTGTTCGTGTCCTTTCCCTTTCTACTGTCTCTCCCAGGTAATGGTCATGGCAGTGTTCGAAAATGAAAAGAGTCCTGAGATGCAGCTGAAGTGCTGGAATCACTGGCACGCACGGCAGCCAACCGCTAAGCAGAGGGTCATTGATATCGGTACGCAGTAACAAAACACACACACACACAAACACACACACACACACACACACAGATACACAAAAGCAGATAGCGTTGCCATAGCTCAGCACAAGGGGTCGGCAGTGTTGTCTGATAGCGTTGTCTTATTATTAATTATTAATCATGATTAATTGTCGCTGAGGTGTGGCTTCTAATTCCTTGGGGTACCCCTTGCCCTACAGTTGGTGGTATTGTTCCTGGTCCAACACACCCAGATTGACTCAGGAAGTCTGTTAATTAGCTGATAATTTGGAGAAGGTGTGTTAGAGATGGAAACAAAACACAATTAGCAGGGCTGGGAAGCTTAAGGAACTCTACCCTATTGACATTTATCTTTCCTTTTAACATTTACTCATCCACCTCTTGTGACAGTCTCAATCATTTACTCGTGTTTCTTTTATTTTTATTTTTTTTTATTTCTCTCTAGCCGACTATAAGGAAGTCTTCAGCGGAGTCAGCAACGTAGACGAGGTCGCTTTTAACGCCTTATCGTTCATCTGGAACACCAATGAGGAGGCGAAGGTAAAAACACACACTTGCCCAGATCCATCTGTTTGTGCGGTGTGTGTGCGGTGTGTGTGTGTCACAAGGGCAAAGGAATCCATGGCATGTCACCACCCCAGGCACCTGTCATGACAACAGGGAGAGAGACATAAAGTATAAAGAAGAAGAAAAAAGAGAGAGAAAGAGAGAGAGAGAGAGATCTCAAGAATATCCTGAGGCAGTTTAGGGCGGGACAGCGAAACCAAGAACAGGCGGAGGAGGGAAAGAGTATCAAAATGAAGAAGAAGAAAAAGGAAACAACATACTGTATACACACCTGATAATTATAAAGAATCGATTTATAAGACAGAGAGAGAGAGAGAGAGAGAGAGAGAGAGAGAGAGAGAGAGAAAAGCACAACAATTAACTACGATAATAAACTGCAGAGAAAAAGAAAGAAGTAAAAGGAAATATCAGGCTCAGATTAGTGGTTCGGTTGGTTGCGTCCTAATAAAAATGGATTACAAAGACAAAGCTAGCTGATCCCAGCTTAGAACCTTTCGCATACTAAGCCTGTCTTTCTTTCTCTATTTTTCTGCATTTGGGTTAAAACAGGCCTGGTCATGTCACAATGCTCCCATTTTTTATTCCACACCTTTCCTATAGAAGTTTGCTGCCATTGGCATCTTTTCAGCTTTCAGGGCTACGTTGTTGTTATCTGTGATGCTAGCTTTTTTTTTTTTTCCTTAAAGACTCGCGGAATGACATAATACATGCATTATGATCCCGCTCAGGGATTAGAAGCTATTTTAAGTTCCTTATTGTTTCTTGTGTCCGAGATGAGCTTAGTTACTTTTAGCTAATACGTCTAGAAGGAAATGTAGTTAATTACGAAGTTAGGTTAAGGAACTAACCTAAAGCCTTTTGATGTGTAGCTTAATACTTCAATCAGTGTATCTAATGCATGCTCTTTTTCCACAGGTGTATGTGGGTATCAATTCCCTCAGCACAGACTTCTCGTCTCAGAAGGGGGTGAAAGGCGTCCCTCTAAACCTGCAGATCGACACGTTTGACTTCAGCTCTGGCTCTAACCATCTCCTCCACCGTGCCACCTGCCAGGTCAAGATCTTCTGTGATAAGGTCAGTTCGATTTCTCAACTCCAACTTCACTTCCTGTAGAGTTTCAGCTTATGATAATTGCGATTAAGTTAAGGTGTGCACTAAAGCACTTACGCAACAGCTGTGGCCCTCTAGGCTATTCGTCTTTATCTGAGACATGGCTTAAGAGTCATCTTTCACCTTTTCCAACTGCCATGCTTTCTGTGAATTGGGAATATCATTTTCATAAGAACCATTCAACAAAAGATCACTTCTAGAATCAGTTTTTTTTTTTCTGCTGTTAGTTAAGACAGACCATTCATCCCATTATTCGGCTCTAATCTGATCGAAGGCTCCGAACCCTCATATTCTTGCTATCTTCTCCATCTTTCGTGTTCCTTCTCTTTGGCTGCCCTCATAGCTAGCTTAAAGCATATTGAGTGAGGACAGGACAGGAGGAATCATTCAGAATCGTACCAGTCGAACAGGTTTCGCCACGGCGACTGCGCTTCGCGCATCGCTGCAGAACGAGGAACCACTGTGTTGTTTTTCCATCAGATGGTGCTGTCATCTGGTTGTTGTTTTTAAGCATTGTGTCCTGAAGGTCTGTTTTGATGAGGCACAAATCACTGAGATGTCAAGACTGAACTCAGATTTTAAAAAGATGATGCGCTTGTCCTCCCACAGGGCGCAGAGAGGAAGATGCGAGATGAAGAACGCAAAAGGGTCAAGAGGCGAACCAAGAATGTCGCTGACTCCACTAATGGGGGTAAGTGTCATCCACCCCACCCTTTAACCAGTTAGATAATCACACAGCTCCATGCCAGAGCTCCCTGTCATAAAATTTGATTTATGCAACCAGTGAAGTGCATAGAGACCACGCCCGAACCCATTCCTCCGAGCTGATGATATTTCCACATTCTAGAATGTTCCATTCATCTCTCAAGCCATGAATAGGTTTAGTAACTAAATAAAAAAAAAATGAAATAGACTGTAGCAATATTCCAGCTAATGAGCTGTTAAAAAGATGAAATGTTCAATCTTAGCATGTAGCTACGTAGCTACTGTAGCTCTGGTTTTAGCTAGATGGAGAAAAAAAATACTTCTGAAGCTAACAACATTAAAATAAAACTTGCACTGTTTTTACAGCTATACTAACTCAAAAAACTTATTTCTAACAGGGTTTAACTTTATACTATGGTTAGATTCCGATATTTTTGTATTAGCATGAAGAGAAATGTAGTTTTGGGAGCTGAATTAGCATTCGTCTTGCTAGCATGCTAAATACAAGCCTAAATTTCCACTATGCAAAAGTAAGGTGTGCTGGTATAAAATATTTGAACTAATCATTTTAATTTATAATTTTTTTTAAATTATGAAATGTGAATGTTTTGTTTTTTTTTATCATTTTCAATTGCTTAGAAGATTGCTGTTAGCATGTGGTAATTATCGTCCCGCAACTAGCAGCTAGTCATTATTCCACATAGGGAGCTTTATAAAATCTTCTTGCACATTTCAAGATTATTATTATTTTTTTTTAACTATAACAATTTCATATAACAATCTTTTTTTTTTTTTTCAATCTCAGCCAGCTGTAAATGTCTTCAGAACTTATAATGTTTGTAATAACAGTAATGCTAATGATTAATTATCTGTTTTATTAAGTTAATTAATAAAAAAAAATGTGTCTTGTTTTTCTTCTTTTTTCAGGAAAACAGACTCTGGTGTCCAGCTCCATTGGGAAGGACTGCACTTTCTTCAAGACCCTGGAAGACCACGTCACACCGCCTGTGCTGTTCATCCCAGAGACCCACTACAGCAACCTCCAGCGCTTGGTACGGCAAACACACACACACACACACACACACGCACATGCATGCATGCATACAAACTGCTAGGAATCCTGGGATTTGTGGTTAGCCGCAGCACCGCCGAGTCATGTTCCAACAGCTGCAGGGCAGCGGAGAGGCAGGAAAAGTGTGGGAAAAAATGTAGTGGGGAAAAAAAAGTGGGCTGGGAAGGAAGGGATAGAGAGAGATGGAAGGGGAAAGTATGATTACACAACGGTAAACGAAACTCACCTCACGCTGACTGACATGGAGGGATTAGCTTGCAGGGGCTCGCACACACTCCCAAACACACACACACACACACACACACACACACACACATGCACACGCTTGACTCAGCCTTATTCCGCTGGTGTTAAAGCGATTGTGTGTTTACACAGTGGAGGAGGAATACACTCACACTCTAGATTGCCTTTCCCACAGTCTGACAAGAGGCGCCTTTCCTTACAACTCACCATCTTGCATGCATGCACACACCCACGCATGTACATACGACCATTTACAGGCACAATCACACACACACACAAACATACGGTGTTGAATGTCATGCAATCGTAGCTTCTAGTCAGGATCGTCTCACACACCAGTATCATGTGTATGTGAGAACAAACTCTCAGATGGGGCAGTTAGATACACACTCGTGTGATTATGTCTGTGTGATGTTATGCATCGCTAGGTAAAATGATAACACTGTCAGAGAACAACAGGAAATCTTTCAATAGCCATATGTTGTGTTTTTTTATTTTTTCTAATGCTGATAGTATGTGTTATCTTTGACGCTTAGGCAGTGACAACCAGCACAGAGGAAGGTGAGAGGAACTCGCTGAAACGCGTCGCCTGTTTCTCTGATTTGGGAGATAGATCTGGCTCACCACCGAACAAACAACCACGCAGGGAAGAACAGCAAAGAGGTACGATAACGCAACACGGACAACCCGACAAACCGCTACAACGTACCAACCACAAAACCTCAGCATAACATCAGATAATCAGTATAAAGCTTGACGTCAAACATTAGAGCCCAAGTACATCACAAACCCTCATCCATCACACACTACAACCACATAAACACCACAAAACCACATGACAACAAATCACAAAGTCAAACTGCAATACAAACCACACCATTCAAGCAAAATCAAAGACCACAACACTACACCGTCACACAACATCCCTCCAACATCTCCGCCTCATCTAAACAAACATTAATATTATAATCCCTACTGGATTACACAAAACCACATCACAGCACCACAGCTTATCATATCGTATGCAGTTACCAAAGCTAAGATAAAACAACGCTAGAGTACAGTATGCAAGAGTGTGCGTTTGATCTTATGGACTTGTTGTCAAGGTAACAAGTCCATGAACAGCTTTATAGGACCAACAGATGAACTAATTTGGTCACCCACATCCGGAGAGTCAAATGCAATTAAGACCAGATCCCATTCACAATCACGTCTACTGTACGACTGTATATTTACATCATACAAACCAAACAACATTCATAAAACAAAAGTGTAGATTATTTATAGGTTTTTTTTTTTCTTTTTTATCTAGTCCTCTTGTATGTACGGCAAGAATCGGAGGAAGTCTTCGACGCCCTCATGCTGAACTCGCCCACCCTGAGAGGACTCAGACAAGCGGTAAGTTCTGCTTTTTCTCATCGCTTCTCTTTTATTTCTCCTTCCTTCTTTCTGCTCCTTTGTCATGCATGTGAACATCTCACTGTACACGCTACAAGATCCCTGAAATGAATCTCATCCTGTTTCTCCTTTCTCGTGCTCAGATTTCGGAAAAGTACGGCATGCAAGAAGACACCATCGTGAAAATCTTCAAAAAATGCAAACGAGGGTGAGTGACAAGTTTCACGTAGAGCTGAACACGCCGAGTCTGACAGGGTGGCGTCGGCCATTTTGGCACGCAGGGAGGGGTCTCGGCAGATGGTGGCTGTCGTTCGTGCTCTAATGACAGAGCAGATCAGCGAGATAAAGAGAGGCTGGGATGTACCGAAATGCTTTCGTTGTGATTTTAAGGTTAGCTTTGGTCTCTTGCCGTCAGCTTTCTGGAACTTAAGCTGACAGACCGGGCGGGCGAGAACCCTGTAGTGAAGGAATTTCATAATTCTTTACTTCTTTACCAGGAAAAGAAAAACCCTTAAAAACAAAAGGGTGATGAAGTTGTAGAGCAGGGAAGTTTTTTAAAAATATGCAAATCCTTCAGGCGCCTGTCATCATCTGGGTTCTACTGTATGTTCAAACCATTGTGAATGTACAGTACAACAGCGGTTTATATGTACTGTAGGTTTTGCTCTGTTTGAGTAGTGTCAGTAATCTTGCCCAAGGCTTCGTAGCTGAGATTCGGAGAGAGCTAGCCCTTAGACACGCAGATGATGGTAGTGCTTGGAAGAACAAGACAGGTTAGGTGGCATTCTCTCTCTCTCTCTCGTCTCTCCACCCCACATCATCAATCTGTTTCCTGTGAACCCTCAGGCTTGGTAGACCTGGCACACAAACACACACACACATTTACACTCATCACCTTCTGGGTGGAACATTTCCATGATTTATGATGTATGTGCACAGGTGAAGTACTCGAATGGCTTTGTAATGGAACGATTTATTTTATTTATTTATAACGATATATTTATTTATCCAGTATGATCTTGCTGTTTCAGTATCATTGAGTTGGAATCGAGTTTAGATACATAAACTTGCCTAGATATTGTAGATTTATACCTATGATCTGATGCTTTATTCATAAATGCTGAATTGAGGAATATTTTACAGTACATGCTAAACAACAAGCATTTCAACCCACTTAATACTGTTGTGTCTTCACAAGATAAAGGTGTAGAAAAGGAAACATTTAAATGTGTCTCCTTTATGACTTCACAGCATCGTTTCTTTTTCATGTGAAACATCAAATGGAGGTTGTTGTTTTTTTCTTGTGCACTTGCTCAACAGAGATCTAAATCTACATCTAGATTTCTCTCAACTTACTTTTTTTTGGTCCTCCAAGCCACCAGGGGCCCCAGTACAATATAATATATTAAACAACCCTATTGCCAATTTTGCATAGTATTAATATTACTCAATATTTTGTCTTTTATTGTGGCTTACACGCCTAACCTCATGTATTCTCCCTGTTTCAGGATTTTCGTGAACATGGACGACAACATCATCGAACACTACAGCAACCATTCAGCCTTCCTCATCGAGATCACCGAAATCGTGCGCAGTCAATTCCAAATCACGCTACTCGAGTTATGAGTGACATCATGAACATCTTCTAGTGTCTAGTCCCAATCTGAAAGCACTGCCACATTTATTTCCCCCCCATGGCTGTTCCCATGGAGACGATGGAGCTCTACATGATCACAGCTAAACATCAGCACCCATATTAATTACCTCTGTAAATACAATGGATTTCCTTGTTTTTTTTTATTATATATTATTTTTTATTATTTTTTAACCACAAATTAAATATGTTGTAAGAAATAATGACGTTATACGAAACGAGGAGCGGATCAATGAACAAGTTGTAAATATGAATTGTACATAGAAGTGAATATTGAATAGTGATAAGACTTTGTTAAGACTTTGTTTATCTTATGATTAGATATGATTTATTAATATTTCAGTGATAACTTTGCAAGGTCTGTTTATTTGTAAAAGGCCGACCCCAACACAACCCATCACCGCTGCTTTCTATGCTTTCTCATCATTTCTTTGGAAGGAACAAACACAGTAGAGGACATGGTAGTGGTATTGCTTACGCATGCTTGTGTAGATTGCATTAACTTCACGTATGAGCCTCTTAAGCCTAAGTAGGTTCATACACTTCTGGTCAGGACTCTGTAGCTTCACGCTAGCCTGCGGTTCTGGACTTTGAACGTCACACATTTCCTGCCCGCGGAGCCGCATTTCTGCCTCAGTGCTTCACCTGTGAAAGATCAGTAGCTGGTGGCTCAGCGCCGCATGACTCCGCACATTTCGAGGCTGCTCGGGCATTACGGGTTTCACTGCCACGTAGCCTCTCGTCCTTCCACATTTAGCTAAAAAAATAAAGAATTAATGAACCACAAAAAAGAGAAAAACACCAGGAAAAGCAAGTCCCTGTGCACAATTTTGATTGATGACCTGATAAGTTTTTTTGTGGAATATTTCGGATTTCACATCACAAGCATTTCAACTGCTTTGTGTTTCCATTGTATATCAATTGATATTTTTGCAACATTTACCCTTTGCTTTTGTATTTCGTCTACTTTTATAAGGAAAATAAAAAAAATTAAATGAAACCACTTGACTAAGTGTCTTAACTAAAATGTCATATGATTGCTGAATATTTATTTGTATTTAATATAACACACATGATGTTATATAATTTTTATCCGTTATCACCCAGATGACGAAGGGTTCCCTGTTGAGTCTGGTTCCTCTAAAGGTTTCTTCCTATTGCCATCTCAGGGAGTTTTTACTTGCCACTGTCGCCTTCAGACAATGTCATTATTATCTCACACATACACACTTCCATAAATTTTCTTTTAAAATTTTCTTTTCATTTTTGTGAAGCTGCTTTGAGACAATAACCACTGTTAAAAGCACTATATAAATAAAATTGAATTGAATTGAATAATAACGGCGGTACAGTGGCATAGTGATTAGCACCTCACACGTTCAGCGTCTGAGTTCAATTTGCCTGTAGTGTGTGTGAATGTCGACCGGAGGTCCTGCAACGGTCATAAAACTGTGAATAAATACAATAGTAACCACCACCGGCCTACACGGTCCCTAGTTGGACTACAGAGGTTCCTAAGTAAACGGATAGATGGATTTATCATGATACATCTTTTTGACGTCTGTTTGTTAACTGTAATTCTGAAATAAAAGGAAAAGTGATGCAAATTTGTGACATCATGACAGCATGCAGTTTACACAATGCTAGTTCTGTTATTCCACTTTCAGGATGAAAGGTTATTCAATAGGTTCTATACTTCCCCTAGATTTTATATTTTTCAGTTTTACCATGTTACGTGAAAACATAACGTGATATAAAATTGAGTCCACTCATGGAGTTAAAATATAGAGACAGCATGCTGGTCATGTAATCATATTCTATGTAGAGAGCTTGTACCATTACCAAAACAGCACAACCTTATATCTGCTATAAATTACTCTGCAATAGCTTCCAAATCACCCAAACCACTTGTTTCTTCGATCTTTGGTTGTCATGGAAAAGATAAAAAAATTCACACAGTCAGTTTAGCCAACTTTGGAGCTCTAATTCTGACTCTCTTGATTCTCCTCTCATCTGGAAATTGTATTATTTAAAAAAGCAATTTTATTTATATAGTGTAGTATATGGTGTATGCGTTTTGGGCCTTTTAAAATTATGTTTAAAGAGATAGTTACTAATAGTAAATTTTTTTTTTTTTTTTATGTACATTACAATTCATTCAGCTGAGACTCATATGCAGTCCCATTGAGGTCAAATCATGCACCACAGCTTTAGTACAAATTGTCTTTCCCTGGAATAACTAGTTCTGCTTAGCTATTGCTAGTTACACTATAATATACCAACTTGAGTTACATCAGTGCGACTGCAGAAGCTTTATATGAGTCTTAGCTGAACTTTAGACATAATTTTTGAATGGAATGAGGGTTGTGGAATTTGGCCCCCATTACATTCAGTACATTGTACTCACATTTCAGGTGACAAACTTCATGAACTTATAACCACCAGGACCTATTTTATTGTACTTATATGCACTTCGATTTCTACGGTGGCCCTGAAGTGCAAAACAAATTAACAAAACCCAAAACAAAATAACAAATTCAAAACCAAATTAACAAAA
>JAQQZS010000005.1:3593246-3606606 GCA_030068045.1 Platyallabes tihoni | reverse complement strand
GACACATTGTCACCGAAGCAAATATAAAACAATGATTACATTATATATAACATCAATCTGAATTCATAAGCATATAGAAACATTGTAAACATATTAAATATGAAAGAATAACATAGTAGGTAAACAATTAAAAAACACCAACAACAACAACAACAAAAACCCATCAATCTCACTGTCTCTCTGTCTCTCATTCTCCTTCACTCTGTCTCTCTCAGTCTCACTCGCTCTCTCTCTCTCTCTCTCTCTCAGTTCAGCAGAGCTTTATTGGAATGAATGTTAAAAAATCATCTTGTTGCCAAAGCAATTAAAGAAGATTATATTATAAGTAATATCTATCTGCATCTATAAACATATTAAGCAATAACAAACAAACAAAAAAAACTACAAATACAGGTAACTATCTGAGCAGTAGTGATGTTGAATTGTAATTAGTTGGGGTTGGGTGTAATCAGGGTGTGTGCACACTGTGAATCACTGTCTCTCACACTCTCACACACATTTTGTAGGCTCTCACTCTCTCTCTTTCTCTTTCACTCTCCCTCGGCCTGATTGTCTCTCACTCTCTCTCTTTCTCTTTCACTCTCCCTCGGCCTGATTGTCTCTCTCTCTCTCTTTCTCTTTATTTCATCACATCAGCACGTCTAAAGAGTAAAGAAACACATCAAGAGTAACGATGCGCTACCTCAACAGCTGTTCCGGAGACGTAGTGTTGGCTAGAGGACGTGGAGGCGATCTCAATCACCTATTAAAAAAAAAAAAAAGTACAATATCATACACTGATTCACAGGAACAGCTATTGTAGCAGAAAGTAAGAAGATAAAAAGTAGAACATGTATAGACAAATAGGATGTTAAAAATAATAATGTAAAAACACAAATTAATGAAATTGATCTTGAAATATTTTTAATAAGGTCAACAGGTTTGAAGCTGAAGTTGAAAACGGCTTCCCAGATTTACGTGGCTCTAAAGTAATGTTTACAATAATAATAATAATAATAATAATAACAACAACAAATAAATAAATTGTGACTCACAAAACTGCTAAGCAATCATTCTAAATAGTTTCTTCATTTCGGCCTTCTGTTGTATATTTCTGGCCCTGACATTAGCTCCGCCCCCCAGGAGGTGCAGAGTTTCTCAAATCTGCCTTTTTTCCATAAATGCCAAAGAAGACTTTGTATGTAATTAGTGTAAGTGTAAACCTTTATAGTAAACGAACCCAAACTGAAATTAGGAATTTTCCACAACTGAAAAAAAAAGTTTATATTCAGTAACCATTTATGCCTTGTTTTTTTTTGTTTGTTTGTTTTGTTTGTGTTTTTTAGGTAAGTTTTCTCAACTTCTGTTCTTCCACCGAGTCATTCGACTGTGACGGAACTCCTGGAGGCAGACGGATGGGGGACAAAAATCTGTCCTTCTTTTAAATTGCTGAACACATGCAGAGAAACGATGCGCTACCTCGGCATCTGCTCCAGAGACGGCGTTTTGGCTGAAGGACGTGAAGCGTCTCACGCTATTGTCTCAGGAGAGTGAAAACACCGTGAATACAACACGCTTTTCATCTTTCAGAGTTTCACAACAGTAACACACTATTCCTTCTTCATAGCTAGTGCGACTTTCATCAGATTAGAATAATTTATACCAAAAAGTAAAATTACAAAAATATTAAACAAACAAACAAACAGACATAAAAAGAACGGGATTGAACTGACTGTACGTGTGTAGGAGTCTGAGATCATTGAATCAAGAGAAAGACACCATTCAGCCATGGATCCAGTATATTGTAAATAAAATTTGTGTGGTTTTCAGATGCTAATCAAATATGTCGCAACTTTAAAAGATATATTTGTATTAACCAATTAGATTTTTCACTATTGTGACCTCATACAAGTGCAGTGGAGCCTTGGATTACGAGCATAATTCGTTCCGGGAAGCGAGCTCAGATTTCAAAATACTCGTAAACCAAAGGGAATTTTCCCATAAGAAATAATGGAAACTCAAATTATTTGTTCCACAGCCCAAAAAAATAAATACATAAAAATAATTAATACAAAATATAAAGTAAAAATAAAACACACTAGCCTGCACTTTACCTTTAAAAAAAGTAAAAAAAATAATAAATCCGGACACATAAGTGTTTCCGTTTATGTGTGCAGCTGTTGTGTGTGTGCGCATGTGTGTGTGCGTGTGTGAAGCTAAAGTAAGAGGACAGGAGGAATCAGAACCCCCCCCCCCTCTTCTCGTCTTACACAGTAAACCTTCCTCCTCTCTTATTTGAGTTTTACACACACAAACATCAATGGAAAGACTGTTTAACCTCCACCTGTGGATTATAAACGTGCAAAGTTGGAATAAAGAAATGCACGACAAACTGGTGTGAGGAAACAGATTATGTAGTTTTATAATATCTCAAACCTTTAATTAACATTTAATAAATGTTTAATTAAAAAAAATCTCTCGAATGGCAGGGCTCAAACCGGGATCCTCAGATCTTAAAGTCAACAGTCTAGTGCCTTAACCACCTGAGCCACAATTGCAAAACTTACATCTAGAAGCTTTTTATAATGAATCTTGCTGTTCAGCACCGGGTGATGTTTCCATGATCACACATGCGCTGCAAGTATTGGAAGCCGTTAGGGCCAAACTTGGTCCTATAATTAATTTGCGTAAAAAAATTTTTGTGTTGAAATTTCTAGACTAATCACATGTGGTAACGTGTTAATATTGACGACCAGTACCAGTCAAAAGTGTGGACGCAAGTTTAAATTTATTTCCTACATTTATATACAATACCAAATCAGGATATTTATAAAATCTTGATACCGCAATACAAATTAAATCGACATCTAGGTTTGGGGTATGGCGTGTTCCTTCCTGACTCCTATCCTGCATGTTTAACTAGTATATAAGATTCTGCATACTGGGATTTAGAGATAGATTACAGTGCGTTCTCTTGTTCACGTCTCGCAGTCAGATCGTTCCAGCTTTTCACGCTCAACACTCAGGATGAGAATGAGAGACAAGAGACAGATAAAGGTAAAGAAAGAGAAAGGAGAGAGAGAGAGGGGGAGAGATTTGGTACCAGTTGTTCTCCAGGCAGGACTGGCACCAGATCAACACTCTGCAGTTGAGGTGTGTGGCTCAGTACATCTTTAGGAGCAGCGCTCAGAACATCGTCACATATCGCCACCAACTGACGACTCTGGGACACAGAGAGAGAGACAGAGAGAGAGAGAGACAGACAGAGATTAACACAGAAAGAATAACAGAGTGAAAAAGACTTATCATAAAAATCATAGCAAGCGATAGAATAGAAGACAGATCTAGACAGAGAGGTGTAAGACAGAAAGAAACAGACAGAACAGATGAGGAGAAAGAGAGAGGGGAAAATAGTAAAAGACAGGAAGACAGAGGGACAATAAGAATAAGACAGAAAGAAAAAAAGACAGACAGCAAACAGAAAAAGACAGAGCTAGGCGGAAAGAAAGACAAAAAGAAAGACATGAAGACATCAGAGTGAAACAAGCAGAAAGAGACAGCAAAATAAACAGTGAGATAGAAAAAAAAAGACAGAAAACAGACCGAGAGAGATAGAAAGAGACAGCAACAGACAGGTAGAGAAAGAGTGGACCAGACAGAAAGAGTGAGACAAAAATAAAGCAAGCAGACAGCAAGACACCAAAGGAAATGCAGAGAGCGAAAGAGAGAGAGAGAAGAACAGACAGAGACAAAAAGAGAGACAGAAAAGATGACAGTGAAAAACAGAAAGATAAAGAAAGAAAGAAAGAAAGAAAGAAAGAAAGAAAGTCGCACGGAGACAGAGACACAAAGCAAGAGACACAGAGACGGAGACAGTGACAGAAACAGACAGAGCGAGAGAAAGCTCAGGACATCCCGTCTGATTCGTCTGCATTCAAATCAGTACAAGGAGTTCAGAAAAAAATCAAACAGGTGAATCAGTCAATCAAATGATTCAGCTCCGATTGATTCGGTGAGCAGCAGCTCAGAGACAGGAGACAGACGAGGGGCGGAGACTCACCACTGAAATGATGTCCTTCTCCTTATCTAACACCGTGTTGTCCTGGGAAAAGTGAACAGAAAAGACAGGTGTAAGTGAAGACAATATGCTCAAACACACACACACACACACACACACACACACAAACACACACACACAGGTCCTGTGGTGGCTGTGGGAGATTCCAGGAAGCCATGACTGCTTAGTTCATCTGAATTCAGAGAGGACAAGCAATGCCTCCGTAATCCTTACCTTACTCAGCTAAACCTTGCTAATTATTAATGCTCACACACCCACACACACACACACACACACACACACACACACACACACACACTCCTGGCTTGTGACTAATTGAGCTCGCCCTCGTCCCCCTCTCACAGAAGTGACTGTTACACAATGTTATTATGGCAAGCTCTCTCTCTCTCTCTCTCACACACACACACACACACACACACACGATAACTTGTGATGATCCAAACCACTATTCATATTCATACATTGTGGTTCAACATGATGTTTTTGTTTAATAATTCTCTCTAAAAGTCAGGTTAGTTCCTCTAGTGATGACGACAGCAAACACTCGCTTCTTCACCACACCGAAAAAACACACACACACACACACACACACACACACCCTAATATTTTAGCATGAATAATTCTGGTGTCCTGAAGTTATTTTTCTTTACAAAGCACCGTGACCGTTACACACCGTGTTGTTGAGACAAAATATGAACCTCGGTGATGTATTAATAAACATATTAAGAATATTGTTGTTATTATTATTATTATTATTATTCATTTTTGGTCACCGAAAACAACAATAAAAACATGTGATCATGTGTATCTGTGCTATTTCTTTGCCTATTTGTCCTATTTTTTATTTTTTGCTCAGTTATGTTTGTACAGTTGGTTAAAATGAACTAAAAGTCAGTTCATCATATCGCCTAATTTGTGCTGGAAATAAATAGATATCTCACTTTATACTCCACAATCCTGAGCTTCAGATGTTTTTAGGGAAGGAAGTGGTGGCTCAAATGGTTAAGGCTGTGGGTTACTGATTAGAAGGTTGGGGGTTCGAGCCCCCTGACTCCAGGAGCGCTGTATCTTGGCAGACCATGTGCTCTGACCCCAGCTTCCTTACGAGGATATGCAAAACATATTTTATGCATACGATACATACATACGATTTAATGCGCCGTCCTGCTGCCTCCTGATTACAGAACTGCATGAACACATCTACGAGTGTTCCTAATAAAGTGGACGGCGAGTGTTGAAAGTTACTTTCTCATTTCAGATGTGTCTTGGCTGTCGGAGTACATTTATGGACAGGGAAGTGTGTGTGTGTGTGTGTTTCTATGTAACACAGCTTTAACACACAACATGTCAAACTAAAATGGAAAAAACATGACACATACTGAAACACAGAGGTGAGTGTATGTTTGTGTGTGTGTGTGTGTGTGTGTGTGTGTGTGTGTGTGTGTGTAGGGTGTGCCAGTGCTGGCTCACTTCTCAATAAGCCACCATGTCATTTCCTCTGTGGCTTCGCTACCTTCACCCCCACAAACACAAACACACACACATTCACACACACACACACACACACACACACACACACACCAGCCCACACACACGCACAGGTACCACTTCCTAATTTTACTCAAAGTTTGTACAGAAAAGGAAACACTTTTTCACTTTTATTTTTGTGAATTTATACACACACCCACACAGACACACACACACACCTTCTAATAACACAAATGCTATGCTAACACAGATGCTAATTAATGCTGTGCTACACCTAATTCTAACCCTAGCCTTAACCTCAGCAACAAAAAAGCAAATAGTTTGTCTAGTGTGCGTGTGTGTGTGTGTGTGTGTGTGTGTGCGTGCGTGTGTGTGTGTTTGGAAACAAAATTAAATCATCTCCACTATTTCCACTCCAATTCTTTTAAGTCTTTTGTCCATCTCTACATTTACTTTCTGTTCACTTTTAGAAATCCTCTTTTAGCTTCGGGTTTTTTAAAACTCTACATCCTTAAAAGCTTTCGAAAATCTCTCTTACTCCGTATTAATCTAGATTTTATGAGCTTAGACAGCTGTGTCATCAGCAGGGGGGCGGAGCCATTTCATTCCCATAATACCGATTTAATCATCTTCTTGATTTAAGAACATTGCGGTCGTCTCGCAGCACTACTGTCTTAAACAAATGATTCAAATATGAGGGGCGGTTAAACCTCCACATGTTTGGGCAAATATTAAAGGAGTTCCTGGGAGGCCGGTGTTTCAGACGATGATATCTGGGTAATTTTAGGCTGAATGGTGATACTCAATCATATATCTCTGTATGTTCTAGGAAGCCTGCTATAAACGATATGATGTCAGAATGATAACATACAAGACCGGAAATGCAAAGATTAAACAGATGATTTGTTCTTTTTCAGACAAGATAATCAGTTTGCGGTGTAAAACAGTACAGACCCACATGTGGTGTAGATGCATGGTTTCTCCATCAGATAGGGATAAATGTCTGTAGCTAATCCTGTCAGCTCTAATTCTACTTTTTGTCAGTACTTCCATTAGGGTACTTTCTGATACAGAATACTGACTGGTAGAGGGGTAGAAAATAGAATTGGGATTCAGCCTTAGTCACCACTCCAGGGCTCTAAAGCATAAATCAGGTATGAAACAGACTTTCCGAGATGTAAAGGCTTCCCGGCACAAAGTGTTGCACGTTCTTCACACTGCAGTTCATGCCATGCTTTTATATATCATATTTGAATCTATAATTACTGACCTTTTGCACGTAACATTATCAGTTTGCGCTTGCAGAAATCCCCAGAATAACAGGGTTATTAACAGACATGGAGTGGGCGGGGCGGTGTGAATAGTATGAGGGAGAAGAGACGCAAACACTAGCACGACTTCATGGCAGAAATGTGTAATGCAACATAAACCTCGATCCATATCAACAATAATATTTTTTTTTCACAATGTATTGATATAGCATAAAAAGTCGATATATTGCAGAAAATCAGAACGATCAGGGTTTCTGATATGAATACACTGCTCTATTTTACAGACTTTCTCTCTCATTACATCTCTCTCTCTGTCTTAGTGTTTGTTGTGTTGCAAAACTAAATAAGCCGTCTATATTCAGGTCAGTGACAGCAGCGTCCGCAATTGCTATAAAAAGCACAGCTAAAGGTTTCTGTGTGGATCCGTTTACCCCCAAGACACGAACACCAGCAACTCTGGTGAACTCTTTGAACTCTAAGTCACCTATAATGTTAAACAAAAATTATGGTAAGTAAACATGAAATGATTTTAATGTGCACTGAAGTAGACTTAGGGTTTGAGAGTGTGTCTATATGAAGTATTCACACTAAAAGAATCACACACACCTCATACAGTATAGTGTGTTGGACTGGTGGACATTGAGTTTGTTTATAAAACTGCTTTTAATCCCTTTAGCTCTAAATAAAGCGGCACTGATGTCGTCGCATCCACTTCTGTGTTCAGGTATGATTGGCTTCTCTTTCTGATTCCGCGAACTCAGGCACGTTTCCTAAGCATGGAACGTGTGTGTTCTCACTTATCAAACTGAACCAGACTTTGGGGTCAAGTGTTCTTGGAGACGATCCCGGGGCTCTGATGTGAAAACGCCCTAAAGCCTGGTCTGACGAAGCTGCTGAGGCACATTAGATTAGTAGGAATTTGGCACCAAAAGCATGAATCCAGGGACCCAACCAGTCTTGTATCAATAGTCTAGGCTGGTGGAGGTGGTGTAATGGTCTGGGGAATTATTTCTTGAGACACTATGGACATGTTGACACCAAATATCGCTTCAATGCCAAAGCCTATTTGAAGATTATTGCTGACCAGGTGCATCACTTCATGGCCACATCTTCGAATGGATACAGTATTTCCAGCATAATAATGCACCATATCACAAAGCAAATGTTGTCTCAATCTGGTTACATGACCATGACCATGAGTTCCTTGTTCTTCGTTGGTCTTCCCAGTCACTAGATCTGCATCCAGTCGAACACCTTGGAGATGTGGTAGAACGAGAGATATGCAGCATGAAGTAGCATCAGTTCTCATGGCATAATTTTAATCTGGACCAGAACCCTGAAGGAAAGTTTCCAACATCTTGTAGAGTCCATGGCACAAAAGTATTGAGGCTGTCACCTGCTCAGTGAGTGTATGTCAGCTCTAAATCCTGTGGCTAAAAACACAATCACAGCAGACCTTAGTGCGTAGTAAAAAAAAAATTTTCATTACAAATACCATACGTGTCAGTGGATGAGACAGATATTTTTTTCTGTAGCAAGACAAAATTCCATCCTAACCTCTATTTAACAACAAACAGCTCCTGAATAAAGAAACTTCAGTCTCACCTTCATGGTTTTTTTTTTTTTTTTTGACCACAAGAAGTTTGATTCCCAATATTGGCATAATATTAAGAAACTGATTAGGGTTTTGTCAGGAGATAAGCTCAATCCCTGAAATCTT
Organism: Platyallabes tihoni; assembly: GCA_030068045.1. NCBI lineage: Eukaryota > Metazoa > Chordata > Actinopteri > Siluriformes > Clariidae > Platyallabes > Platyallabes tihoni. The sequence goes on along the minus strand of JAQQZS010000005.1, from coordinate 3,598,070 downwards.
ACCAGTTTAAAGAGGTGACTTCAAACTGGCATCATAGGACTTGGAAGAATCATGCGTTAGCCATCACCCCAATCCCGCGCACCAGCACTAGCACCAGCACCACCCCCGGGTTAATAACATTCATATGAACTAAGGAACTAAGTGAATGATGAAGTTCACCTAAAGTTAGTGTGTGTGAGGAAGTGAAAGTCTGAACCACTACTTTAGCTTAAAGAGTAGAAAGTGTGTGAAGATTTGTAGATGCTATGGCTAAAGGTGAGCTGGACACTCAGCACAAGGAAAATCATTCCTGTTTTTTATCAATTGTAACAACACTGTTCAGGACATGTATAATGTGTGATTAGTGAGCTTTAATATGAAAGTCAAGATATCACAGGAAATTACTACTGTAACTACAGTACAAGCAACCTAAAATATCGCTGACCCAGAGATATCCTTTTAAACGCAGACTTCTACAGCTAATCAGACCTTTTCAAATTCTGTACCCACTGTGCTGAATTAATGACCGGATCACTAATTACTACCTTTCTGGGTAACGTTTTAAAAACTGAGCTCTCGGAATCCCGAACAGTGTAACGCATTAAACTAGAACAATAAACAAACCAAACTCTGAACTTTGAGCTTTCACAGGGTCAAAAGACACACATACACAAACACACACACACACACACACACATTTCAAACATTCAAGCTTGACTGAGGTTCTTAATTGAGCCCCGTTGTACAGAAAGCTAAAATACACAAACACACACAGACCAAAACACATCACATGTGCTAATGCATCTTTTACACACATACTAGTTTAACTGTGCATGTGAGTACCACTAACATAATTACTGTATTTGTGCAGCTAACAATGTTTCGCTAGACTTAAATCCAACCCAAAATAATCTCAGTACCAAAAAAAATTAAATCACTTTGCTTATTTTTCCAGCTTGGTCCCCACTATGTCAGATTTCTATGATATTCCCATTGTGTGGATATTTCGTCCACATAACGATATAAACACATGTCTACACAACACACACACACACACACACACACACACACACACACACACACACACACACACATATACATATACACTTTATTCGCTACCCATTAGAAAACTTTCCAGGAATAGACTTTTATGTAAACACACATATTTTCAACATTCAGTCCTCTTTGGCAGTACACACAGACACACACACCCACACCCACACCCACAAACACATACACCACAGTGAAATCCACAACAATCCTGATAATTCAGTTAAAACGAAATATTTAATCAGAGTTTAAATACCACGAATCAAAGTAAAACCTAGCAAATCATGACGCTGAATAATTATTTAAAAAGTTTCCGTACTGTACCTGTTGCTCTGACGAAATTGTTGCAAAACTGTTTCACAGCCTTCCGTAGTGACCTTCATAGATTCTAGTCTCTCTCTCTCTCGCTCTCTCTCTACTAACTCTACAGAAGTCCCTCCCTCTTCTCTCATTCCTCTTTCCAAACCTGTACTTCCTTTTTGTCTTAAAATATTGCTCACCTCATCCACATCGGCTCCACTTTAATCTTCACATCCCCTTCTTCTTCCAACTTAAAGATCCCCCTCTTTCTCCCTCTCTTTCTTACACACACACACACACACAAACACTTACTTGTCATGGTACGTCATATTATCTAATTATCCAATTATACAATTATATAATTTCAGGACCTGAAACAACAACCCCCCTCAAACACACAAACACACACACACACACACACACACACACACATACCAGACGCAGCCACACAAAACATGGATGCACAAATTCACACGCTTACTGGTCATACTATCTCTGAGAGGACCTGAATTTGACAGAATTATTCATACCTTTGTGGGGACCACCAACACACACACACACACACACACACACACACACACTTACTTGTCATACTATCTTTGAGAGGACCTGACTTTGACAGAATAACTCATATCTTTGTGGGGACCCCCAAAACACAAACACACACACACACACACTCACTCACACACAGACATGTACCCCAACGCAGCCACATAGATGCACAAATTCACACACTTACTTGTCATACTATCTTTGAGGGGACAGAATTATTCATATCTTTGTGGTGATGCCCAACACCACACAAACACACACACACACACACACACACACGCACACATGCACACATGCACACACGCACATATACACACACACAGTCGCAACCACACACACCTATAAGGATGCACACATTCATACACTTACTTGTCATACTATCTTTAAGAGAACTTGCATTTAACAGAATTATTCATCTGTTTGTGGGGACCCCAAAACACACACACACACACACACACACACACACTCACACACAGACATGTACCCCAACGCAGCCACATAGATGCACAAATTCACACACTTACTTGTCATACTATCTTTGAGGGGACAGAATTATTCATATCTTTGTGGTGGCCCCCAACACCACACACACACACACACACATACACGTACCCAAACGCAGCCACACACCCTTATGCATGGTTAAATCTAGGCCTAACCTCTGACACCAAAACAAAATATTTTTGCTCTTTTTAGGTCTTGTTGTGGGGACCACAACACACACACACACACACACACACACACACGCACGGTTCAGTGCAAACCTGTCATAATGAGGAGATTTAGTTCCCTTAGTTGTTTCTATCTTACATATCCTACTGCTCAATAAGTACATGTTCTGAGACACTGACCATTCACATAGATGTCATAAATTAAACAAAATGTATAAATTTCACATCCTTATTAGCGAGACGTCTATTATTGTTGCATTGGAAGTCTGCTAAATATCCTACTATCTCCCAGTGGCTTAAAGATGTTATGTTTTTGTTAAAACTTGAAAACATTAAATATACGTTAAGTATATTTAAGGATGTACAGCCAAATTTTACCACAATTGGCAACCTTTTATTTCTTATTATACTAGTCTAGCGGTATTGCCTGATTAAATGTATATCTGTTACTGTTATATTTATATGTAATATGTTTGGTGGTTGTCTTGAGCCGTGTGGAGCATGGAGGGGGGGGGGTGTTCTTTGTTTTTTGAGTGTTTTTGTTTGGTTTTATATATATATATATATATATATATATATATATTTTAACTGCACACTATATATTTATATATATATATATATTTTAACTGCTCAACTGCACACTGCCGTTAAAGTAAATTCAGGCGCAGCAACCAATAAATGAACCTGAAAAATTATGCACAGTGGCAAGAAAAAGTATATGAACTCCTTAGAATTAACTGGTTTCCTGCATTAATTTGCCATAACATGTGAACAAGTCACAACAATAAACAGACACAATGAACTTAAGCTGATAACAATTAAAATTAGTAGTCTTTATTGAACACACCCATTATACATTCAGACTGGTGGGGAGGGGGGAGGGGGGGGGGGGTTTGGCTAACACATGAAGTAAGTGAACCCTTGGTGTTAACCCAGGAACCCTGGTTTGGTTCACGTACTTTTTCTTGGAAGGAATGTGGGACAAGAGTCATGTTTACATGGACAAGATTCCTTTAATCGGATTGAAGTAAGTTTGATTAGAGATTTCAACCCGCTGTGAAGCTTTTAATCGTCCTGTAACATAACGGAAGAAGAAGAAGAAGAAGAAAACTAACATATTTACTTCCCGACTTTGAGGTTAGGTTAGGATTCCCATCTTTCCCGTTAAATGCCGCCTTCTGAGTTATGATTGGTTACAAGATTTCAGTCTCATTGATGATTGGTTAGACACTTTACTAGATGAGTGAGTCAATCAGCGTCCCTTTCTTCAGCTGGTGACCCAAAGAATGAACGTCTGAATTCAAGATGTGGGGCAAACATGTGCAGAAAGTGATCAGATCAGGTGTATAGATGGCTAAGATTTACCTGTATGCTGCACTTTTGATGACTTTTTAAAATTCTGTGGAACACTAGGGTCTGTGTAAACGCATCTAATGTTAGACATGAAACTGGATGAAGTAAGTGCAACTTCAATATCTCACGCAAACAAACAAGAACATGTGAAGCAACAATCTGCAACGAGAAACACTCAATGGTCAGGTGACGGGGCAAGACTAGGACCAGTGTCGATGTTTGGAAATCCAAAACAAGGATCAGGGGATTTTGATGGTTTGGTGGAACCAACTGAGAAATGAAGATCAGGAGCATTTCCACTGAAGGCTTTTTTTTAAATGATATTTTTCACCAAAACTTTTTAAGTTTTTAAAATAAAAAAAAAAAATTACAGTAAATAAAAAATGTTATTCAATGACTTCCAGCTAATAAAATCTCTTCCTCAACAGAGAATTCCTTCTCAAAATTCTTGGAATTTACTTTGGAATTACTTGGAATTCAGAAAGTCCAGAAAATGACATTAAACCAACGTGGCTGCTCACAGCATCATAGTGTTTGTACCAAAACCTGGTGCCAATAAGCCACCGATACCTATAACCGGTATGTACTAGAACCGAATCAGAACGCAGATTTCAGTGCCTCACTTTGGTGCCACTTAAATGAGATCAATTGAAATATTTGTCCTCTGGTTGACTGAAACAGACGTGAGAAGTACTGTATATCACCCACCCCTCTTTGTAGTACATGTGAATGAGGCGCCTGAATGCAGCAATCACACCTGATCTGACGGCAGCAGTTAGCGTTAGCTTGCTAAGGTAATTACATTTAAATTACAATGCATAAAATTCTTCTTTGTCTTTCGTCTGTTCCCTTTCAGGGGTCGCCACAGCGAATCATCTGCCTCCATCTAACCCCATCCTCTGCATCCTCTTCTCTCACA
>JAQQZS010000005.1:3555521-3570125 GCA_030068045.1 Platyallabes tihoni | reverse complement strand
TGTTGCATGCCCAGAGTGAAGCATGGGGGTGGATCAGTGATGGTTTGGGCTGCAATATCATGGCATTCCCTAGGCCCGATACTTGTGCTAGATGGGCGCGTCATTGACATGGACTACCGAACCATTCTGGAGGATCATGTGAACCCAGTGGTTCAAACATTATATCCTGAATAAGGTGCCGAAGGTGGTGCCGTGTATCAGGATGATAACGCACCAATACACACAGCAAGACTGGTGACAGAGTGGTTTGATTAACATGAAAGTGAAGTTGAACATTTCCCATGGCCTGCACAGTCACCCGATCTAAATATTTTTGAGCCACTTTGGGGTGTTTTGGAGGAGCGAGTCAGGAAACGTTCTCCTCCACCAGCATCAACGTAGTGACCTGGCCACTTTTCTGCAAGAAGAATGGCTCAAAATCCCTCTGGACACCGTGCAGGACTTGTATCTGTCATTCCCAAGACAAATTGATTTAGTATCTGAGTATCTGATTTTTTAAGTTTTTGTCACTTAAACAATTCAGATCATTAAATACATTTTAATATTACACAAAGATAACCTGAGTAAATAACAAAAGCTGTTTTTAAATGATGATTTCATTTGTTAAGGTGTCCAAACCTGTGTCGCCCTATGAAAAAAAGTAATAGCTCTTTAAACCTAATAGCTGGTTGTGCCACCGTTTGCGGCAAAAACCGCAATCAGTTTGCGTTAACTGGCAACGAGTCTTCCACATGAACGGCCATCTCAATTAGATTTAAGATTTAAGTCTGGACTTTGTGTAGGCCACTCCAAAACCTTGCTAAAGGGTTCAATAGTGGCAGCTTGGTGGAGCTGGGGCTTAAATCAGCGACCTTCTGATCAGTAACCCAGAACCCTCACCCAATGAGCTAGTACTGGCCAGACTGTCCACAAAAACAAGTCACATTAGAGAATGGCAAAAGATGACAAATCACCTCTTTTTTTCTTCTTCATGCATTTTTCTCTCTAATTTAGGCATGGCCTCTTCCCAACACTCAGGCACAGAATCATGTGCTTCCTCTTGTGAGGGACAGAAAGCCAGCCAACTGCATCTTTTTGAACTGCTGCTAATGCAATTTAAAAGGTGTCATAAGACACGGAGAGGAAAACGCTATCCACCCACTTCCACATGCATGAGCCACAAATGTTCATTAGTGACACTTTGATTGATGGAATTGAATTTTCCTTACTAAGATCTCTCTAACTTGAAGGCTTAAGATGCCATAAATGAGTCCAAGGGATAAAATGAGTCTGTGATCTCAGGGATTGAGGGGTGGTAAAGTATACAGTACGCTTTACTAGTGTGACGGAGTGTGTTACAACGCCTCCTGACATTCCGTATGATAGACCTACCTGGCTGGAAACTGTTGTGTCATAAGGAAGAGCTGGTGGGACTCACGAAGTCCACGCGACAGGGTAAAAAATGTTCTACTACGCCAAAGTTTCAATATGAGTGAGAAGCTACGGAAGAACACTAAAAGAAATGACGTGTACATTAGATGTTCTTCATTTAATTTCTTCAATTTAGGTAGGGTGGTTAAGTGCAAAATCAATCCTACGGGCTTTGAACGATTCCTCGGATCAGTCCTATAAAGGAAGTGGTTCTGAGGTTTCTAGTTCTCCTACTCACATCAAGAAAGTTATTTTTTTCCTGATAAGAAAAGAACACATTTCCCCATTTGGAACTGACTGCAGTCCTAGCGTGTGTGTGTGGTGTGTGCGTGTGTGTGTGTGTGTGTATATGTCTGTGTGTGAGGGAGAGAGAGAGATCGGAGAGCAAGATGGACTGAATACAACACATAGCTTCTGCATGTCTGAGCACGCTCCGGCTTACAGTAACACGACTCTAAATTTCGAGCGTGTTTCATATTAATCATAATTATATGTAAATTCTGAGGGGGAAAAATGCAAATACACAGTACATTTTACTGCACATGTGCATATTAGTTTTATATGAGAATAAATTGTTCCATTACCAAATATGACATTTAAAGGAACAAAAAAAAAAGTTTATTTATGGCATTCCTCAAAAGAAAACATGCATGCGTAATAGCAGAAGTGGTGATTTGTCACACTGTGGTTTTAAATACTGCTCATAAATAGTTAAATAGCTCATTTTTTAAAACAATAACAAGAGCAGTGTTTTTCAGCTTCACATGGCAGATAATGACAGGTTTTTCCCCCATTAATGCGATCCGCTCGTCTTTCTGAGTCATTACTCGCATTTGCATTTATTCATTTAGTGGATGCTTTTAATCAAAGCCACTTAGAAACCAGGCGGCGTGAGAAGCTGTTAAAGGAACCAGTGCTGATAGAACTGAGACGTAGGAATATAAACGTGAGCGAAATCTGAACAAGCATGACAAAACACTCAGACCATGAGAGAGCTATAACTAAGCGTGTGCGCACACACACACACACACACACACACACACACACACACACACAGAAACCAGAGAACCCAGATTATATTATCATTAAATGCCTGAATTTTGAAATGTGAGTGGGGAAAGATATAATAAGAATTTCAGGGAGGTTTATTTAAAATAAACAATGTTTAATATACAGTACTGTAGATGTTACAGATGTTTGATGTTTAATGTTTTAGGTTGTATAGATGTTTGGTTTTCCGTTTAATATTTTTCAATATTATGAAATCATCTGTCTTTCATTATTATTATTATTATTATTATTATTATTAATTTATTTAGTTTTCTTTTATTATTTAATTTTTTATTTAGAACTTTTTTTTTGGGGGGGGGGGATTCTGATTTTGACCTTGATTTTCTATTAAAACTTTTTTTCATGTCTTTCTGTTTCTAAAAAGTATTTATTAAAGACATTATTAAATGTTAAAGACCTAACTTTTCACAGTTGAATTCATTTTGCATCCACAACTCAAGGTCAAACTCTACTCTCAAAAGATTTTATTTAAGCTTCTTTTATTTAAGCTGTAATTACTAACATGCTTGTTCTGTATAAACCTTAAGGTTCTACTACATCAGGAACACAAATATGCACTTTGGAAAAGTGTCTAAATATCTATACCTGAATCTGTATTTATATCCGCCATCGAGAGAGAATCAGAATATTGTACAGTACAAGCCTTTGTGGACATTGTGTGATACATTTCTGTCCTCTAGGTGGCCATATTGAGCTTAAGCCCCCCTCAGAGAGAGAGAGAGCTACTATAAACTGACAAACCAAAATCTCTGTACGTTTTAGTTCATTTCGCTGTAAAAGTGCACACATGTGTACATGCAGGTCTGTATACATTAATGTGCCTCGTTCACAGGTTTAGGTTTCTGATTTAAAGTACACAAGAATGTTCAACCTGAAGTGGTTCCTCTATGTAGGACTTTAAGTGATAGGAAATGGGTAGTAGTAGTAATAATAATAATAATGATTATAAAAGTATTAATAAGAGTAAAAATTTTAATAACAATCACCATCATCCTCATCATTATTATAAGAATACAAGTAGTAAAAATAAACATCATCATCATCAGAATAAGAATAAGAGTAAGAACAATAACAACCATCATCATCATAAGAATAAGAATAAGAGTAGTCTTCCTTACTCACAGTGGTAGTGCAATTTACTGGATGCCACCCGCTGTGAAACAAGAAGAAGAACAAGAACAAGAAGAATCATCATCATCATCATCATCATGAGAATAAGAGTAGGAATCATCATCATCATCATAATCATGGGAATAAGTGTAGGAATCATCATCATCATCTTCCTCATCATCATAAGAGTAAGTGTAGTCTTCCTTACTCCTGGCAGTAATGCAACTTGCTGGATGCCACCCATGGAGAAACAAGAAGAAGAAGAAGAAGAAGAAAAGGGATCATCATTTATAAGAATAATACTAATAAGTATCATAATAAATAAAACAAAAATACAGTACATATTCCAAATATTGCAGCACCTTAATGTTTGGCTCGAAGATATATAAAATAATCAGGAAAAGGGATTTATTTTTTAAAATTCTTTTGATTGTGTGATCCTGCCCATCATCAGGACCTTCGTTTATTTATTCAATCATTCATTCTTTAGTATCTGCTATATCCTGGTGGATCCAGAGTCAGACTGTAGAACTCAGAAGCTCTGTGTTATTTAGATCAGACTGGCACAGAATTGAGGACTGAAAGTGAAAGCAGGTAAAAGGCGAATTCTGTTGTTCTGCAGTGCCATGTCACTAAAGATTCTCTCTCTCTCTCTCTCTCTCTCTCTTTCTCTCTCTCTATCAAGGCCCTGTGAGAGTTGTTTTTAGCTCGCCTAATGATGTTTATGGTCAGAAATATATTAGCAGACTTTCTCTGTAGTGTGGATGAAGCCACACGCTGAGGACGGAGCGTTAAATCAGCGATCAGACTCGTCCCCCGCCGTACTGAATGTCTCCAGAGCTTCAGCGGATACACTCCACCTGGCACAATTCATTTAGGAAGTTTGAGATGCTGAATGCTTTTATTGTTGCTGTGTAATAAATGTCTCTGCAGGGTGCAGTGTCACCTGCTGGATGATATGTCTGACTTACAGCCACATGCACTAACTTTGCCCTAGAAAATATTAAATAGGCATGGTGTTTTCTGTGTCTTTTTGTAATCCTCTGTTCTTTTCTTTACTGCTCTAAGAGAGTGGCCACTTCGCAAAAGAAGAAAACATCCTTGAGAATTTCTGTAGAATGTATACAGAGACAAAATCCCAGGTGATTTCTTTTTTCCTGAGTGTTATCCTCATGCTATAGAACCTGACAGTATTATATTTTCACTATAGGATAGAAAATCCATAATTTCACCATAATTACCCCTTAAATCTTAAGCACACAGATACAGTACGTGCTGGCAAAACAGCATAATTCAATGATGATTTAAAAAAAATATATGCCCTTATATGGAAGCCTTGCAGGTGTGTGTTAGCGAGGAGGCTTCAGACTTCAAACTGTATATTTGGGTTTTCAGATATGTCAGGTAGAACTAAATTTATCATTACTTTTATAAAGAATAAATTGTACCACTATACAGGAATGACGTCGCAAAAATGTAGAACTCTTAGAATAAACAGATTATTATCATTTTCTGGTCATAGAAAACAATAATAAAAACACAAGATCATGTGTACAGTATCTGTGCTATTTCTTTGCCTGTGTGACCCTTTTTTAAAATTTGTTTCTCAGTCATGTGTGTATATTTGGTTAAAATAAACAAAAATTCAGTTCATCATATTGCCTATTTTGTGCTGAAAGAAAGGATACGTCTCTCTATACTGTGCAATCCTGAGCCTGATATACAGTATGTTTATTAACATCAAAACAAATAATGGCTAAAATATTTAAGGGCTACATGACCTAAATGAGTAATAGATCCATCCAAGCATGATGGCCACAGTGGACTTGCACATTACAGGAACTCGGCTGTGAGTTATCGTCACGTCCACCGTACAGATGTCGCTACAACACATCCACATGTTTGGCAAACATTAAAGGAGTTCCTGGGAGGCCAGACGTGAATCAGACAGGCAATACGATCATGAGAAAACTTTCTGCCTTGATGGTGTCCAAGCACTAGTGAAACACTGAGATAATTGCATTAGTGTAGTCGGGGGATTATGTAGAGAGATAAAGGGGGTGTTTATAATTCTGCACAAATCAAACGTCCCGGTTTGACTCGAACACCCCATCATATGATTATGATAAACAGTAATGCTTATTTTAGAACAATCATACTAACAGAATTTAGTTTAGTGACCAAACATCAGAAGTAGTGCAATAGGTTTGGTAGTAACATTATTCTTTGGGGAAAATATTGAATTTAAAAGAATAATCCAATAATCCAATTCATCTCACTGCTGTGATTAGATTTAATACATAAACACGCGGTATAGAGTAAATACTGTACATTTTTCCAGAAGTTTTTTTTTCTTCTAAAATCTAACACTTACAGTATGTTGTAGTCTAGATGATTCTTGAGTATATTTCCAGTTAAAATAAGAATTAAACAGAATTCATGCCACCCACACCAGAGCGGTTTAATGTTTGTTTTTAGAGATTTTACATCTCCTGTAGTTGTCATGTCCATAAGAAGCAAAATGGGTCCTAAAGTGGAAAACAAACTGAATGATAGAAATTCAACTTGCTTTTCCTCATCCGTCCAGCACTGTCAGATGTCAATACTGTATTTCCAACATTAAGGCCCTTCAGTGGGTAGGTTTCTCGCCCGCCATGTGGAAGGCCTGGGTTCGATTCCCAGCTGATGCCCCAAACCCCCAGTCACTGGATACAGCACCAGTCCCAAGCCTGGATAAAATGGGAGGATTGCGTCAGGAAGGGCATCCGGCATACAGTAAAACCTGTGCTAAGTTGTTGTGTTTGGATCGGATGGTCAGCTGTGGCGACCCCTCAACGCCAGCAGCCGGAAGACCAACACCTCCCACGTTAGCGTCTTATAGTCCATAGTCCTGGCTCCTGATAGACGTTTCACCTTACAGCTCATAACAAACTACTTGACAGCTTTAACCTGTTTTAAATGTTACACCATTGCGTGAGGATGCTACTGTAGATCAGGTCATACCATTAAAAATAGGTTAGTATAATGGTAACGAGCACATTCTGTCTACTTTCTATTAAATCAATCCAGGAAACCCGCCGGGTGGAACTGACCACTGCATTAGCACTGAGTCTGACTGAGTAGTAGATATGAAGAAGTATTTCGTTAGAGTATTACATTTCTGGTAGCTTTCCAGATTCAGTGGAAAATGGAGTCTGAGCGATGCAGCCAGTCTGAGCCACAGATGGACAGATAGATGTATTAAAGACGCCAAACCTAATGGGAATCAGACAGTTCTAATGTAATGCATTTGAACAGAAATGTACTGTATGTCTATCGGATCCAGAACCACATCTTTATGTTACTTCCTATAAGATATTTTTGCTACGGTGTGTACCATGGTTTCCTATAGTAAACTATAATACATGGCACATCCATGTATCCACCATAGTACAGGGTGATTCACTCGAAAGAGGCCCTGAATATTCTGTACTAACTCTCGCAATGTACAATAAACAACTTCAGTATATGGGGCTTCGAACATGCCAGGATGCCCCTGAGTCGGAACCATAAGGTAGACGCTAGACAGACATCGCAACGTCTAATGCCAACCACTTCACCTGACTTCTCATCAGGATGGTGGTGTGTAGTAATGAGCAGCGCGTCTTTATAATGTGAAGCTACTGGGTCACCAGTTCAGTTATGTTCATTAACGCTCTGTCCGAGAGAGTAAGTGCTGCGGGAGCTCTAGCAGTCTGTTCACGGCTGTCCTTCGCATGGCGATCAATGGACGCCATTCCATTCGTGCCCAAGTCCCTGGGCCGTGTTTCTCACGTGCTTCACTCCACGCCTTGTTTATATTGCGCAGGGAGAAGCCTGAGATCCATCACCGATGATTAACCACCAGCCTTCCCTTCACACACCTACAGAAAGGGAGGCCGTCTACCAATGTGTCAAAATAATCATAATGTGATTTTTTAAAATATTTAATCGTGTAGCCATTACCATGGTAAAATATTTTGTTTTTATGTTGACATTTAAGGAGAAACAGCGAGAGAGAGAGAGCGAGAGAGAGAATCCTGATCTCTAAATGCCTTTTACTTCTCTTGTGGTTTTCAAAAGCTTATATTAAGTACAATATGAACAGAAAGGCCACAGGGTGAAGTGTTTCTACTGTATTCATGGTTTTAACACCGCAAATAAACTGCTGTGTTGGGAAAACAGACTGAAACAGAAAATCGACTTAGAAAAAAAACCCTGCGTATAGTCATGAAGATTTATTGCACGATACAGTATATGACATAAAACACTTTTATATTTTTCTGTAAGGATTTGTGGTTTGCTTTCAGCCTGATTGCCGCAGAGGGCGGATTGAAAAAAGGATACAAAAATGGAGCAGAGGAATTGACAGAAGGAAAAGGACAATAAACTGAAAATAGCGTTTTGAAATTAGGCCTAAGAACATCTGGCTCCTTTTGAAAAGAACCCAGCTGGTATGCAAGAGGTTTTGAATAAAATATAAGCGGGAAAACAAATAATTATTTACCTAAATTGTGGCAATTTGTCTTTTTTTTCCCTCACGTACACATGGTAATAATCAGAGATTTAGAAATGGGGATACAATTTAGGACTTTATTTTGGGAAAAAGGAGGATTGTCTGAGTCAAAGCAGGACTTCTGATTGCGTAGAATAAAAGAACACAGTTCTAAGTAAAAAGTAAAAACACACTTTATTTCTCTATATAATCTCCTGCTGCACTAATGCACTTATCCCAGTGTTTCACTAGTGCTTGGACACCATCAAGGTAGAAAGTTTTCCCAGTTCGCCAGAGCCATGATAGGACTGATACACCGGCCTCCCAGGAACTCCTTTAATGTTTGCCCAAACATGTGGAAATGTCTTATAGCGAGGTCAGGACTGTACGGAGGACGTGGCAATAACTCCTAAGTGGTGTTGTTGAATGATCGTGTGTCCAGTTCACACAGACAAATTCATCTCTTCCACAAGTTGGGTGACGAGTTATCCATCAACTTTCAAGGTTATGTCATTTAAGGACGTACGGCCTTCTTTAAAATGTTTACACTTTAAATGTCTCAGTGTTTTATTGTGGCTAAGAGTCTCATCACTGTACTGTGCTTGAATTCTACTGAAATTTCCAAACACTTTTTCGCCTCCATTCACCAGAGATTTCAACACAAGTCCCGGTTTGACTTGAACGGCCCACATACTTCATACCAGACGTTCCATTTTGTCCAATCTTGAAAATACGCCTCAATTTGAAACACTCATTACTGATTGAAATACGTACTGTATATGTGTAACATATGTGTAGAATAAATTATTATTATTATTATTATTATTTTTTTACCTTTTCTAGGACAATTATAACACTGAGCCAGCAGGGGGCGCTGCACGGCGCGTGCACGCGGCGCGGCGCGGCGCGGGGCTCGAGCTCAGGGCTCGCGCGCTTCTTTACGCTTCTCCGTTCAGAGCGCGAGGGCTTCGCAGGCAGGCAGGCGCTACAGAGCGTGACGCCGGTGTGCTCTCGGATTTAGAACCACAGCGCGCGCAGCACGGAAGTATCGCGTTACCCCTGGAGCCGCCTTTGCTTTTAGCGTGTAAAATACATTGTTAAAAACAACAACAACAACACAATCATCATTTAAAAACAGCCCGCGAGCTCGTTATTATTTGTTGTTGTTGTTATTATTATTATTATTATTATTATTATTATTATTTTTGTTTTATAGAAGCACCGCGAGGAATCCCGGCGCGTGCGTCATTTTGTATGCAGCACGGATTTGCGTTTCTGTAACGTGGAGTACAAGTGACCATCCGCGAACCGAACCGAACCGACCCCGACCCGACCCGACCCGACACAGAACCTCCCGGTCCATTTCTACACTTCAAAAGCGACGTCAAACGAGGAAGAATGCCGCTCGCGCAGCTTGCAGAGCCATGGCCCAAGATGGAGCTGGTGCAGCTGGAGACGGAGGTAAGACACCCAGAGACACTGAGACACCCAGAGACACTGAGACACCCCCATCATTACCCTGTACGGGGACCCCAGATCACCTGCTCCAGGTTTATTACCCACAGTGTCCACAGCGCGGTCGCGCAGATGTGGTGTTGGTGCTTTTATTAGGGAATAAATCACATCCCCAAAAACCTCATCAGGTTACAAGCTCAGATTTATGTCCTGTTCATTACCAGATGGGTTCATGGGTTTAGGATCCTGAAACTTTCCTATGTATTTGGACTAGTACACCAATAATGGGATTTATTTTTGTTTGTTTTTTAAAGTTCAACGGTACAGTTTAGCAAAAGAAGGTGGTTCTGGTGGTGCTTAAGCAAAATATATGAATAGTCTATAACTACAGTCTCGGCAGAAATGAAGGGTACTAACTACAATCTCGGGAGAAATACTGGGTACTAACTTTGCAGTACAGTGACGATAAAGAATCTTGAATATAAGTAGTGAGAAATTGGGTACTAAATATAGTCTCAGGAGAAACACAGGATACTAACTACGGTCTCGGGAAAGGGACGGTACTAATTTCCCTGTACTCAGTACAGTGACGATAAAGAATCTTGAATATAAGTAGAGTCTTATGTGAGAAATCGGGTACTAAATACAGTCTCAGGAGAGAAACCAGGTGCTAACTACGGTCTCGGGAGAAATACAGGGTACTAAATACAGTCTCAGGAGGAATACAGGGTACTAATTTTGCTGTACTTTGTATAGTGACAATAAAGTGTCTAATATATAACTACAGTTTAAGTAGATTGCCAGGGTACTAACTACAGTTTCAGGAGGGAAACCAGGTACTAACTACAGTCTAAGGAAAAATTCATGGTACTAATTTTGCTCTACTTGATATAGTGACAATAAAGAATCATGAATATGACTACAGTTAGTCTCAAAGAAACGTGGTACTATCTACAGTCTCAGGAGAGTAAACATGCGTACTATAACATACTACACTATTAGGAAGAAACCAGGGAATGTAGTTGCGTCTTTCCTTATAACTGGAACAGTACTCTTAAGGGAGCACATTCAGAAATAAAGGTGCCAAGTTGTTCTTGTGCTTCTCACTCGGGTAGTACAGTACCATCAATGAGACGTGTTTCATAGGTTCAGCCATTTTATTAACAATCACCTTATTAACAGTACACTGCATGCACCTTCCAAACTTAATGCGGTCCTATAAGATGAAGCCGTGCTACTGTAGCCTATCATGCAGTGGAAAAAATATAAAAGAAAATGATTCCGCTAAGTATGATTGCCGCTCGTCAACACCAAGCACATGCATGCGTGTTTTTATATGCGGCTGTGCAAACATTCCTGATCTCATTGAAGGGGGTTAATTAATAAAATTAAGAATAAGTGCTAATTCTAGTGAGTAACAGCTGCAGCTGATTTGTAATCAGTTGCTTTTTCTTGGGGGGAGCAGGGGGGCTGTAGGGACTAGAGCTGTGAATCATTCGTAGATTGATGGTTTGATTGATTGTGTTTTGGTTCAATAGCACTACGGCTTACCGTCTGCTGCGTTTCAAACAGCTATATTCACCACAGTTTTTTAAAAGTGTTAAAAACTACTAAAAGTATTGAATAAACAATACTGAAGTGCTGTGCAAATTTTGTTGCTGGCTGTTTAAACAAAGTGATTTTTTTTTTCCCCCCCTGTCAATCTTCTGCTCCACACTCCAGTCCAGTAGGTGGCGGTATTGCAGCAACCACATTTAGAGTGTCAAAAGTAGAAAAAGACACAATAATCTTGCAAACTTCAAAGTATTTCCAAGTAGTCTTTAATTTTCTGCAAACATTTTAGTCCATTCCTATGTAATTTAACTGTGAATCGAAAATGAGGAACAGGGTACTAACTACAGTCTCGGGGGAGGAACCGGGTACTAACTATTAGAGGCGGGGGAATGTTTTGTGTGGTGTATTGCCACACTGACTCCAAAATTAATTTTTGAAAAACAATTTTTACTTTTATACAGTTTTTATGTTTATAATAGAGATGAAACTCTTATTACACACACTTACACCAACTGCAAACCACCGCCAGCGCTAATTAGTCTTGAAAAGCGTTTGTGTTAGAAGCCGCACGCTCGCTGCCAAGTTGAGTTTTGAGACTTTGGAGGCGTTTAAGGCGGTAAAACATCACAATTTCTTTATAATCCTACAGGTGTCGCACTCTGAACTACATAAACATCTTTACCCCGCGTGGTAGGAATAAATTACGTGCTAAGTTTGTTTAGAAGTAATAATTAAGGCAGAAGACAGAGATGCTCAGTAACAATGTAGCTTTTTGTTTAATTAAATTAGAAGTTAAATGTTAAACTCTTGTATTTGAAGTTAGTTTGTAGTGTTTAGATTTCTTACTTAAAAAACTAAGCACAGCATTTAATGTTATAAGGAACGGGCTCTGTTTAATTACTCATTATACTTTTTTTTAAGGTTTAAAAGTGTAACAAAATTGGGGGAAAATTGTAGCATTTGTGAAATCGTGATATTTATAGAATCAGAATTTAAATCGGCTTAGCACCAAAGTATCGCGATAGTATTGTATCGGGAGGTGACCAGTGATTTCCGAATCGAGCAACAAAAGATCAATTAAATTGCGCAATCGGTGTAATTGCACAGCTCTAGTGATGACGTAACCCATGTATATACCGTATATTGTTAGTATTAATGCTACTAACAATACCATATTACTATTAATACTAATATCGTTTCGGGAAGTACGTCTGGGAAACTTTTTCCATCTGCTTGTTCAGCTGTGTTCTGCTGTGAGTTGGAGCCTTTGAAACGTTTCCTGTTAGCAACCACATACCACATGAGCATGTTTATATTTGGAGGTCAACTCCTTAAACCTCCTCCTTTTACACACACTGAGACACACACACACACACACACCCTTTTCCAAATTGCTCAGATGAAGCTGTAGGTTTTCATGAAAAGGCTTGCTTATGAAGAATTCAGGTCTTTGTTTTGTTGTGTGTGTGGACATGCTCAGGCTCATACTCACCTCGGCGCGATTGGGATAAATAACGCGACAGAGCGTAGTCTTGTTGGAAAACTGCTTGGTAAAGTGTCGCACTACTGTGGTTTAAATGAATTTTCTGCTGCGTTACATCCAGGTGGGTTGGATTTCTTACCTGTACCACGTTTCCTATTAAATTCTCAAACCTGATCCATCAGAATTAACAAATGAAAATAGATTTAATAGATAAAATATACTGTACATATGATATATTGTACGATAATAAGTTCTCAGTTGTGGTCAAACTTGTTTGCTGTAAGAGGAATAAAGCCCCGTTGAAGGAAACAAATCCGCTTTGTTTTAGGAACACTTGGGTCATTACGTCATTCCACATCACAGCGCCCCCTTCTTTGATTGTTTTCCTTGAACAGTTATTCAGGTTGTTCACCGACACCACTTGCACATCGCCACGTTCCACTTACAGTCCTGACCACCATTTCCCCATGTTTGGGAAAACATTAAAGGAGTTCCTGGGAGGCCGGCGTTTCGGACAGGAATCAGACAGGCGGTCCAGGCGTACTGAAAACTTTTTACCTTGATGGTGTCCAAGCACCAGTGAAACACCGGGATAAGTGCACAAGAGTGTTTATAACTATCAGAACTGTGTTTTGTCATTCTGCACAATCAAAAGTCCCGGTTTGACTCGAGCGCCTTGTAGACGTATCGCAGCCAGCGTTGTTGTAATGATTAACAGGTGATGTATTGCACCTGGATATCAAGTGACGTGTTGTTTAAGTGCGAGCCACGCCAACACCCGTAACTCCAGACACTCAGCCAGTCATGATGAGTGACGCGGTGACTGAAGTGCTTCGTGTGTGTGCGGTTTGGTGCAACAGGAGAGATAGACTTAGAGTGTCTCAGGCCTGGGAGGAAGTGACCGTGATGTTCGTCTGTGTAACAGCCATGCCAGTATACACCTCCCCAAGCAGCCAGGGGTGATTTAAAGTTTCCTTTACACCGACCAGGTGTGTATTTGATCCAAGGTGACATCGTCTGTCAGACAACTTCTGATTTCTACCAGAATTTTTTAATTTATTTTTTTTTAGCAAAAATGCATTTATAGAACTTTGTATATACAGTAATTTGCACGTATAAAATCTTCTTCTAGCCAAGGCGATGTTATAATCTGATATTTATTTATCTATCAATTTGTTTAATTTATTTTTACTGTCCTTTAAATCCCTTAAGTTGTATCCATAACTTTGTATTGTATTGGTTTATATAAATAGTCTAATACAGTATGTATCTGCCATGAAATGGCCTGCAAACCTGATGTGGCAATAAACCCTAATACAAACAAACAAAAACATCCTCTGCCTGTGTGTGTGCACGTGGAAATTGAGTCATCTTGTGCATGTAAAGCATAGTGTGTCTTCTGTCTAAGCCTGAAGAAGAATTGAATCAGTTCTGTTTGTAGAAAAACCACTTATCACCTCGGAAGCACGTGCAAAGGTGCACACGTGAAGCTTTCGAAACCGTCCGTTGAATCCATTGTAGTCGCTCTCTGTTAACCCAGTGCTGGTGAATTCTTATGCTAATTAAAGAAACACGCAGCATGTCCCGGAGGACAAATTATTGAAATATATGGAATATGTCCAGATTGGAAAGCAAGTTTAGTTAAAATATAATTCAGCGTTTCAACCCATAATTCTCGGGTCAGAAACACGTCATTTCCGACAGATGAAGTGGGGAAACTGGACGATCGTGTTTGCCTAACAGGACATTTGTGCAAAAGTCTTAAGCCAATCTCCCCAGGGGCGGTTCTAAAGGGGGGAGCACAGGGTCGCCGTCAATCACTGCTTGATCTGTGTATGTTTATGGTTTATGGTGTAACACGTCACACTGTTTATGGTGTAACACGTCACACTGTTTATGGTGTAACGCGTCACACTGTTTATGGTGTAACGCGTCACACTGTTTATGGTGTAACGCGTCACACTGTTTATGGTGTAACGCGTCACACTGTTTATGGTGTAACGCGTCA
>JAQQZS010000005.1:3499494-3509836 GCA_030068045.1 Platyallabes tihoni | reverse complement strand
TGCTTATTCGTTTGCTTTGTTTGTAATGATGATTTCAGATACTTAAAGGTCAAAAGCATTCTCTGTGTGTTTGTGTGTGTGTGTGTGTGTGTGTGTGTGTTTATGTTGATACTGCACCCCCTTTTTAAGCAGGTTTCATCACTCCTCTTTATGAACATGAGATAAGGATCAACACACACACACACACACACACACACACACACACACACAGGGTTTCACTAGTTTTCATCATACCATGACGGTATTAAATGATGTAAATGAACTGATATTCTTTATTCGTTGTGCTGAATTATAACGGTCCACCGCATTCTTACGAGCCGTTACTTAAATAAAGCGTTAAAAAATAATAATTTGTTAATGGAATCATTATAATATATTTGATATGTGATGAGTTTTTAGTTACGTCTACATCTTTAGAATACACTCGCATTAGGTTGAGGTGAAATTGAGCTGCTGGATGCATCTGGTGTGATATCGATTGCTGAGCAGCGTGTGTGTGTGTGTGTGTGTCTACTGTGTCTGGTGTGTGTATGTGTGTGTGGATTAGAGTTGGTGATTTATGGAGCTCTGCCCTGGATTTGATGGTTTTATTGTTTAATTGAGCTGCTCCTGGCTCGAATCAGCCGCTGAGGTCCCAGTGCCCCCCAGATTACCGTCTCCAAACCCCAGGAGAGCGTTTCTCAAACCAGACCATCGGCTTCATCGAGCAATACACAGGCACCTGTACTTAAATAGAGTAACGTAACTATCTTTGTGTGTGTGTATATATAAATATACATACACGCGCACATTATGAGGGTGAGTCAAAAATGATCCGCACTCTGGGTGTAGATTTTATTTGAATCGACTTTTAGAAAAGTTAAACAAATACACATCATTTTTCGACATAATCCGTCAACACATAATCTTTCGTGTTCTCTGGTATAAAAAAAAATAATGTTTTAGGCTGAGTCACAAATGCACTGCTGTCTTCACTTCTTCATCCTCGTGGTTCTGCTTTCAGGGGACCAGACAGATCAGGACTATAGGGAGGACGCTCGAACCCCTCAGAGTGTGGACAGTGCGGGCAGCGATCAAGACACTTTGCGTTTAATGCGAAGTTTAGGCTTTAGCTCCTGCGATAAGCGTCTCGCTGTAACGAGCGCCGTCGATCGTTGAACCGTCCCCCCCATATGATGGTGTTCCAATACTTCTGACCCTTGAGAATCCCACTAAACTGTAAGCGTTGATGAATTTTCCAGCTGATGGTCGACTTTTGAACTTGATTTTTCAACACCAGGTACACCATGGGGAAAAAACACACAAAAAAAAGTAAATAAATAAATCGCTGCTCTTCATTTCATTCAAATCACAAGTGGGGGGTATTTATTTTTGCTCGCACTGCAGTTACAAATAAACCAATGTAACATGTTCACACGTGCACACGGTGACTGGAGAGAGACAGGGGCTTTGAACAGAAAGTGCTGATAAGACAGTGACAGAAGTTTGAATATAACCGTCTACAGAGTCACCAATATACACACACTACACAATATATAAAAAAAATATACACACACCTGAGGAAAATAAAAACGTGTATAAATATTTTAATATATTTATTGCTATATCAGTATGTGTTATATATTGATGTATATGATATTAATATTATCATATTATTATTATAATAGTATCATTATACTATTACATATAAAAATAGCAATAAATTTAGTATTAAAATATTTATTTAAAATTGGTTTATATATAGTTACAATTCTAAACAAATTTAGCAAATAAGTCTCTTATTATATAGGATGCTGTGCTGCCTGCCTGCCTTATAGAGCACCACCTGCAGGATCATAGAGGAACTGCACCATGTTAACTCCATCACCTCATTTGCTAAATACAATTTCATGCCCTTTTACGGTATGTAGTGTACGTAACTTTTTCACATTATTATTTTTTTTTTTTTACTTCAAATCTTTCAATGATCTTAACTGTCATTCAGATGAAACTTGGACAGGTTAGATTTCACATGAAAAGACATAAACCTGAAGAAGTGTATAATTCTAAAATGCTAAATTGTTAAAATATTGCAACATGAATTCGACACGGTTACGGACACTACAGATTTTTTGCGTTTTAAGCTTTTACTAACAAAAAAACCAAGCAAAAACAATTTAAGCAACAATTTTTTTACAGGTCATACGCTTCCAGAATCTTACACCAACTTTTGTATCAGTACTCATAAAGAAATATGAATAATTTGCATTTTAAATGATTATTGTTTGAAGCGAGACAGTATAACGCTGAAAATTTTCCTTTTTGGGGGCCATATATAAAATCATCTCTCAAACGGCTGAAGTCAGCAACATGTCTCAAATGCCAACATATGTAAATTAAAAAGAAGAAAAAAAAATCTATTTAAAAATAAAGTCAGTGTGACGACACATGAATCGCCACATGAAAGAACTGTAATATAAAATAAAAATAAAAACAAGCAACGACTGTTAAATACGAGCGCATGTACAGTACACGCGACTCACACCAGATGTTAAGCTTAAGATTTTATTTATTTATTTTTTTTTTAAAGAACCCTTCTGATTTATTATTTTTTCCTTCTTCTTCCCTGAGGGCGAAAACTTTATTTGTTTGAGACTCTGGAAAGCCACCTGTTGGGTAAATGTAATCATTTTGCCCGTGAGTGGTAATAACATCGGGCCAGAAGCTCAGTGGAGTCTGATCCGATCTCCACACTGTGACGTGACGAGCAGCTGGAGGTGGCGACGTTTTATCCGATTTAGTGAACGTTAGACACTGAAGAGATCATTAAAAATATATATATATATATATATATTTTTTTTTTTGTAAGTGTATCCTGTCTCTTCCACCTTTTTTTTTTTTCTTGTTTCCTTTCTTTTAATCGCTGCTGTCTGTTGTTCGATCCGTCCTTCATACCTTCTCATTTCCAGCTCCTGAAACCCTCGGGTGTTTCGAGACGCCACTGGTTTCATTTCTTCATTCATTCAGTCTTGACTAAGTGTGTATGAGCGTCTGCGAGAGTGTGTGAGAGTGAGTGTATCACACAGCCGCGTGTTGTCATGGTTACTCGGCTCTTCCGTATCACTATGGTTACTCTAAAGCCGATTTTTTTTCTTTTTTTTTCTTCCCCCCCCCGCTCTCCGTCCTTTGCCTTTATACTGTACACTTCCCTCATTCTGTCTCTCACCCCGTCTGCCTTTCAATCCTTAGTTTCTTTTTTCGCATTTTTCACCTGTTCGTGTTTTCACACTTCGTTCTCACACGTGTTCAGTTATTCATGACCTTGTGGGATCTGCGGCGGTGAGTTCGGGGCCAATCAGGAGCTGCCTGAGGCTCAGACACCGGATTCGGATTGGTACTATTTCTCTGCTTCTCTCTCTCTCACTCACATTAGTGTCCATCCTACAGTTTGACCTTTGACCCTGGCTGTGAAACACGGTGAATTGGATCAATGATCCGTGTGTTTGAATTTTAACGAGCTTCCGACTTAACGCTTGTACAACAAGGCATTAAAAAACGATCAGAGTGCGTGTGTGTGTGTGTGTGTGTGTGTGCGCGCGCGTGTGCGCGTGTGCGCGCGTGTGTGTGTGCGTGCATGCATACACTTGTATATGCCTGCATGTGCATGAATAATGCATGTGAAGCGCCGGGATTTCTCACACTGAACTCCTCGTTTCCGTTACTCTTAATCCAGGGAGTTTTTTTTTTTTTTTAATATCGTGACATAACGATTCAGTGTGTGAGTGAATGTAATCCAGTGTAGTATTAAAGTGATTAATAGCCCAAGAGGATTCCCGCCATTTCAGAGGTGTGAACTACACACACACACACACACACACACACACACACACACACACACACACACGCATATGATCTGTGTAATCTGAAAGGCTGCATAACCCATTTGTGAATAGTTTTACCCTTCCCCAAGGTAATATCCTGGACTTACAGTACATCTGCAAGGAAAGACTAAAACCATCTCACCTACTGTGGGTGAAAAAGTGAATTTTCAGATAGGATCATATACAGTATCACCATTTTCCATAATTCTTATCCCAATCCATGCTTCATTTATTTTTTGTAAAGATGCTACACATTTATATTTATATTTTTATACAATCACATGCCCTTTTACAGTATGTAGTGTCCGTAACTTTTTCGCTTTTTTTTTTCTTTTTCTTTTTTTCTTTAATTTACCTCAAATCTTTCAATGATCTTAACTGTCATTCAGATGAAACTTGGCCAGGTTAGATTTCAAGAAGTGTATTATTCTAAAATGCTAAATTGTTAAAATATTGCAACATGAATTCGACACGGTTACGGACACTACAGATTTTTTGCTTTTTAAGTAAACCCACAAAAAAAAAATGTAAGCAATTTTTTGCAGGTCACACATGTAAGCTTACACCAATTTTAGGATCAATACTCATAAAGGAATATGAATAATTTGCATTTTAAATGATTATTGTTGGAAGCGAGACAGTATAACGCTGAAAAATGTCCATTTTAATGTCCACACACATAAAATCATCTCTCGAAAACGGCTGAAGTTAGCAACTTGAAATTTTTACGGAGGAAAGATCAAAAGATCTCTACCATAAAGCATAAATTTCAGTAGTAGCTTCTTTGCGACGCACATTTTCCTATTCTATTCCATTATACTGTATGTATAACCTGAACTTTTATCATGAAGATTTTAAAGATTTCATTGTTTGTTTGATGTTTTTGTTGTTGTTTAAAAACTCTACTTTCTTTAACGTGTATGAAGACAAGATTTTTCAAGTTTACCTTCGAGTAAACCTTCAGTAGAGGAGGATTTGATTGAGGAGAGGACTTCAGGCGATGGGATTGCTGTAGGAGAGCGGAGGACTTTAGGGAAGAGGCGGAGTAAGCGCGAGGGACAGACTTTAGGGAAGCGTCACAGCAGGGGAGTGGAGACGCTTAGGGGAAGAGGAGGACAGCGGAGGAGTGGGGAGTTATTGAAGGAGCGTTGGTGGACTCGAGGGGAGAGGAGGGCGTGTTTGGTCTTGTCCAGATGTGTGCTGTGGGTTTCATGGAGGTTGTGTGATGAGGAGCACAGCTGGAGTTTTCGTGGGATTGCTGGAGGACAAGTTTAAAGAAGGATAGAGAGGAGGAGTGAAATATTTAAACATATATATATTAGACGCATTAAGACGCTCTTTGTCCTTCTCTCTCGCTCCTCTGTAGCTTGTCTCACTTCGTCTCACTTCCTGTCTGCGCTGATCTCTCTCTCTCTCTCTCTCTCTCTCTCTCTCTCTCTCTCTATATACCTGCTGTTTCACCCTCTAATTCCTGCGCTGGTCATCAACCAACAAAAATCTTTAGCATCACTCAATGAGTGCCTGCCCCCTTGTGGTCATCAGGGGAATTAAATTTTTCATTCATCAGCAATAGAAACTGGAAAGAGATGCATTCTTATAATAGAGCACAGATAAAATGTGTGTGTGTGTGTGTGTGTGTGTGTGTGCAACAATGTCAGGCCTTCATTAAGTGCTGTTACTGTTATGTACCACCTCGTTAACATTTATGCATATTCATGCGCACACACACACACACACACACACACACACACACACACACGTTTCTGGCAATAAGGTTTTTGGTTATGGACCTAAAACCTCCCACCAGTTCCATATTGTCACACTTGTTTCCCTTGTGTGTGTGTGTTTAGCGTCTTGGGTTTAGCATACAGGATACTTGATGTACTTGATTCAGGGTACCGGGTTCAGCATACAGGTCACTGGGTTCAGGGTACTAGGTTCAGGGTACTAGGTTCAGGGTACTAGGTTGGTGGTATGTGTGTTATGATCATAAGGTTAGGGCAGGTGTATTGTGTTAAATGTTAAGAGCGCTGAGATCAAAGTCTTGGATACCAAGGTGAGGGTTACGGTATGTAGTGTCCGTAACTTTATTTATTTATTTATTTATTTATTTATTTTTACTTGAAATCTTTCAGTGATCTTAACTGTCATTCAGATGAAACTTGGTTAGATTTGACATGAATAGACATAAACCTGAAGAAGTGTATTATTCGAAAATGCCAAATTGTTAAAATATTGCAACATGAATTAGTCACGGTTACGGACATTTTTAGCTTTTTAAGCTTTCACCAACAACAACGACGAGGACACCGAGTTGGACGGTGAGGTCTGAGCATTTGGTTTATTACGGTTTATCTCCACTAATACCCTGAAAATTAACATAGCTGTGTGTGTGTGTGTGTGTGTGTGTGTGTGTGTGTGTCTGTGTCTGTGTCTGTGTGTGTGTGGTGTCACCGGGTGACTCGGCTCATGATTTGGAGTTTCCTTATTTCTTTCCACCTCACTCACCCATCCTGTCTCTCTCTTCTCTTTTCCCCACACACACACACACACATTCATCATTTATATTTGCATTTCCTCTTTTTTACCCTGTGTGTGTGAGTGTGTGAGCGAGCTGCCAGATTGTCATTAGTCCCTGTGTCAGCAGTGAGCTTGGACATGTGGAGACATATCTTCCGCACCAAACAGCGCGCGCTTCAGGCAAGTTTACTCCGCTCCGTCCATCCAGTGAGTACAGAGAGAGAGAGAGAGAGAGAGAGAGAGAGAGAGAGGGAGAGAGAGAGAGAGAGGGAGAGACGAGTGGAGTGAAACACTGTGTATTTACAGTACAGATGTCTGCTCTAGATTAGGAATTAGAAAGTTTGGGTGTGTACGTGTGTGTGTGTGTGTGTGTGTGTGTGTGTGTGTGTGTGTGTAGGAAGTTCTAAGGGCAGCATATCAGAAATAGGCCAGGAAGCACCTGTAGCTGCGTTTTTGTTTTGTTTTTTCTCTTTGACCCGGGAAGTTGTCACCTGTTTAATATTCACCACACCCCGTCTCGCTGATAAACACCACCATGAGCTCTTCAGCACGCGTGATGTCACGTCAGCGGTGAAGCCCCAGGGAGCACCTCACCTTGTGCAGAGAGGGGCAGGGGTTGTTAGCGTGTTCACGTTATCGTAGGTGGGTATGGGTATCATGAGAACGTTATAGTATCATGTCTGCCTCTGAGCGTGGAGGTAGAACGTTCATTTGCATCCATGATCGACTTGTTTAATGTGTATAACGGTCTCTTTTGAAGTTAGTCAAGTTGGGTTTAATGGGATTAACGTAATCGAAGACTTTTGCGTCATTACTTGTAGATGTCCGGGGATTAGTAGGATTTTTTTAATGAATAATTTTGGATTTTGGGGATTGGTATTATTTGGTTAATGACTGTTGGTGTTTGTGGTGTTTGGCTATTGGATATTTGTTAGGGATTAGTAGTTTTTTGTTTAGTTGGTGATAGTTTTAGGGATTATTGGTGTTTAGTAATTAGTCTCAAGTCTTTTTGGTAACTGTGGGTTAATTGTTTATACATTCTAAATCAATAGCTCTTGATGGAGGTTAGTAGGTTGTGTTTGGGTTCAATGACGTTTGGGGATCAGTGTTTTGGGGGGATTAGTGGCGTTTGGGATTAGTGGTGTTTGGTAGTTGTGGAAAGAATGGAGTAACAGGTTTTGAGTTAGTCATTAGTGTGGATTTTAAGGATTAGTAGTTTTTCGTTTTGGTGATTGATGCGGATTTTTTCACGTTACTTGGACTTTTATTTGCATCATTACCGATAGATGACAGGGATTAGTAGGTTTTTTTTTTTGTTTGTTTTTTGTAATTTTAATGTTTAGCAGTCTTTGGCTAGTGACTATTGGTGTCAGTGGTGTTTTGTTGTTGGGTATTTGGGAATAAAAAAGTTTTTATATTCCTGAGTGTTGATGTTAGGGATTAGTAGTTTTTGGTTTAGTTACTGTTGATATAAGGATGTGTTGATTAGTGATTACGGATATTAAAAGAGTGTTAATGATTGGTAGTTATGGAAATTATGGTTTAATAGGTTAATTTGAGTTAGTAATTCCTTTGGTTTTGGTGATTAATTAGTAGTGTTAAGTGATTGTAGGTTTTAGGGATTATTTGTTTAGGCATTGTCTCACATATTAGCTAGTACGTTTATTTGCATTATTACGAGTAGATGCTGCGGGTTAGTAGGATTTTAATTGATTGTAGGTTTTAGTGATTCGTAGTTGTTGATGTTAATAATTAGTAGTTTTTGGTTTAGCGGCTGTGGTTTGTAAATGTGGTAAGTTTGATTAGGATTGTTGTTATTAGTGGTTAGTGTTTTCTGGTTTAGTAATTTTTGACATTAGGATCAGTGGTGTTTTGTAACTGGGGATTTCAGGGACGAGTAGTGTTTTGGTTTAGTGGCTGGTGATATTAGGGATTAGTGCTGTTTGTTAATAATGGATTTAATTGAATAGTAGAACAGGTTTTGGGTTAATTGTTGAAGTTAGGGGTTAGTAGTTCTTGACTGAGTGATTATGGATATCCAGGATTAGTGGTGTTTGGCAAATGTTGATATTAAAGACGATGTTTAGCGGTTTTTGGTTTAGTTACTGTTGATGTTAAAGATTAGTAGTGTTTTGTATTTGTGGGTTTTATGGATTAGTTTTTTCAGTGACTGTTAGGGATCAGTAGTTTTGTTTTAATTACTGTTGATGTTAGCGATTGTTAGTTTTTGTACTAGTGCCGCTAGATGTTCAGTATTTATAGTGTATGGACAGTGCATGCTATGGTTAGATGTTTTGCACTAATATCTGATGGTGTTTAAGATAATAGTTCTGCATCAGAAGCAGTAGATGTTAGGGATTAGTCGTTCCTTTGATACTGTGTTTAAGGATTAATGATGTTCATATAAGTTACTGTTGATTTTCTATCAGTGATAAACGTAGTAGTTACTGGTTTAGTAACTTGCTTTTAGAAATTGGTGATTGATTTTTTTAAACTGTTGCTGTAAAGGATTAGTAGTTTTGTTTAGCTAACTGTTTATCTGGGAACCTTGCAAGTAAAAGTTGGTGAGGTTTTTTTTCTTTGTTTTTTGTTGTTGTTGTTGTTATTGTTGTAGTCATTAGGGTTGTTTTATGTTGGTGTACAGTAAGTGTTCTCGAACAGCCGAGTGTGGTGTTTCATAAACATTTTTTATTTTTTTTTAATGATGATGATTATTATTATACACTCATACGCACATACGCACACTGCTGGAGAATGTCTTGTAGCTTGTTAACTCCTTTTCAACACCAGCGTTCGCACATCTGAAATTTTACTCGCAGCGTGACTTTAATTAAGCTTCGAGTGTTTTTACGTTTCAGCGAGAACCGAATGCATGCGGCAGTGTTGAAATAACAGAAGAAACACAGGAAGCTCTACTTTGAGCAAGATTGGTCTCGTCACAGCC
This sequence comes from Platyallabes tihoni, assembly GCA_030068045.1. Taxonomy (NCBI): domain Eukaryota; kingdom Metazoa; phylum Chordata; class Actinopteri; order Siluriformes; family Clariidae; genus Platyallabes; species Platyallabes tihoni. Next base: position 3,500,512 of record JAQQZS010000005.1, on the reverse strand, counting down.
CTCAGTTTTAGTAACGTGCTATAAATGCTGAAATGGGGTTCGTATAAACCGAGCTGTACGCTGGACGCTTGGGCTTAAAAGCGCTTTCACAATGTCGAAAAGAAAAGTGTAGTGGCCGTGACCGGTCCGATAGCCGACTGTCTAGTACTTGATCGGCTTACTTTAAATTTGACGCTGATTAGCGCTGCACGTTTGATTTTGTTGCACATGTTAATGATGATTTTCATGAATGAAACAACAGTATAAAGTGGACACGAACATGTTTTTGCGTTAGTGTTGCGGATTTTTTGACGCTACTCAAAAAGTTTCTTCCAGTAATCGAGCTAAATACTGTAGACACTAGTGTTAATTGCGTCAACGAAAATAACAACAGAAAAAATATTCGTTGACCTTGTTTTCTCTGACTAAGACGAGACGATGACGAGACGCCACGGATATCAATCGACAGTGACGGTGACGAAATCAGCATGCGATATTGTGGACAGGAAAAGACCAGGCTAAAATAGATTTAATTGATTAGTAGAATCAATTAAATCCATAGAATTTTATTAGTTTTTTAAAAATCTGTCTATTTTCATCAACATATAATTTTCGTGGGTCACACAATCTCCACAAACCTCACGGGACGCATCAAGGCATCCCATAATAATCACCCAGTTTTACAGCCTCTTTGTGGTTATTATGTTACCACATGTTAACATTATTATGGTTTGATGTATTTAATTTAATTTTATTTTATTCTTAAACTGATGCCAAACACGTTAGGGTAATAGGTTAGCAAATGCTTGGGGCTCGTAGGAGCTACAACAGTCCAAGTGTGTAAATTCACATTAAAAAATTTTTTTAATTAATTTAAAAAAAGCTTCAAAACACTGTTTTGTCCGTACTACCAAGGGCGTAGGTTTGCTCTGGACATTGGTGGGGACCTATGACTACCCCCCCCCATCCCCTGCCCCACCCACCAACCCCCCCACCCCAACTCCGTCCACGGAATGCATGTTTTTTTAACATGCTGCAA
>JAQQZS010000005.1:3445241-3458986 GCA_030068045.1 Platyallabes tihoni | reverse complement strand
GCATGAACTGCTTCAGCGCGCGCACACACACACACACACACACAGTCACGAAAACAATTCGCTTTCCGGACTGTGAGGTTTATAATAATAATAATAATAATAACCATAAGTAATAAGAATGATAATAATAAGAAATAGCATTATTTCTTCATAAACAACGCAGCCACGATTGTACACGAATCCGTGGCGCGAGCTGACAGGATTTCCAGAACCTTCCGCTTCAAACTTGCATCAAATCCGCCTCCGTTAGCTCAGCGCTCCCACGCATGCGCAGTGCCGAGCCGGCGTTGCTGCAGCGCCGTGACCTTACGTCACTCGGGGTTTGATTGTCGAGGTTCACTCAGCGCCATGTTGGATTTCAGAAAAAACTTAGACTCAAATTAATAAATATGTCATTGTACCTAGGTTACTGTAAAACATAAGTACATTTAATATAATTATATCCACATGCACTATGTTCTATAATAAAACTAACAAAATATTACAAAGAGGTAAAATAATAATAATAATAATAATAATAATAAAATAAGGCCTATCATTGAACAAAAATAACACTTTTAACCCATTTATCTGGCATTGGACATCATACAGAACTCCAAAAGCTGTGTATAGAATGTATAAGGGCTTTTCTCCCCATTCCCATCAATATGCTCAGCGCCCTTTATACAGTATGCTAGCTCAACTTTCTCTCACTCGTTCTCAAAATTCTCAAAAAAAAAATAATAAAAAAAGGGCTAATCACTGGATAAATATTAATATTGAATTTTAATACTGAATCTTAATTTTCTGATTTGATTCAACAGGTTAAAAATCCACTCTATGCTTCGCTTTTATCTAATTATCACAGAGAGATGTATTTAAACCTCTATAAACAAGGGAGATTTGTATTCTAACATGCACTATATCCCCAAAGGTTTGTGGACACTTTACCATCATCCAAATTACACTATATATATATATACACTGTATGGACAAAAGTTTTTGGCCAAACCTGCAATGACATTGTATCCAAATAGGCTGTCCACAAGATGTTGGAAATTCGTACCTATTCCTCATCTGTAGAGCATTTATGAGGTCAGACACTGATGTTGGCTCGCAATCTCCAGTTCCAGTTCAGTGGGGTTGAGGTCAGAGCTCTGTGCAGGCCAGTCAAGCTCCTCCACACCAAACTCATCAAACCATGTCTTTATAGTCCTTGCTTTGTGCTCTGGGGCACAGTCATGTTGGAATAGACAAGGACCTTCCCCATACTGTTGGAAGCATAGCATTGTCCAAGATGTCTTGGTATGATAAAGTATTAGGATTGCCCTTCACTGGTAGTAAGGAGCTGTGAGTAAGGAAACACCTGAACTCATTTGGTTTGGCCAAATACTGGGTGGCAAACACTGTCGCCTTGCACCTCCAGGTTCAATTCCAGCCTCACGTCTGTGTGCATGAAGTTTGCTCCCACTGTACAAAGACATGCAAATTAAGCTAATTGGTGTTTCCATATTGCACGTAGTGTGAGAGAGAGTGTTTGAGTGTGTACATGCTTGAGAGTGTACCCCGCCAGGTGCCCCGGGGCCCCTGGATAGACTCCAGACCCTGTACAGGATAAGCGATATAGAGAATAAGTGAGAGAGAGAGAGTGTGAAACTGCATCCCAGACCTCACTCATGCTCTTGTAGATGAATTTACACAAATGCCCACAGTCATGTTCCAAAAGCTAGTGACGAGTCTTTCCAGAAAAGTGGCCCTTTTGAGTGTCATATGATCAAGGGTCCACATATATTTGGTCATATACAGTAGTCTAGGACTACATTCATGTGGAATATAATAGCAGCTTTTAAACGCATGTAAGCTGCTCAGCTCCGACATATGCTGCTTAATAAATGTTTGAACCACAAACTAAAAAAATAGCCTACAATGGAGGCTCTCCATTTCTATGCATTATTACTCCACTTATACTACAAAAACAACCCGTGAGAGTAGTGTAATGTCACATTGTTGTACATGTACACACACACAATGACAGTAAACTGTACAAATCCAGGGTACAAACATTTGTCATTGATCTTTTACCCTCAGGGGTACATATTTTGTACTATTAGCACATGAAAACATAAATGTACTGTACATTTAGTACAATTGTATGGTACATATTTGGACTTTTGACGGGACTTCATTTATATAATTTGTATATTTGAAAGCAAAACCTGTAATATCTGAACAAGTAATATCTATTTTTATGATGGTGTCCAGATGTTAAAATGACTAAACCTGGTCTGTCTGGTGCATAATTTCAAGGCTTCATAATTTCTTTAAGGATATTTGTTTTCAGGTCTCAAAAATTTACCGGCAGATATTCTTAGAAGAAAAATTCCTCAGAAACTTCTCAGAACCATTCTTTAACTTATTTATTAACTTCTATATTAAGAACAGGGAGCCATATTTCCCCATCACTGTATTTCTGTATCTGTGTATACATGTGTATAATGGAAGTTACTCATCCAATGCCTTACTCGGTCAGTATAGTTGTATATAAATGTATGAATGTGTAGATGAAGCCTCAGCTTTGCCTCTTGTCTTGTTGCACTGCACCTGGATTGAGTTCTGCTGTAAAAGAGAACAGTTTTTCACCCAAAGACCTCAGAACGTCGGCCCACTCTGCAGCATGAATGTACTGTATGTCCCAATGTCCTAAACCTTTGTCTTAAACCTGTGTTCTAAACCTGTCAATTCTTAAATACCAAAACCCCCAAATCTGAAAACATCAGCAATCCCTACTCTTACTTCAGTAAATATGCTTTATCAGTGACTCGAGTAATATTTTTAAAACTTGATCAGGTTTATAATCTGGCTTATCTTCTATAAGTTTTTGCTTCCAGGCTTTCTTGTTGAATGTATTGCTGCTTTGATGCTTCCCCCCCCCCCCTTTTTAAATGATTGTATTTAAAGCACACTGTAAGCTTTATAATGTTATAGTCAGGCCTTTTCTTTATTCTCAACACAGTGCATATAATTACAATAATGTAGGACATTGCTGATTATGTACGATCCTGGGAAATAATAATAACATACGGATATACTGTTTTTCATGACCATACATAAACCTTGCTGTGTCCAGAATTGCATTTATATTGTGTTTTTTGTGTTCACATTTACACTGCTTAAATATGTCGAATACAACAATGAGACTAGTTAATGCTGATTGAGAATAGTGAGTGTTGGCCTGTAGAACTGACCTTAGCAATGTCACTGGATTTAACCTCAGAACTGATCATCATCTGCAGAATTTGATAGGTCAGGTGATAAAGAGAAAGTCCTCCAGATGTGTTCTGATATCTATCTATCTATATATATATATATACACACACATATATACTGTAATATATATATATATATATATATATATATATATATAAAATGTGTGTGTGTGTGTGTATCTCTTCATCACCTGACCTATCAAATTCTGCAGATGATCTGTTATATATATATATATATATAGAGAGAGAGAGAGAGAGAGAGTTGACCTTTGTGTCTTTGTGTCCTGGACAAGCTATTAAATATGTACATGAATGAAAATGCAAGTCAGTCATTCTGTGAAAAATTATGGTTCCAAAAAAAGATGAGCCTCCTAAATGAGAGCATGTTGTGGTACTTTAGATAGTAATATATTAAAATGCACTTTTTGATATAAAGACTATTAGTATAAATCCATTAATATATTTTTTGGAATTTAAAACAAAGTAAAAGATCTCATTGTTATTGAGTGACTGAGAAAACATTTAATGTGAGAGAAGAAATGCGAACATCATGGTCTACTCGCTATGAATGTAGCGTTAAGGAAAATGCCATGCTTTATAACTTTACCTTCCACCTCCTTTGCGTAGCCCAGCAGGGAAAAAAAATCACATGGATTAAGATCTGGTTTTCTTCGAGGCCATTTATGAGGTCTGCGTCATTCCAGTCAACGTCCTGGAAAATGCTGGTCTAACCACACGCATGGTATGACCAAAATGGGGTGGTGCACTATAGGGTGGTGCTCCAGTGATGCCACAAGTTCTACAGCCATTTAATTTTCACCCACCCTGTAGAAAAGACATGAGTCAGTAAACCAGTGTAAGGATATATTTATTGATGGAAACATTAAAGCACTTATGTAACTCGCTCTGGATAAGAGCATCTAATGTAAATGTAAATTAGTCCACTCTGTGGTCAGCTGGCATGTACATTGGACATTGGAAATAGCAACATGGTCATCATTTGTGTTCGTAAATCACAGAGAAACTACTCCACTAAGATTACACTTGCTCTTGAACACAAACCAAACATCATGTTCTCTCTAGCTTTGCCCACCAGCTCACAAATCCTATCAGGAAACGTCATAAATGCAAGAAGAAACGGTCGTTCATGGTGAATTGCATCATTAAATGCACAGCCAGCTGAGCCCTCAAGCTTATTAGAAAATAATTCTATTATAAGATTCTATCTGTGTTTAGAGCTGTTTTGAGATATTGGACATAAAAATGTGACTTTCCAACCAGAAAAAAAAACTAAAAGTAGCTTTTACTATAGCAAATACTGTAAGATTAATTGACATTATTAATATGTTTTTGAAACTTGCCCAAAGAAAGAACCAAATAGTTCTCTAGGACGAGCGGGTTAACGTCATTAAACAACTAATAACTTAGATATTTTCTACAAACTAAGACCACATTATGCTTTTCAACTGCCACATTTTGTATGTCCCTGATGAACACCCCATTCCAGATTTAGCCCACACTTATAGCCCACACTATATCACTCTTCTGGGAATGCTTTCCACTACAAAGGCATTCTAGACACTAATTTTGTGGCACAACTATGATGAAAACGCCCATAAGGGTGCGTTGATCAGGTGTCCACATACATTTGCCATTGTGTTGTATATTCAATTCTCAATGCATTGTCCAAGTTCAAAAATCCAAGCGATTTCACTTTTTAAAAGCATGTATAGCAGATCTCTTATAATCTCAGTGATTTATTCGAAAACACTGCTGTAGTGAGGCATAAGCTCCTACTGTCAAATGTCATAATGCATTAAATGAGATTAGCACTATGTATACAAGCCTTAAAGCTACACCATGACAGAAGGGTCACTCCTACACACTTACTATTCTTTTACTTAACATGATATCAATTCCTTGAAACAAGTCCGAAGGAAAATAAAGGTATTGCATGGGAAGGTGGGTGTGTCCAGGAAAAGTTGCATCAGTGTACAAATAAAATATGATTACTCTAGTTATATTTATTTGATTTCCTAAATCGTTAGAAAGAAAAGTACAGTATATGGGGTGTTCAAGTCAAACCGGGACTTTTGATTGTACAGAATAACAGGACAGTTATGAGAGTAAACATTTACATTTAGGCATTTGGCAGACGCTCTTATCCAGTGCGACTTACATTTTTTATCTCATCACTCCCAAACACTCCCTTTGTTTCTCTATATAAATTCCTGCTACACTTATGCACTTATCCCAGTGTTTCACTAAAGCTTAGATATCCTCAAGGTAGAAAGTTTTCTTAGTACAGTACTCCAAAGCCATGATCGGACTGCCTGCTTCACTTTTGAAACGCTGGCCTCCCAGGAACTCCTTTAATGTCCCAAATGTGGAAATGACTTGGAGTGAGGAGGTCAGGACTGTAGGGGGTGGGAGGGGAAGCCAACTCAGCCGGGATCATCAGCTGAGTCTCATTACTGTGCTGTGCCAGAAGTCTTCTGTAAATGTTATTCACTTTTATGCCTTTATTCACCAGAAATTTCATCATAAGTCCCAGTGACGAAGAAAGTTAATTTTTTTTCTTTCAAGCAAAAACTTTTTAGAATTCATTGGTGTCCCCAAAAATAGCACTAGAAAGTTTTACTAACAATAAATTAACTGATAAACATTGCATTATTACATTTTACAGTGCTGCACTGCAGATCTCTAGCAAATCACTGGTGTGTGTGTGTGTTTACCCTCCATGCAGTGATGTAACACCTGGAATTATGTAAGATACTCAGCCCAGAAACTGAATGCTGGCCCTGATCCTTGTGGCCTCGATTACACACACAGGATCTGTAAACACACAATCTGTATGAAAGCAGCTACTAATCCACACATCTGTGACGTTTATTATTTTGTTTACTGATCAAACTTCAAACGTAATACAGTATATAGGTATAATATAATATATACTGTAAGTATATATTATGACTTGTCCTTAGAACAGCTTGATTTTTGACTGATTTGGAAAAAAAATCAAGTCCACATAGGATAAACCCATCTATGTTTTACACCCGAATGCAGAAATCTAATTATTTCCACACATTCCTTCAGTGCAATATCATCCTCTGCTCTTAGACATGCTCTCAGACTCACTTTGATACGGGAAGATGATCCTCGGCTTTGCAGCAATCAGACTGTCCTGTTTCCCGTGGACAGAGCTCTTAGTCTGGACGGACAACATTAACGTGCAGGGTTTAGTCTGTTTAAATGGAACCCTGCTGCTTTTTCCACCTCTGTGAGGGGAAAAACATCAGACAGATGTAAAGTGAACACAGTGATCTCTATCTGTAATAATGTGATAATGTTTCTTGTTTGGTAAAAGCTAGTGTCTCTTTCATACAGAATACCCTAATATCGTGCACATGCTGTAACAATCCAAAGCTTAGTAATGTGGATATACGGTAATGCCACTTTTTTAGTTAATGATATAACTAGAAGAACAGCGCTACGGTGCTGCTCTTATTAACCATTTCCTCCGTAACAAACGTTGTAGGGAATGATCGTTGTGTTCTATATTCCAGACATGCATAATAAAAGTAGTGTCATGGACATTTGACTCATATGGACAATGTTTTACTTCATTAGAATAAAGGTAGAGTGTGGAAATCTTTAACAAGCAGGTTTTCAGTTGTCTATGCAACTAATGCTAAAGTATACACGCTCCTGTCTCGTATACTGCCACCTATCTGATCTTTCCTGAAGCTGCAGTTGCGTGGGCTACTGCAGGGGCAGGGGTAGCTCAGTGGTCAATGAGTTGGACTACTGATCAGAAGGTCCCAGTTTTAAACCCCAGCACCATCAAGTTGCCACTGTGAGGTCTTGAACAAGGTCCTTAACCCCTTAACTGCTAAGATGTAAAAAATAAACCAGGTACTAGTTCATGTCTGGTGTTAGTGCCGGTTCAAAAATAAAACTTCCTAAAAACTGCCTTTGTTTCCCATGTGCTAGATGATTGTCATTACGTCACTGTATACTGTATGTCCGTGTACTTTCCCAGAAATGCTAGTACAAGTACAACGATGACAAGGACGAACTTCAGCATGGCTTTACGAGCAGTTCTCATGGATTTGTCTAATTTGGAATCAAACTTTTAGTTGGTGGTGATAATCTCACCCCTCAGCCCCTGGTGTAAGTGGTTCTTTGTTCTAACCCAGTAAAGTGTTGGTGCCGACATGGAACCAGTTTCTCTGTCTGAGGGCCGGTGCTTTGGCTGATTAAACTGAAACAACTGGTTTGAAATGGAACTGCCTCGGAAAACCAATCAGCAACTGAAAAACAACTGCAACTGACAATTAATTACATTTATAAAGGTGAATAGTGGGCGATGACATGGGTCAGAGGTTAAGGCATTGGACAACGGTTCGGAAGGTTCAAATCCCCTGACCAGCAAGTTGTGCCTTTAACCCTCAACTGCTCAGATGTATAATGAGATAAGGATGTAAGTTGCTCTGGATAAGGGTGTCTGCCAAATGCCTAAATGTAAATAAATCAGTTCTGTACAAGCAGAACCGCTGTGGTGTCGTTTTTTTTTTTTTTTATTGTTGTAGACGCGAGCCAAAGGACAGAGCTGTAGCGCTGCAGTAACGGCATGAGCTCCAGATGTTCCGATTAATAAACAAACAGAATAAACACACACAATGTTTCAAACTCATATTTATATAATGATATGATCATTTATTCAGCGTCAGCTTCATGTTCCCCGTGCTCGTCTGATTTTTCTAGTTGACACGAATCACCTTTAACTTTAATTCTTCTTACTGAACTTGAGCATGAAGAGTTTCTTGAATGATGTAGTGTAAGTGCGAAACAACAAACCAAACAGTAAACAAAACTACTAGTTTGACTCGGATTCCAATTAAAACAAGCAGAATGAGTACGAAAGTGCGCTAAAACAATCACGTCTAGTTTTTTTTGTCTTTTTAAAAATAAATTACATTACAACGATGCACCGTGAAGCAACTACACACATTATTATTTACACATCTTTGGCTCCTGTAAGTGCATCGTACAGAGTTATGAGCTTGGTATTAGTGCGAATATTGTGATTTTCTGATACGTTCGCTGTTAAAAAAAAAGGTTGAACTTGAAACAATGACGTGGAATAAAATTCACCAGGTGATGACTTGAGGCTGCTGGACTTAGTGACCGAGAATGAAACTAAATAAAAGCAGAACAGTCATGAAAAGGACATGAAACCATTTGGAATAGCAATCTATTATATCTATCCTAAATAATTAGGAAAAGTTTGCGGTACGATCTGTATTACAATTACCGCAACTACAATTTCCAGGTTTAGCCATTTCGGAAAAAAACGTCCGCACATCGTGTCACAGTCAAGGTCTGGAGCTCATCGACAGAGCCGCTCACGTCAAATCTTCTTCACGTTAAAGCCAAAGGCTGTGTGTCCAAACTGATGAAGTCACAGAGTGAGAATAATGCGGATTCAGCAGAATAGGCGAGTCAAACATCCAGGGGACGCCTCCTCCTTTCCTTTCCCGTCTCTCCCTCGCTGGGCTGAAAGTCAGTCAATGAGGATCGAGTTTCATTGCCATTTGTCACAATGAAACCTGGGAACCTGGCATCAGGAAACTATCAGGAGATGCACTGCATTTATTTTCCCTTTAATGCTTCGATAATCATCTGCCGTCTCTCCGTTCCGAGCGCTTCCTTGTTAACTTTATGAGTGTCTATGTGTTTACTAAGTGCTGCTTCGCACATCAGCCTCTCTCTCTCTCACTGTCTCTGTCCGGCTCCACACGGCAATAAAACGTCTCTAAAGTGCCAGGATTGATGATGTGCTGAACAGTCGGAGGAACAAGTGATACAGTCAATCCCTCTTAAAATCCACTTCACTGCAGATGAACAGGTGAAGCATCGCGGTCGCTCGTCTCAAGTGCTGGAAGTTTCATTCTCCAAGTTTCTTAACGAAGTTGACTGGAAAGGAGCCGCTTTTGGACGGTTTTCCCTCGACATGTCCAACCTGAAAAGAAGAAATAAAACAAACAAGAGACAGAATTACAATCGTTCATACGTCGATGCTGCCGAATTCTCAAATCCGATCCGAGCGACGGCCCTGACGCAAATCACAGGGTTATATTCGATGTGATCGTTCTAATACATTATTACAGTACTGTACAGGAGTACTGAGCTTAAACACCTCTTTATCTTTAGCTTCCAAATTGTCAGACTTTCTTGTATTTCTAATGTAGTCTTGAGAAATTTAGAAGTCCCTGTTTTTTTGTTTGTTAAGCCACACAGTGACCCACGTATCATTCAAGCATAAAAGTTAAAAAACTTTTTTTTTTTTTTACATAAAATGTTATATAATACTTTTTTATTAATTAATATTTTATATATAACATTTTATTTTGGAATAAAATGCTAATCACATTTCTTTAAGTGAATTTCGATCATTTAAATTAATATTAATTAGGGGTGTGTGTGTGTAAGGGGGGGCCCGCCCCCCAAGACTTGCACAGTACTATAATTTCTACTGTAACAGCTCATACACTGGGACAGACAATAAGATTAATAATAAACAGATGGCTATACGATAAATCATTAATAGCAGTTTTATAACAGGCCATAGTTGATCTCTGGTCAGTACAAATTAATTGTTTGTACAAAGTTTATAATATACTGTAGAAGTTACAGTGAAGTTCAAGGTACAGTGTGAAATAAAATCTTACTGCCACCGAGTGAAAAAGATGTATTTATCAAATTATATTTTGCATGTTGCTCAATATGTCTCGCACATGCTCGCTTTCTGCTTGCCCAGGTTGCCAAATCTCACTGCGAAAATCCCTCCCACTCTGATAAAAACCAGGCTAAATAACTACTTCTGTACACGAATCCATACTAGCACAGTTATACACACACACACACACACACACACACACACACACACACACACAGTGTTCACATACATTTTATCTCCAACATAAAGTATCCCAATTTTTTTTTCATTGATTATTGTTTAAAGGAAGAATGTAGCCCGTGTCTGCATCAGCAAATAAAACAACAACAAAAAAAACCCAACCATGCCTCATCTCGCACTTTCCTTTAAGATTTTTATTTAAACATTTGACATCTTTAATGCTGTTTTTATTTCATCTTTTAACTCATCATACCTCCTTTTTTTTTCTTTTCTTGCTGATCTAAAAAATAATCTAACAATCTGTGACAAAACACCTGCGATGCGATACAAAACGATCCGAACCATGAGTTTCGTTATTGGTTGCATCCCTACTTGTTATAGTGATTTGTTTCTGGTTTTCCAAGATGTTTATTTCTCATTTATGGAAGGAGTCTCCAGTGTCAGGAAAAGGATCTTTTAGATGGAGGACAACTTCCATTTTAATTCTCAATTCAAGATCTGATTATCTTTCCTTATAAAAAATAATAAATGTTAAGAGTTGGTAAAACGGTGCATAAGAGGAATAAACCACTTCAGTACGTGCTGTTATTGGAAACAAATCAACTTTGATGTTGTAACAGTCAACTTATTCTTCAATCGCTTGTAGATTTGAGAGCCTTTTATCTGCTGCCCGATGTAAAGAATTACGCCGCCCTGAAGTCAATCATTCCTAAACACTCTATGATGGAACGATGCCAAAGAGACATCAAGTGTAGTACAATATAATCAATCTAAACGTAAAAGTAAAAGAAGTTTAGTCTCGTCTATTTAATTACGTCGAACGGATTAGGAAGTAAACTGAGCTTATTGTTCTGTAGCGCTGCAGAGGGTTTAATACTGTAATACAGAAGGGGGGCGAAAAAAACATTACACAGTGATTGATTGCATCTCCGTCCCTACGGTCTTCTGCCTGAGAGTCTTTGGTAGCGAAATTCAATGTTTGTATCATAATGCAACATGAATTATTTATTATTTCAAATGAAATGTGAGACGAGCAGGAATGGAGGAGAGAATGAAGAAGAAAAAAGAAAAGAGTTACAATCCAGATCAAGCATCCTCTCGGCCTCACACGCCTCATTAATAAGCTTTATTTTTTCCCCTTGAGTGGAACGTTGATGATTTTGTTTGGTTAATGTTGTTAAAAAAGCATGAAATTATGTTGTAATGAGCCGCAAAAGGAAAAAAAAAAAATGTTCCAAGAACATTAAAATGTAAAGCATTAATTTTTTTTATTTCTATCTACATCAATAAATACTTTCCTTACAGTTTGCCTTTTTATGCTGCAACACTTGCTGTGTGTGTGTGTGTGTGTGTGTATACTTACCCACCAGTGGGGATCATCAGTAGCGGTTACAATGATAATATCGTTTTTACAAAATGGCAGCTGGTCGGAGCCCACAGACATACAGTCGACTAACGCCCGAACCTTCCTCTGCCACGGCCTCGTGGAGCACTAACACACACACACGTTCCGGATGAGTTCTGGATAACATTCTGAATGGTGACTGCAGTACTGTATGATGTAAAAACCTTGTATCTCGTTACCATGGCGTTCTTTCGTGACCGCGGTGGCGGCAGTATGACCGGCACTGAGAGGTTAGCATGAGCGTTAGCGTTAACGGTGCTGTTATTGGTCAGGCTACAGTAGAGCTCCTCCATGCTGCTTCCTGAGCTGGGAGAACCTGCCGCGCACTTCGCACTTCCGCTACTCGTTCGCCGATATGACGTTGTCTTTTCTGATCTACACAAAAAAAAAATAGATATATGACAAGATGATTACAAGTCACACACCGCCTTTTTAGATATCTACAGCCTACATTAATATCTAAAATGATATGAACTGATCAACATATGAAGACATGACATTATTGTACCGTTCTCTTATGAGGACTGTTGGGTGTAATTATTTCACCAAACCTCTTCCTGGTTGATTAAATGTACAGGTATCAGTATAACTTCACTAACCCCCTTACATGGACAGAACCACCATCACTGATAACCCAACATTCTTGTATAATATCTCTGTAAATATTCCCTGTACATTCATTTGTATAGTCTGCACATAGACTATACACTAATATATGTATAGTAATACTGTATATATGTGTGTATAGGTATACTCTCTGCATTTCCATCCAGTTGTTAAATTATTCATATTTATTCATATATATATACACATACATACATACACACATACTATTGCACATACTGTAAATTCACCTATATGTAGTTTCTGTATATCTTTATTCCACATATTTATATTTAGACTTTACAATTATTCTGTACATTCATTTATCCATCTCTGTAACTCCAATTCATACATAGCCTTTATTTTTATCCTGTATTTATTTATGCATTTATGTATGTGTGTGTGTGATATATATATATATATATATATATGTGTGTGACACCGCTGTCTGTGGGAACTGTACACACAATCACTGTTTGGGCCATTAAAGGAGTTCCTGGGAGGCCGGTGTCTCAGACGTGAAGCAGGCAGTCTGATCATGAAAACTTTCTACCTTGATGGCGTCCAAATACTAGTGAAACACTGGGATAAGTGCATTATTAGAAGATTATATGGAGACATAAAGGGAGTGTTTACTTTACACAATCAAAAGTCCCGGTTTGTGTGTGTGTGTGTGTGTTTGCGCGCAGCATGTGTGTATTTCTAATCTTACACTACAGGTCCGATGGAGCTCTGTGACGCCGATGGACTCTGTCCATCCCAGAACCCCGTCTGTCTCTTCAGCAGGCCGTTGCGAGGCGACTGAGGAGCCCGTGGCCCCGACACATCTGCCAGGGGTGAAGGGGGGCCGTTTCTATGGGAACCATTCCAGGAACTGGAGCTGTGACGGGAAAAGCCGTGAGACTCCTGGGCGGAGGTGCTGATTTGGGGGTCGGAACGGCCTAGATCAGGAGATAAAAAGAACTCTGTGTTAGGATGGAAGAGAGAAAATAATGTTAAATATGATCTAAATATTTTGACATTTTTATTCATAATTTCATTTAATGCTGTTATGTTAGTTCCAGTTATAGACAATTTGTTTCCTCACCAGCCTCCGCTTTCCTAATTAACTGTAAAAGCACCGGTACTGGAGACTTCTTTCCTAAATATCCAAGGTTGAGATAAAAATGATCCGCACTCTTGCTGCAGGTTGTATTTTAAAATTTTTTTTTAAAAGACAAATGCATCGTTTTTCGACATAATTTCCTTGCTTTTCAATACACTTCGTCCGTCTGTCAGCATGCTTTCATATTCCCTCATTAAAAATGCTTTAGGCGAGGGGCTTCGAGTGGCGCAGTGGTAAAGTGCTCGCCCCATCATCCAGAGATCGCGAGTTCGATCCCCGGTTGATGCTGTAACCTCTCGCAGCCGGAGGTCTAGAGAGAGCTGATTGGCCGAGCTCTCTCAGACGGGAGGGATGAGAGAGGTACTTCGTGCTCCCACATTAATAACGACTCTACAGCCAATCAGGGGCGTCTGTGAGCTCACGCAAGCGGAAGGAGCGGATAGCGCTGTCCTCCGAGTGCGTTAC
>JAQQZS010000005.1:3342485-3357738 GCA_030068045.1 Platyallabes tihoni | reverse complement strand
TTCTGTGCGTGGCGCATTGTGGTGCACTGGGTGTTCTGGTGCCTTTCTATCATTGCCAGGATTGACTATTGATTTGTGCTGCATTTGCTTTTCTTTGGGATCGGACAGGATGGGTGGGCCTTTTTTTCTCTACATGCATGGGTGAGCCTTTGCTGGTGTATAATTGGTGATCAATGTTGTTCACTTTACCTGTCACCGGTCATAATGTCATGGGTGATCTGTTTATTTACTGTACAACAAGGACAGGAACAAAAATACACAGGCTGCTGTTTCATTAACCGACCAATAGATGGTGCTACATCATAACATCTCATTTG
This sequence comes from Platyallabes tihoni, assembly GCA_030068045.1. Classification (NCBI taxonomy): domain Eukaryota; kingdom Metazoa; phylum Chordata; class Actinopteri; order Siluriformes; family Clariidae; genus Platyallabes; species Platyallabes tihoni. The sequence goes on along the minus strand of JAQQZS010000005.1, from coordinate 3,357,421 downwards.
ATCACTCCTGTAGAGTTCCTAGAGTCTTCCTGGTTAAGGCCATCTCGTGTCTATTGGTTAAGGCTATTTTTAAATGGTTGTCGTGTCCGTATTTAGTCAAATGCATGTTATGAACATGAATAAACATCTTGAAACCAAAAACAATATTTAGTTTGAATGTCGCCTCAAGTGGCCTTCTGTGTGCTAATTGTGGGCTTAAGTGCACTAGATGTGGGTTTTGAAATGATGCACCATTTTTTTGTCCGAGACAAGGAAGCCATCTTGAATTCTTGAGTCCATGATGTTCAGAAAAATCAGCTCAGGTCTAGAATGTAAGCTTGAATCCTAGCAGTGCCAAGCAACCACTTTTGGTTCCTTGAATAAGGACCTCATCTATTCAGCTCCATACAGATTAAAACACATCTGGCACAGCTTAAAGTAAACTGATACAAACATCATGTGAACACTTGCATAAGAGTTAGCCCAGTGAGATTTAGCTTTTTAAAGCGAGCTAAATGTGTCCCCACAGCCGTGTCAGTCACCGCAGTAATGCATTATTCTCATTCATTGGTAAAGAACAAGCTTCCCAATGACCAGCTGTGTGTCTCAATAGCAGCCCGAGCTTTAGCATCGTCTCAGATAATAACGAACATGCACACAAAGCCTTGTTTTCTCCAAGTGATTTATTTCATTATGCAAAAAAAGGTGAATGTATACAAAAAAAAACAAACAAAAAAAAAAACAAAGAGTTTATAAAACTCAGCAGACACATGTATACCGTTTGCAGAAATGTAGAATCCCCACAAACATTTACAATTCACTCTATATTTATAGAGTTCACATTATAATCTGTCTATCATCCATACACACCCAACTCAAAAAAGGGACAAAAAAAAAAAAAAAAAAAAAGAGAATATTTACATGGAATTAAAATAAAGATAATTTGACCTCTGTAACCAAATTGATTGGAAACTACTATAAAAACACTGCAGTGTTCTTTCTGGAGAGACAAAGAGAAAATCAGAATAACTCGGGAATGTTAAGTGTGTCATCCTAATAGCTTGGAATGTTCCCAGTCAGCAATACACAATGCCTGATTGTAGCAACACAAAAAAAAAAAAAAAAAAAAAAGATTGTATTAAAAAGAAGAAAAAAAAAATAAGAGCGCTTTCCATCCGAACTTCAGAAATCTCCAGCTTGTGTGTTCAAGTGTCCAGTGACCAAAGACTGCATGGTTCAAGTGGGGTGCAGGTTCTTTTCCCACACTCTGAATAGCCCACACTCCTTGTGTCTGTGTGTGTATTCGTTCAGCCCCTTCACTCCCTCTTTCTTGTCCATGAGTGGAGAAGTTTCTATCCTGCACCTGCAACATAGATGGGAAAGAGAAAAGTGAAGTCGGCGCTCTCCCTTTCTCTCCTCTCCTCCCCCTTAATCTCACTCCCTCACACACCATTCAAACTGCAGACAGTCTGGCGCCGGCTGGAAAACTTTCATTAACCCAAGCTGATAAGAGTTGGAATCTTTCTGCTCTTGTGTGATCATGTCCATGTCTTTACGGTAGCAAAGCAGTAATATTCACATGCAATACTATCTTATTTCTGAACAAATGAGCAAGTAGTGAGGTCATTCAAAATAAATAAATAAATAAAAAGTGCTAAAGATAGAGATGAACTTTATGATGACCGTCTTGATGACTAACAGGAAGAATGGGGGATGTTTAAGAAGATTTCTCAAAAAACAACAGCTTATATTTATGACTCATTAAAATTTTTTTTAATATGTTGTCATGTTGTTCAGCTGAAATGCAAACTTTAATACCAGTCCTTTTTTTTTTTTAAGTCTAAGAGAAATGTGATAAATATGAACTTTCCAAACTCTTTATATTGTCCATATTTCACTCGTCATAAAGCAAATCCATTCCAAAACACATACATTATCGAAAACACAAGTGTGTGAGAGCATCCAGGTTCAGGAAGTTCAACCTACCCATAATGGAACACCTCCTGGTGCGCGCTTTTCTAATGGCACAGAGCTCCATCACTTTCTTTGGCCAGACTGTGCGTGATCTCTGAGGTCTGCAGAAAATCAAAAAGAGAAAGTTTAATTTCGTTGCATAATCACCACAATGCACAACATGCACGTCAGCAGGTCCATGAAGGATGTAGGATGGAGGGACGAGGGCGGATGGAAGACTCACCTTCAGTGCCTTGAGCATGTCCGGAGCTCCTGAAGGGCTCTCCAGCGCGATCTGGAGATCGAAGATGTAATCAATGACGTGCTGCAAGATCTCGATCTGGCTGACGGATTTGTTCTGCGGGATGCTCGGGACCAGCTCCTTCAGTCTGGAGTAGCAGTCGTTCATGTCGTTCAGCGCGCCAACCGGCTCCTCGCTCGGACTCCGGCTCCTGCCGATGGACAAACTCTGCTCCGAAATACAGCACACAGCCTCGTAGCAGCTCCTCACCGAGCGAACAGGACTGATGGCCTTCATCTTTTTCTTCTGTGTAAATCCAAGCGGCGTATTCGACCAGACGGTGATATCCAAAAGCGCACCAACAGCAGCTCCAGCGCGTCTCACCGCCTTATATACAGCGTGTCCCTGTGTAGCCCCGCCTACTCATCAAAATAAACAAACTCTCATCCAATCTACATGATTCATGCAAATAGATGTGGCCCTTTAACACCTGATTGGCTGACTCCAGGTGTCAGTCAGAAGCCCTGTAGTGGAATGAGGAAAGCCTTCTGGACTGAACACAGATTTAATAAACTCCTTAAAAAATAAATAATAAATGGCCTAAAATAATCTGTGTGATGAATTCTAGAGGAGATTTGTGGGCAGTGAACCCAAACAGCTCAATGTCAGCTAGGAAGAACCAGCACAGCTGGATATGTTTCTGCTGCTGTTGCTGATGTGTTTTCTAGTTAAATGATGACCCAAGGCCTGGACAGTTACTCAGACTGGGACTGACATGCAGCATGTCTTAGTCTTCTGCATTCTATCTATCTATCTATCTATCTATCTATCTATCTATCTATCTATCTATCTATCTATGCTAATGGATGCTTTTTGGGTGTTAGATAATGTCAAAATACATGTAGATAACACCACAAAGTTTCCAGCAAAGCTGTCCCCTAAGCAAGGCCCTTAACCCTCAACTGCTCAATGGTATAATGAAATAAAAAAGTCATTAAGGGTGACTTAGATGTGGATGCAGTGTAAATGTGGATGCAATTTTTATGTAAGAGACTTTTTATGACCTGAAACATGCGAAATGTCGATGTTGATCTATCTATCTATCTATCTATCTATCTATCTATCCATCATTCTGCCTGTCTGTCTATCTATGCATATTGACTTTTTTGATGTTACATTATGTTAAAATACAATTCTATACAGTTTTTATGTAAGAGTATTTTTATTACCTGAAAAATGCAAAATGTCAGTGTTGAGTATCTATTTATCTATCTAGATTGGTATATCAAAATCCATATAGATATAGTCTTATATATAAAACTTTTTTATTATCTTTCTATTTGTAGGACTGTCTGTCCATCTATCTATCTGTCTTTCTGCTAAAAATAACAATGTATGTGTTAACACCACACACACACACACACACACACTCACACACAAACACAGTCTCATGGCCAGCAGACACCCTGGCGTCAGGAACGAACTCCCATGACAGACTGACACACACACACACACACACACACACACGAAGCTTTTGCTATGAGATAATTGGCTATATGGATGTTATGAGAGCATTTGTTTAGAAGACATCTGCACTGTCCTGTGAAAAGTTGAGCAGTGTTTAACACTAAGCCGACAAACGGACAGATAGCACTGCGGGGTCACTGTGCATTCTGAAAGTGTTACTCCTCATCCTGAAAATCCCAAAATAAACTCGTGAGAGAGAGAGAGAGAGAGAGAGAGAGAGAGATCACCAAGCCATAGACAAGCTGCTCCCATTCTCTTTTTAACTCATGCATTTTTAGTAAACTCCAAAGTGTGTGTGTGCGTGTGTGTGCCCCTCCCGCCCCACCTCTGTTCCCATTTTTCCTTTTTCTCACAATCCTGTTTTTGTACAGGAATGCGCTGGCGGCCCAGCTGTGTGTCCTAGCCCGCTCCAGCTGTGTTGATCTAGCGCGCGACTCCCAGACAGCCTGGCGCCAGCCTCGTGACGTCACCCATTCACGCGCTCCAGTACTCTACCCTGGCCAGGGGCTCGAGCTTCAGCTCTCATTGGTCAGCCGAGATGTCCTTCAAGAGGGCAGCGAAGAGGTCCCGCCCACAAGGCGAGTGCACTGTCTACTGTACATGAAGAATATGAAAACTTTTTATCATACTCATTCTTTTTTCATTTTATTTCATTTCTAGAGTTATTTATGTAATTAAATGAATCCATCACGCTCAGACATGAACTAAAAGTTCCATTTTCCCCCCTTGTAAACTATCAAGAAGGCACTATCAAGCATATCACACTTTAGGATCTTTAGTGTCTATCTTTTATAGATTGCACCTTAAAAACAACCAGGCAAAGCACAATGCAATCTCCTTAGGTATTACACAAATGATGTGTGAGGTTGATTAAATGAGATCATTAAAACTTTCCATCTATAGGACAGTTAAAAGATGTGCATGAACACTAGTTTAATTGAAAAATTATATTCTGTATTTCTGACCAAGTTTCATATTAATCCAGACATTTGTCCTCCTGTTCAGGGCTGTGTGGGGTGTGAGGAGGGACGAAACCCTGGATGGGACATGGACATCGAAGGGAAGACTTTTATTGTCATTTCAAACATATACAGTTTAATACACAGTGAAATGAAACAATATTCCTTCAGGACCAAAGTACTACATACAACATAAATGAACAAAAGCTAATAAATATACAAAACTAGCTAAGACACCTACTTTATCTACCTAGCTAACACAACAAATGTAAAAACATACAGTAAATTAACAAAACTGTCTAAGAACTTGTGCAAATGTGCAAACATTAACAAACACGACACAATGCCATACCCTGTGACAATGTGGCGCCAACCGGGACACAGAGTTGAGGTTGTGCAAATAAATTGTCCATGAGATGGTAAATGCAGTGAACATTTTGTGTTGAAGTTACAGAGAAAAGAAAAAGTTCTTGTGCAAATAACAGCAGCAAATATTGTGCAAAAAACAGTTGTACTGCAGGATAAAGCTGTGCACTATGCACACATACTTTCATAATATAGTAGAGCCAGTCCACCTACAGTACCTGCACTGACCTACCTGTTTTTTGTGATTAATTCATTTAAAAATGCTAACTAAATCCTTAAAAAATAGAATATAGAAACCCATTCAATTCAAGTAACTAATCGATTAGGCTTAGATTTACAATCACAGCAGCAAAGACAACAAAACACAATTAATATTGGTTGATAAGAATATTGATGGACATGCAGTTAAATGGATTCTCAGAATATTGCCTTAAAACTGTTAACATTTCCAACAAACGATTTGTCTGGAGCTCAACTGTGATCATCTGTGCGTCTAAAGTTCTGCTTCAGTGTGTTATAACCCAATTTCACCCCTGAGTGCAGGGAACAGCCTAGGGCCCCCGTGTGTTAAAGGTTGCATAAGCGATTTAAGAGTAATGCTGTTTAGCATTCTCACAAAGCTATCACTGTGACCGCGTTAGCCTGCAGCACTTGCAATGTTTACGTTGAATAATTAACCTGTTTTTTACCTGACTGGGGTGTGGGCTCGCTAACATTCGGATAGGGTTTTAGCACTGAGTGAGACCGTTTCCTGTAAACTGGCTGACAGCTAAGGACATTTAAAAAATATATATAATTATTATATTGTCATGTCTGAGTACTATCATGGTGATTGCTAGATTTATCAAATGTAAACAGGCTTGGGAAAGCTATACGACACTATGTTATGTAGATTAATATTACAGTTGAGACTAATTACACACACGAGTTAGGTAATGGTTGATTAGAATAAATCTAATATTGTTAACCTTTGAGAGCTAATGAAGAAACTAGCTTCACATGATTACAATGTTACAAATGCTTTGGTAAGGATGAAAATTATTTTTATTTAATTTGAAAGCAACTGTCAAATATACAGTATGTGCACTATTATTGCTTGTGAGATAGGACTATTTGCCTAACTTTTGTTTTAGATAATTAGCTGTTAGTGATTATTTGTTTCATGTGTAATATTAACATTTTATCTGTCTCATACATCAATAAAAGATGAATTTACCTGTCATGTATATGATGAATTTATGAGATATCTTATAAGGCAATTATTGTTTGAGGAAGGAACATTTCCACCAAGAGTGAGATTTGGGAATAAACCATTATTGTAATCATAAAAACTTTCCTGTGCTCTTCCGAGAACTCATATTCACAATATGCTCATACTGAACCACCCATCAACCCACTTAGTACCGTTGGACATTACAGTATACAGTTGTTTAACGAGTTTTGTGTGAAAAGAAGGTTGTTCAGTGTGTGACTAGTGCTAAACAAATAGAATGATCCACCCTCCTCCTTTCTTGGTTTAGTATGGGATAATAGCAGGTACACAACTATGATTATCCTTAAGTCACACCCTATAACGCATCACATATGTCAAGCACAAGACGTTGGTTCACTCTGCCGAGTTGTTTTTGTAAGCTTACCAGTGCATTAGCACAAACATTAACTATGGTATGACACAAGGACTGCTAGACTTAGAGCTACTATTTCTTTTACTTCAGACTGTGGAAAAGATCTTGGATGAAAGTTTAACTTCTGTGCTTGAGTTCTTAATAAAGACACAAAATAAGGATTAGAATAAAAATACAGGGTCGCACAAAAGTTTTAGTTCTTAGGCAAGATTTTAGTTAAAATTATAATGTAGAGCAAATGCTCAACTTCTGACTTTGTAGCACTTGTGCATACGCTGAATTCAAGAACGTTGAACGTTCTTTAATGTATTATAATTTATGTAGTTACACACAGAGGTGATTTCCTTTAGTGCATCTTTGGATGAGCACAAGGACAAAATATCAAGAAGTTTTCAGTCTGGTTCTGTTCCATCTTCTATTGTTAGTTTTAAAGCCACATTGTGTCTGAAATAAAAAGGAAAACATTTTATATAAAGAAAAATGCATGATTCGGACCAAACACAAGGTGAACACCACTCACATCAGTTCTCTCTAACATTTTTATTAATACAGTTTTCTTTTCAGCTGTCATGGCATCCAGCTTATAAATTTGAGGACAGAGTTATCTGAAGATGGATAATTTGCCTTTGACCACACTTGGAACTTGACTTGACTTGGAAAGGCTAAAATATCTGGCCTGGTGTAGTATTAGCCTTGATACGTGATAGCCTGCCCTTGATATTTCATAATAATGAGTCATTTTACACCTTCACGTGCAGTATAATCTCAAAACACCTTTCTGTATAATCATATTTTACAGTGTGGTGAAAAAGTATTTGCTGCCTTCTTGATTGTTTATGTTTTTACATATCTGTCACACTTAAATGATTGAGATCATCAAACTAATTTTAATAATACACAAATATAACTAGAGTAAATACAAAATGCAGTTTTTTTATGATGATTTTATTTATTGAGTTAAAAAAAATCTGTCCAAACCTACCTGCCCCTATATGAATCAGGAATTGCCCCTCACTAAATCCTAAATGATCTGTGATTAACCATATATATATATATTTTTAAAGCTGAGTTTGCACTTCCCACACCCAGGCCTGATTACTGCCAGACATTTTGAATCAAGAACTCACCTAAATAGAACCGACAAAGTGAAGCACGCTTAAAGATTTTGTGGAATTATTTTGTGGAAATTCTACTTGTACATTAGGTAAATTCAAGAGTTTATATTCTTTTTTGAAAAATTTTATATGCGGTGGCCCTACATTTCTGAATAGGTTGAATGGAGTATTTCGGGTTTACACTTACGGCATGTGCCAGATGCCCTTATCCAGAGTGACTAGTGTTTTCATCTTATTATACATCTCAGCATTTGAGGGTTAAGGGCCTTGCTCAGGGACCCAACGGTGGTACCTTGGTGGTGCTAGGAATTTGAACTTGGGACCTTCTGAACTATAGTCCAACACGTAAGCAGTGATCTACCTGTGCCTGTCGTTAGTTGTTGGCTGCATCCCTCCTATTTTATCTGAGCTTGGGACCAGCGCTGCATCCAGTGGCTGGGGCTTGGGCATTGAACCCATTCCTTTCACATGCCAGGCGAGAAACCTACCACTGAGCCACACCAATCCCCCATGTTGAGTATTACGAGTAATAACTAATCATTTTATTTCTTTTAGTTTTAGATTGTTGGTTATTAATCATTTTATAATTCTTGCATAAATAGTAAGTTATAATAATTTATAGTGCACCAGGTGAGTCCCAGCCCTCCCATTTCCCCTCAGCGCGCGCTCTCTCTCTCTCTCTCTCTCTCTTCAGCACATGGGGGAAGAATTCCTCGAGCGGCGTCAGTGTGTCTGCCCCGCGCGCTCGCCTTCTCTCACACACACACACACACGCGTACGCACGCACGCACGCCCGCGCGACCTTCCCGCGTGCAGCTGGACGCGCACAATCGAGCCGTCGACAATCGGCGCGCATAATTAAAGCCTCCCTCCCAAAGAAAAGCTTTCAGGGAGTCTTTAACCCCATCATCGTGCACAAAGCCTCTCTATTTATCAGCCCTTACCCAGGGACATGAAGCAGGAAAAAAAAGATCAGGGAATATTCTGGAGAAAAATATTTATGTTCGTTATTATTTAAGAAGCCAAGCAGCAATCCTTATCATGTAAAAAAAAAAAAGAAAAAAAATTGTCAATAAAGGACATGGTGGTGTAGTGGTTAGCACTGTTGCCGTGCACCTCCAGGGTCGATTCCCCTCTCTGTATGCATGGAGTTTTCCCAATGCATGTTCTCCCCATGCATTGGTTGGTTGCCTCCCACAGTTCAAAGGCATGCAGATGAGGCTGATTGGTGTTCCCAAATTGTCCGTAGTGTGTGTGTGTGTGTGTGTGTCCTGCGATGTATTGGCACCCTGTCCAGGGTGTTCCCCGCCTCGTGCCCTAAGTCTCCTGGGATAGGTTCCAGGACCGCTCCAACCCTGTATACAGGATAAAGCACCATAAATGATGAGGGATTGAGTGAGTTAATAAAAGCCCACACGGCTGCACGGTGGTGTAGTGGTTAGCACCCCCGCCTCGCACCGCCAATTTCGAGTTTGCATGTTATTAGTGTTATTATACTGTACATATAACATATAGTCCTCATCAACAGTTTATGATGGTGATTCACTCACTCACCCATCTTCTATACCGCTTTATCCGATATTCAGGGTCGCGGGGGACCTGGAGCCTATCCCAGGAGGCTTAGGGCACGAGGCAGGGCACACCCCGGACAGGGTGCCAATCCATCGCAGGGCACACACACATACACTCACACACTCATTCACACACTCCGGGCAATTTGGGAATGCCAATCAGCCTAACCTACATGTCTTTTGACTGTGGGAGAAAACCGGAGTACCCGTAGGAAACACACCAAGCACGGTGAGAACATGCAAACTCCATGCACACAGAGACGGGAATCGAGCCTGGTTATGATGGTGATTGTCTGTGGAAAATGCCTGTTTCTGAGCCTGGCAGTTTTGGTGTACAGAAGTTTCTTCCCACCACCAATCACCTTCATAAACAGTTGAACTGGACTATATGCAATCCACAGTAAAAAAAAGAACCAACATACTTTTTACAAAATTCTAACACCCTTCTGTACAATCATCACCATGCTTCCTACAAATTTCGTACATCCTACTACACATTACTGCTATTTGCACTACTTATTATATGTGATACCCACCACGGCTACTTTCACTAACTTGCACACTTACTTCTATCTGTAAAGTTACTGAATGTTGTGTACTTTCTGTGTATAGTGTTTTGTCCATAAAAAAATTACAGTGTTTTATGTCGTTATATGTTGGTCTATACTTTGAGAGCCACAAACATCCGGAATCAAATTCCTTGTGTGTGTCAACATACTTGTCGAATAAAATCTGATTCTGATCCTGTTGTTCTCCCCATGCTTCATGGGTTTCTTCCGGGTACTCCGGTTTCCTTTATTCCGGTATAGTTTGAAAAAAACAACAACAAAACAAAGCAGGTTAGATTCCCAGCCAATGTCAAAACCATAGTGGTCCCAAGCCTAAAAAAATCAAGTCAAAAAACTAACACCAACCTTACATGTGCCCAAGCTCTGTGTGTGTGTTTATAGTGCTCCAATATTTCTTTGTCTGTATTTAACCCTCAAGTGGGTGTGTCTCAAATCGGAAACATTGGACAAACCCACCAGGTGTGAGATGTCAGCGCTGTGTGTATGGCAGTTTCTCAACCTCAGTTACATCACTCGAGTGCATAGCTAGTGAGGTGCACATAACTCTTCCGCGCTTAGCTAATTCCACCCCAACAGTTATATCATCCCGTCGCATCACAACACTACCAGCCCATGAGACTGAAGGCTAACATGCAGTTCCCACAAGTCACGTTAACCCAGCCACTCCTGCTGCTCATGCTGAGTCACAGGGTAGCATAAGACACTCTGGGGAAACATGGATGGAGTTCACAACAGGCCAGTGTCACTCAGTACGTCCACATGATGTTATGTTCGCCTGACTAAAACTGGTCTGGATGTAAAAATGTTAGACTGACTGAAATCATACTAATTTGTACTTCTCAAAGTCGGACTAGCACACCCAGATAATGCGGTTGGGAGTCGAGCTACTTACTTCCAACTAGTTGCGCTATGTTATAACTCAGTCAGACACTAGACACTGAGGTCATGCTCTACAGTTCACATGACGGGTTTTAACCTGGAAGATGAACAAAATATGCAATATTCGGAAGACGCTGCTAACAATATGGTAGTGTTATCCGTATTCAGATAGCCTTCAATATCAAAAGTGGACTCCATATTAACTTAAACATCTTTAGGGTTATACTGATCTGGTTATGTGACTTGCTGTAAAATACCTGTGTAATACTGTGTACTACTGATGCGTGTATTAACTTATTTAAATATTTATATATCAATACTATACTCAGAGACCCCACATGGATCTGTTCTATATACTGTACATCACTATAAAATAACTGGAGTATTTATTACTATTGCCTTGACTGCAGTTGTGCGTGTGTTTTTTTAAAAATTTTATTTATATCTATGTTCACTTAAATTTGTATTTATGTGTAATTAAATATTTATGTGTACTTAAAATGTAAAATTTAGTTGCATTGTACGGACTGCTCTAATTTAGCTCTAATTAGTACAGTGACTTGAATCTTGAATCTTGAAACCTCCTAACACACAGTATGACAGCAGATCATTTCATGCTGTTTGTTATCACCCAGATGAAGATGGGCTCCCTGTTGAGTCTGGTTCCTCTCAGGGTTTCTTCCTATTACCATCTCACCGTCGCCCTCGGCTCGCTCATCAGGGATCATTTTGATTTACACAGATTTCCTCACACATTTCATACTCATTTTTATGATTTTCTTGTTAAATCTGTAATATTGCTTTCAGACAATAATCCTTGTTAAAAGCACTATATAAATCAAATGTAATTATTTTTGTGCACTAACGCATTTTATAGCATTTTAGTACTATTCTCATCTACATTCATTGTTCTGTATCAGCCAGAAATCTGACTCCAAGTAATTTTGATGCATTCGAATAAAACTTATAAGCCATACCACCGATCTCCAACTTGGAAAAATTAAAGAAAATTCCCCAACTCAAAACTTTAGCTTGAAAACTTGGGATGGTTTCCTCAAGCCAAAGCTCAGCGAATGATATCAAATCAACATGGCTGCACCGACAGTAGAGTAAACAAACATTTAATTGTTTTGAAGAAATAAATACTGCTTGCTTCTTGCTGTAAAGTTGTCCATGTTTTTATTGCTCGATATGCTACATGCATGCTGCTAGCTAATTTGTTTAGCTAATTTTTGGCATGTAACGTAATAGGTTAACCAAAAAAAACTAACCCACTGAAAGGGGGCACTGGCACCTATCATAGCAGAGTTAGCCATACTTCTGCCAATAAATTGATTCCTCTGCCATGCTTGGTTAGAGACACCGATAGCAGTTGAATTAAATGGTCTAGTTAAATTATAACCATTGCTCGGCGTAACTGTTCAAATCCATGCCTTGACTCACTGGTGTGTTCAAATTGCCTGGCATGTATGATTGGTGTGTGTGTGCGCTTGTGCCCTGTATCGGGTTGGCTCCCCATCCAAGGTATCCCCTAAGCCTCATGCCCCGGGATTATCTCCAGCCCTCACAGAATAAACAGTATGGAAAATGAATGAAACAATGAAAAACAACTTATAATTTGTATCTGCCTGCTATATTTGTTTAAACGAAATTAGTTCTACTTTCCTAAATATAAACAAACTAATAGCCTAATAAATCAGCTGCGATCACGACCAGGCTGACACTATATACAGTATGCATGCGTGAATGCATTTTGCATTTTGCAGCAATGTTATTTTTATTAGTGAGCATGATCAGTCTTTCTTCCTTTCATATGACTCAATTGTCGTGTCCCCTGTACACAAGCACAAATAAACCAGATGCACTGTGAACCGTTCTGGTTCAAGCCTTTTTTTGGTCAAAGAAATACAGATAATGCACCTACTATTTATATATCGGCATTCGTATCAGTTTAGATCACATTCTCAGTATATTCCAAATGACCTTGTCATGTTTAGTTACATCAGTCATCATTTAGTTTCATGCTCCTTAAATGCATCCATATGTTCATCTAAGTCTCAAGATAATTTCTTAGATTACGATTCTCATCTACATGGATGCACCAAGGATTTTTGGTATCGGCTCAGAAATCTGACTCTAAGTAATACTGATACATTTGATTAAAACTCATAAGCTGTACCTCTGAAGAAAATTCCCCAACTCAAAACTTCTTCTTGAAAACTTGGGATGGTTTCCTCAAGCCCAAGCTCAGTGGGTGATATCAAGTCAAACAAGGTAGCAGCTCATTTCATTGTTTTGAAGAAATAAATACAGCTTGATTCTTTCTAAAATATGAACATAGAGACATCCATGTTTTTCCCACTTTGTAACTCCAGTGCATGGAATGACATCACTCTGAGCTCAAGTTCCCTTTCTTAGGAAATTCAAATGCAGCATATGACCAATGCAGCTGCGCGGATCTTTGAATTATGAGTCTACACTGCACTGGACATTCTTAAATTGCATTAGCATCCAATCTAAATTTAAACAATGAAAAAAAAATTATTGGGCTTTAAATTATACACATAGTCCCCTTGGAAGCATAAGTTTCTATCTGACTTTTTTTTTTTCCTACATTGAGTTATTCACATTTTCTTATTCTGTGACAACATATTAACATGCAGTTTCTGACTTTTTATTCGGAAAAAAAAAATCACAGCTCAGTCCTATTGTATGGAGTTCAAATCTTCAAAGCAGAACATCTCAAAACCGCTCAGAATGCAGATAGAACCTGATAATACCAAGGGAACAAAATTGTTCTCCTTTTCCCCACAAAGCAATTGATATGCAATTATGTAAATGCTATAATTTATAAAAAAAAACAACCAAATAAACACTATTCTAGGTCACAGGATACAATAAAGGACTTTGCAATTTATTCACAATTCTTAATATTTAAAATTATTTAACACAAATAAATTCAAACTCCTCAAACTTCCTCAATCTGATGCTAGCATCTCTTTGGGGAAAATTCGTACATGCACAAAACAGTAGAAGTTCTGAGAATAGTTCTAGAATCAGGACCTTGGCTATTGAACCAGTCCTGCAATTAATTTATTTTCACACATCTCCGATCTATAAACGCTAGTGTCAGGAACCACAATCATGAGTAATGCTTGTGTATATCAGTGAAGTCTGCCGTATGCATTTGTTTGCATTAAGTATTGCAAATGGAATAAATTTAATTCAATTCAATTTTACCAATGGTCATTGTCACCAAGCAGCTTTACAGAATCAAAATGAAAAATTTTGAAAAACAGGTTTGAAATGTGTAAGGAAATAAATTAGAATCAAAATGATTGACAGAGCCCCTGATGAACGAGCTGAGGGTGACGATGGCAAGGAGAAACTCCCTGAGATGGCAATAGGCAGAAACCTTGAGAGAAACCAGACTCAACAGGGAACCCATCCTCATCTGGGTGAAATGGATTGATACTGTGTGTTAGGTCAGTATAAAAGGAGAGGTGTTTAAGTTAATATGGATGAACCAGTCTGAACCAATGTCTGGTTTAATGCGTTAATTTAGCAACAATACACATTAAAGTCTTAAACAGTAATTAACTACTGACAGATCTAATTAAGATCATAATTTACTAAATGTTGTTTTTTCAGTCTTAATGACACCTGCAAAATATCTGATTTCTTAACAGGGTCTATGAAAGATGGCATCTTTATCACTCTGTTTTGCTCGATTGACTTTATGCATATGCAAATTGGGTTGTTTGTGTCTAAAGGTATAAAAGATACCTTTAGACATGAACAACCCAATTTGCATATGCATTAAGTGTCAGTAAAAAAAAGTGAACTGTTAATTGACTAATTTTGTATCAATTTCTCTCTCTCTCTCTCTCTCTCTCACACACACACACACACACACACATTTTCTTCCAACTTTGTTTGTATTGTACCATCCTCGAATAAGGACTGTTAGGTATAATTTTAATTGCCAAACTTCTTCCGGGTTGAAGACACTGAGTAAATTTATAGGAGTCTGGGTCTCAGGAGAATATATGTACAGTATATACAGTATATGTATACCGTTCAAAAGTTTGGGGTCACTTTCTAACTCCATGATGGTTCCTGATTTGTATTTCTTTCTACATTGTAAAGGAA
>JAQQZS010000005.1:3330393-3342058 GCA_030068045.1 Platyallabes tihoni | reverse complement strand
CTCTCTCTCTGATGTTATCCACTAAATCACTAATGAGCTAAAAGTTCCATTGAGAAGCCAACAGCTGATTTAACCCCCTCCACCCCAAACACACACATACACACTCTCTCTAGCCATCTAACAGATCTGGGTCAACGAACCTTTTAATCTCACCTCAAGATGCAGCACACACACACCCACACACACACACACACACACACACACACTCTCTCTCTCTCTCTCTGAACCACCATTTGCAACGATTAGAGACCACAGCATATATAGACTGTCGGCTAATGAGACACAGTGCAGCCCCCCACCCCCCCTCTTCCTAAAGCCATCAGCATTTGTCTACCATCCTAGTAAATACACACAGACACACACACACACACAATGCGCTTGCCTTTATGGATATAGTAACTGGCAGACATACTGTATGTAATCAAGTGGGAATGTGTGAGTAGATGCCAGTTGACACACACACACACACAAACACACACACATTAAGGCAATAGCATTTGAGGGTTTCCTGTGAGATTGAAGATATGCCTTGGGCATTTGGGACATCTGTTCACACACACGTACACCAGAGCTGCTTGGCACAATGCACAACAACCGTCAAGTTGTTTCATTAGTGAACCAGGAGGGACACAAAGGGACAAAGGGGACAGCACTAGAAAGAGACAAACACTTAAAAAAGAAGTGTAAGTGGAGGTTCTTTAGATGCATTGTGAATTAATTTAAAATAAGAACTGTCCCATAGAGGAGCCTGTGTGTTTTTTGGAGGGGGTTCTTGTATTGTGTATTACAGTGAAGACACAGTGAAGTGTAAGCGGCTATGTTGGTTACACAACATCAAATAAAATGAATTGATAATGTAATGCTTAGGATTGCCTGTCTGGTTAACCAGCTTAGAGCGATAAGTGTTTACATTTACAGAGTTTGGCAGACGCACTGATCCAGAGCAAACGGTTATTCACAGTGATCTCATTGAGCGTTAAGTGTCTTGCTCAAGGGCCGAGCAGTGGTAGCTTGAAGGTGCTGGGATTTGAAATCACAATCTTCCTATCGGACGTCTAGCGGGTTAACTACGTCTAGCTCCTACTCCCCCCCATCCCCCCCATCCCCCCAAATGTGTTGACGAATGAAAATTTCTCAATAATAATAATAATAATAATAATAATAATAATATTAGTTCTAAAAAAATTCATTGACAAAATGAAAACAATTTAAATCCCAAAACATTAAGGAGTACAATTTGAGTTCATCATTGCATGTATGAAGTTGCACGGAAAATGATCAGATCTTCGTATTGCAGCATATTTGCTGTACAAAAAAAAAACGCAAAATATAGTTTCCTCCGGTAGATTTCACATTCAAAAATTTCAGAAATTAAAAATTTCTTTTCTATTTGAAGTTTGTTTCAGCTTTAGCAGTGTCATGCGATGTGATTTTGCGAAGCTTATTGTCAACTCAAAGTGGTATTAGCAATAACCTCCATATTTAACATCCAAAATTGACTGAACATTCATGGACACTTATGGACACATTCATGCACACTTACTCTTACGTATTTATATTTTAATTTCTGGATCATTGCAAAAGACACTTTAATCAGACACTTTAATAAGACACCTTTTATGCATATTTGCTCACCCCAGTCATTTTTACTTCATTTTTTTCTTTATTTACACTAAATTTCTAAATTTCTATAAATTTCAATTTTGCTATATTGTGAATGTCCTTACTTGAACAGTATATTTTTTAAGGTCACTGGTGGTCGTATAAGCATTTCACTGCATATCGTACTGTGTATGACTGTGTATGAGACAAATAAAATTTGAATTTAAAATTTGAATTTGATTTTTGAATTATTTGGTATCTGATCCCCCAAAAAAAACACACAAAAAATGGTGTCAATTTTCTAATTTTATAAGCAAGTGATTGATGGTATGTTATATTTCAGTGATGCAAATGATATTAAAAGTAATATCCGATTAGATAAAGTACAATTTATCAATGATTTTCTTGGATTCTGTTAAACATGCATCACAGTCAGACATACAGGGAGAAAGACAAAGGCAGCATTAAGAACTTTGACTAGTTAAGATAAGATTCACAGAGAAGAACAACTTCAGCAAACAGAACTGCCACTCATCTCCCAGTGTGTGTGTGTGTGTGTGTGTGGGTGTGCGCTTCAGTTTTCAGTGCTGCTCACCTGTGTCAACGTGTTGAGTTAATTATCAGCCTACAGACGTCTGCAACACACTGATAAGAGAAAGAGTGTGTGTGTGTGTGTGTGTGTTGCCTAACCAAACATTCAAGATAAAACATTAAATCAAATGCTACAATATTAACTGCGAGGAAATTAAATATGATTTCAGGAAGCGCTGAGTATTGAAGGTGGAAGATGAACGACGATGAAGAGTATATCAGAAATATGGTTCTTGTTACTCGTTAGGTGAGTGTTATGGACTATAATCACAAGATTCAGGGTTCTGCTTTGATGGAAACATATTCAGAGTTAATTTGCTTCTTGCTTCCTTCACATTTTTCACAGTGACTCAGCATTTGGATCATTTGGACACCACAATGAAACAGCAAAAGATTTACAAATCATACTGTAATGTCAAGGGTTTAAATCATTTGGTTGTTTTAAAAACAATGAATAAGCAGGGTTAGGGCTTAGTCATAAAGCTGTACGTTTAAGGAAAATCCCGGCATAAAACACATCAGTTATGTTTATATTGAAATATTTGTGATGTGTTTAATGATTCTGGTGTTAAACTGCCGGTCAGTGCTGTAGTACATTATTCCAGTGAGGTGCTGGTGGTTTTCAGTGACCTATTTCTTGTGTGATTATATTGGGTTTTACTAGAAGGAAAAATGAAACAATCTCATTGGGCTTAAGGGATAATGGTCAGGTTTGGCGGTAAGCTCATAAAAAAACAAAAGCGTCTTTTGAGAAAAGGTTGGAAAAGTTATGTAGAGGCAGAGCCACAGCGTGGCTAATTAATGATCTACAAGACGACAAGCATGATGCCATTGATGGTGGCGTTAAGGTCAAAGTTGCAGTTTTGGAATTAGATCTGTTTTAGCATTTACATTTACATTAACATTAACACATTTGGTAGACGCTCTTACCCAAAGCGACTTACAAAGTTTCTGTCATTGCATAGAGCCTTACACTGGGTTACTAGGTTACTAACTAGGTACGTTACATTTTTTTGGTGGGCGTTGGGGAGGTTTAACCCAAATATCAAAGGAACACATAGGTCTTTAGTCCTCGTTTAAAGATTGCCAGTGACTCGGCTGTACGGACATCTAAAGGAAGTAAGTTTTAAGCAAAGCTTTAGCAAACTGTACAGATGAGGAGGTAAGAGAGCGGGAGAGACTAATAAAGGACTAAATTGCTGCTGTGCCACAGTCTTTAGGTAGAGATGACGCACATGCTAAAGTAGTTAGTAGTTTTTTGGCATTGTCTGGGTAATAGACTGACAAGTTGGTGAAAAAAAGCCAATTCAGCATTCAACTACAAAATAAATCTTGAATGAAGATCATGTTAAGTCTACAGATTAATAAGCAAGTAATTCAGTGTTATGGTTGGAGTTAAGCTTAAAATAATGGCAATAATACTTCATGATTTTTTTCAACCTATGTTTTGGTAATGCCGATACAGATCAGAGTAATCTACTTATTTTTACTTTCTCAAGAAGATGGCACTTTATTTAGCTCTGATTATTGTTCCATGCTTTTCCAAAAGCTATTAGATGATTTGAAACGAAATGCATTAGCCAGCTAGATCTAGCATGAATACAGAAGAGCGGGTGTTTTTTATTTTAATTTTTTTTTTTACATTAGAAACATTCATCTGTACAGCTATAAGTAAGTGGCTTGATTGTCAAGAACAACATACTGAGTAATATACAAAAATACAAAAAAACCCCCAACTTTTTACTAGCCTAGCCAGCGATGACCTCCTTGTGCTGAGTTTTATGTTTAAGATGTTTTATTAAATGACTTGTATTTAATGCATTTCATGGTTTTTGTATTTTGTGATGTAGCACATTTCTCACTTGCTGCACATTTCTTGTTTGCACACTGCTCATTTGCACATAAGATTAAGACTCTTGCACTTTAGACCATAAACAATCATAATCACACTCTTTGTCTTATCATTATGCTGCTATTCTGGTTTCATACTGTCTGTTTCCAATTATTCTGCTGCTGCCATACCCACATTATATTTTCACATTTCTATACTTTTATATTTTTTTACATCACAGTTTAATCTTTCATTTTATAAATTTGGTTCCTATGTAATTTAAATTTCTATTTTGATTCAATTTGTTGTTTATTTTAATTGCAAATTATATCTCTAAAAAAACTTTGCTAATAAAACTTTGCTTCCAAAGAGCCAGACTTGTATTTTTAATGTAGTCTTAGAGGAATAGTTCTCCAGGCTTCCTGAAGGATTTGATGTCTCTGATTTCACTCCAGTCCCTGTACCTAAATAGTTTCAGATGAATGTTTCTGGTTTGTTAAGCCACACAGTGACCTATGAATCATTAAAGTATTAAAAAACCCATCTAACTTAATGCATGAACCAGTGAGAAACAGGTGCAGATGATGACAGATGATCCAGTGGTGATTAGTATACCGCTGATGCTGAATGCTGAGTGGTTGAAACAGACGAGAGGGGAAATGAGGTTGCTGCTGAGGTTGCTACATACAGTAAACAACCAAAAATTATTGCATTTTTAGGCACTTTGCAACCTGTTGCAGTATTTGTTTACATTTCTTTAATGTATTCTACACAATTGAATTAAATTTAATATGAAGAAATCAATATTTATGACACATAATATCACAAACCAGGACTGGAGCATTGGTTCCTGTGTGTGTGTGTGTGTGTGTGTGTGTGTGTGTGCTTTCCTGTACAAAGAAAAAACACAAAAAGACCTGTGGCGTAATCCTTTAAAATGTACATTATGCCTAGTTTAAGGGTAATAAATTTGGATTGGGATTAATTCAAGGCTAATGTCAGCATTCATGTTCAGGGTAAAGGTTGAGGCAATGTGAAAAATTTGCAATTATCCTAATTTAGGGTTTGTCATGGACATAAATCTGTGTTAGGTCGACACCTGCATGTAAGCCACCCTGCCTTGGAATCCTTAACCTATGCCTAATCTCTACTCTATCTTAACTACGGATATTACAAAAGCCTCGCAGTGACCTTAACCTCAGACTAAACTAAACTTTCATTCAGTCTCGATCCTTCCCCAGATGTGATCCTCACTTGTGGCGGAACCATTAAAAAAAGGAGCTCTAGCTCAGCAGGGGATCTCCATTCAGCATGAGCACAACGGCCCAGCAGTGTGTATGAGTGACGAAAAAATCTAAAAGCACTCCATAATAACCCTAACGCATGCACAGCTGCTGAACACTGCAGATGCCACTTCCTGTGGGAGGGATCCACAGGGGAATAATGATGGCTTTGATTGGATGGTTATGAGAGACTGACACTTCCTGTCCTTTTGTACAAGTGCCATTGTGCAGGCGACAGGATATGGGTGTGAGGCAGGGTAAGAAACATCTGCTGAGATCCAACATTAAGAACACCACCACCTGATTTGCATATGCCAAGTCATTAATCATAAAAGCAGAACCATTTTTTTGTCAAATGTATTAAAAAGAATGGTAGCACTTATAGTGTCTGTTTCTTTACACCGTCACCCTATTACAGATTGGATTAAAGCATATTTTGTACATGTTTCCTAGAAACACAAAGGAGTCCAACGCTTGTCTTAACTTTAAATCCTCAAATGAGTGAGTATGTTTGTGTATAAGCATGGATTATTTTGGCAAAGACTGAAAATGATTTTTAAAAAAAAGTACAAAAGATTCAAATAATCACAAGGGTGCAACGAGGGGCCTTCAGATAAACAGCTCATGTAAAAGAATTTTGCATGTAAGAGATTTGATAAGACGCAACAGAAGATCCTCTACAGAATCTGCACAGGTTCATGTTTAGATTCGTACATATTACATCTGGACCATGATCTGTCGGTTGATGGCTAAAATTGGTTATGATCATAAAACTAGTGAAGGGAAGGAGTGACATGATTGATCTCGAGGAAATCACAAGACTAGAAGTGCTTCTGCATTCTGTATCTGGTATAGAAGGATCAGCTGGTTTGCACTACAGAAGTCAAATTTCTCATGTCAAATGAGAAAGGACTGAAATATCAGTTAGGTATTTAGGTATTTATCAGTTAGGTACTGGGCCCTTTTAAGAGAAAGAGTTGAATAAATGACCAACATGTTATGAGAATCATACCTGGTAACTGAATTCCTCACAAACATGCATTTTTAAACAGAATGATCAGTGAATTCGCTATATCACATTATCCAATATCACAGCAAGATTTTAGGAATATACATCACCTCTGTTTCTCTGGAGTTCGGTTTTAGGTCATAAGATACAATGGGAACGTGATGGGTCATCTACCAGAAATGCCACGATCCGAGAAGCAAACTGGTTCTAGCAAGTTTAAGTTGCTCACATCCTAGTTCTAGCAATTCTAGCACACTATCAAACTAGTTCTTGCAACTCTAGCATACAACTAACCTGGTTCAAGCAAATGCTGCATACTCTTTACTTGTTTTTGTAACTGTAGCATACTCTCAACCCGGTTCTAGCAACCTTAGCTTATTCACAGCCTCACTCTAGCAACCTTAGCATAATCTTAACCTGATTCTAGTAACTCTAGCATACTCTCAACCTGGTTCTTGCAAACAAATTTAAAAATTCAAATTAAATTTTTGTTTGTCACATACACAGTACGATATGCAGTGAAATGCTTATGATAACTAACTTAAAAAGCAAAAACAAAGAAAAGGTGGTTGGAGCAGTCGTGACGGCAGCCGACCTCACACCGGCGCCATCTTGGTCAACATAGGATAGTCTTAACCATGTTCTACTTTAGCACTTCTAGTACACTCTTAACCTTGTTCTCCCAACTCTAGCATACAATTAACCAGGTTCAAGGAACTATAGCATATTCTTAACCTGTTTTCTGTAACTCTAGCATACTCACAGCCTCACTCTAGCAACCCTAGCATAATCTTAACCTGTTTCTAGGAACTTTAGCACACTCTCAACGTAGTTATAGCAACATTAGCATATTCTTAACCTGACTCGTGCAAAAATAGGATAGTCTTAACCAGTTTCCAGCAATTCTAGCACACTCTCAGCCTGGTACTTCCAACTCTAGCATACAATTAACCTGGTTCAAGCAACTATAGCACACTCTCAACCTGGGTCTAGCAACATAAGCATGTTCTTAACCTTGTTCTTGCAAATCTAGGATAGTCTTAACCAGATTCTAGTAACTCTACATTACTGACAACCTCAAACTAGCAATCCTAGCATACTTTTAACCTGGTTCTAGCAAATGTAACATACAATTAACCTGGTTCAAGCAACTGCAGCATACTCATAACCTGTTTTCTGTAACTCTAGCACATTCACAACCTCACTCTAGCAACCTTAGCATACTCTTAACCTGGTTCTAGCAACTCTAGCACATTCTCACAAACTGGTTTTTAGCAACATTAGCATTTCCTCAACCTGATTCTTCCAAATCTAGGATAGTCTTAACCAGGTTCTAGCAATGCTAGCATACTCACAACCTCTTTCTTGCAACATGAGAATCCTCACTACCTAGATCTAGCATAGTCACAGCCTCACTCTAGAAACATTAGTATATTCTTAACCTGGTTGTTACAAACATAGGATGGTCCTAACCAGGTTGTAGCAATTCTAGCACTCTCAATCTGGTTCTTTCTACTCTAGCATACAATTAACCTGTTCAAACAACTCAGCATACTCAACCCGTTTTTATTTATTTTTATTTTTTGTAACCCTGGCATACTATTAACCTGGTTCTCGCAAACTCAGCATACACCTAACCTGGTTCAAACATCTGCGGCAAAAATTAACACATTTTCTATACCGCTAGCACACTCACAGCCTTACCTAGCAATGCTAGCACACTCTCAAACTGTTTCTAGCAACATTAGCATATTCTTATTCTGGTTCTATCAAATCTAGGATACTCTTAAGCAGGTTCTAGCAATGCTAGCATACTCACAATCTCTTTCTTGCAACACTAGCATCCTAACAACCTAGTTCTAGCACACTCACAACTTGGTTCTAGCAACATTAGCATATTCTTAACCTGGTTCATCCAAATCTAGAATAGTCTTAAACGAGGTTCTAGTAATCTAGCATATTCACTGCCTGGTTCTAGCAATGCTAGCATACTCACAACATCTTTCTTGCAAATCTAGCATCCTTACAACCTAGTTCTAGCATACTCTCAACCTCACTCTTGGAACACTAGCATACTATTAAACTGGTTCTAGCTACTATAGCATAATCTTAACATATTTTCTATGCCTCTAGCACACTCACAGATTCTGTCTAGCAACACTAGCACACTCTCAACCTGGTTCTCGCAACATTAGTATCTTCATAACCTGTTTTTTGCAAATCTAGGATAGTCTTAAACAGGGTCTAGCAACTTTAGCATATTTTAATCTGGTTCTAGCAATTCTAGCATACTCATAACTTCTTTCGTCCCATGCATAACCTCTTCCTTGCAACTCTAGCATACACTTAATTTGGTTCTTGCAAATATCGCATACTCACAATCTCACGCAATTCTGGCATACAACATTCTAGGAAATTTTGCATACTCAGAACATGATTCTTGCAACTCATAACTTTCTTCTAGCAGAAAGGAGAGGACCAAGCACAGACTCTTGTGGAACACCAGTAAATAATCTGGTGCAACTCAAACATACTCAGAACCCGGTTCTTGCAAAACTTGCCTACTCTTAGTCCTGTTTTAGAACTTCCAGCACACTCTCAACCTGCTTCTACCAACTCTAGCATAGTTTTCAACGTGGTTCTTGCAGAGATCCAAGCTGAGATAACAAAGCATATATCCTTGTGGAACATCCTTGTGTTCAGTCTGGTGGGAATCTTGACTGTTTTATCGAATCATCCATCTTCAGTAACGATGTTATCCTGATCAGACTCAAAAAACTCGTCATGAGGTGAGAATACACCCTGGATTACACTAAAATGAAATTAGTTGCTGATATGTGAACCTATCTAGATATATATAGATGTTTGGAGCTTTCACTTTAATGTCATTAGGTCTTGCTGACTTCTCGGTGACCTCTGTAATATCAATAAAATAGTCATATCAATCATTTCAGTTTTTAATTACACACCCCATAATATTCGTTATATTATAATGAGTAGCTCATTATATTATTCTTTACTAGTCACCTAATTATCCTTGTCATGTCATTGAATGCAAGTAAATTGAGATGAGAGAAACAGCTATAATTGGCACGAATCTGAGCAACCTCAAGTTGACATTAATGTGTGCGAACACACACACACACACACACACACACACACATGTTGCTATAGCAGTGCATGGGTTTAAGATGATGTGCACTGTGTGTGTGTCACACATTTTATCACACACACACACACACACACACACACATTTTTCTGTTCATCTGAATTTTCCATTAGCGTTTGCAAAGATAGAGCATGTGTTGCTTCCTGCTGCTGCAAAAGCACAACCACAGCAGCTAACCAGTAACTCAGCTTCAGTAATAACACACACACACACACACACACACTTTAGCACTAGTGAGCACTTCGGTTTTGTTTTTCCATGGTGTAATGTTTGTGACTCTTACACCTTCAAGACATTTGACCTTACTCTGGCGTCTGTGCAAATGCCTCTGCGCTCTGATGAACAGTTTGGAGAACAAACGAGAAGAAACCATCGAGGAACTTTGAGAGAGAGACAGAGAGATATAAATGGATGATACAAGTTCAAATGTGCATTAGAAAGAAAAAAAAAGATAATTAATTGGTTATCTCATCTTAGATGACTGTTAT
The DNA here is from genome assembly GCA_030068045.1 of Platyallabes tihoni. NCBI lineage: Eukaryota > Metazoa > Chordata > Actinopteri > Siluriformes > Clariidae > Platyallabes > Platyallabes tihoni. Next base: position 3,332,085 of record JAQQZS010000005.1, on the reverse strand, counting down.
CAGGATGTTTGGGGTTTGGGTTAAATTTGTGCTGAATTCACATTTTTAAAAACCATTTTAGCTCATTATGTTTGAGTTCTTTAACATTCTTTTTAGGATAGCATTGATTCACTAATTTGCTTAAAAAATAACTTTTGCATATTTACATAGAGGAAACAATGTTGTATTCTACAATATACATATATATTGTGGAATCATATACAGTATTATTAAGTGTTTTGGGTGAAACATTTGCATGTTCTTGGGTATTTCTGAACATCCTGTTCTTATCAGGCTAAGCAAAGAATGTGTGCAATATCCATCAAAATATCTTTTTTTCTCTCTCTCTTCCTCTCTTTTGACTAAGCAGCTGTAGATATGTCTGTGTGTGTGTGTATGTGTGTGTGTGTGTGAGAGAGAAAGAGAGAGATTGAGAGAGAGAATATATCAATGCATGTTCATGTGTGTGTGTGTGTGTGTCTGTGTGTGAATTTTGTTTTAATATATCTTAGTGATGACCGAAATGTCCAAACAAGAATAGGAATCTCTAATAGGGGGCATTTGGCTGGTACAACCGCCTTTTTGTACACACACACACGCACGCACACACACACTCTCTCTCCCATACAAACACACAAGTACTCAGAAACTCTCTGCACTCATAACATTTTCCTGCAGCTTATCACACACACTGATGCCATGATTTGAATGCTAATCTTTAAGGTTGTCTGTGTCTTCATGTGTCTCTATGTGTGTGTGTGTGTGTGTGTGTACATCTTAACTCACTGTTGATGAAACACATGACGCATTCCCCCATACTTAACCCTCCAACCCATCCAACATTAGTGTGTGTACATTTGCGAGTCTGTACATCGTGAGAGTATTGTGTGTGTGTGTGTGTGTGTGTGTGTTTTGTTAGCATGATGAATGGGAGTTGGAGTGTTTGTTTGACCCAGGCAGTCTGGCAGGGATGGTACAGGAGCCTCCACCCTCTCTCCCTCGATCGCTGATGGCAGATCCAGATGTGAAGGCAGACTACGAGGAGACAGAGAGGGCAGGGGGTCTGAGAGAGGGAGAGAGAGAGAGAGAGAGAGCAAGTGGGAGGAAGAAAGTTGTGAGGGAGGAAAAAAAAAAAGCTAATCTCAGCATTCAGGAAACCTCTCTCACACACACTGAGAAGCCAACAGCTGATTTCTTTACACCCCATATCTTAAAACTTTTGTATCCCTTTTAAATATCCCTTTCAAGGTCGAATTTGTTATTTATTCTTATTATTATGACGGCCTTCGATCTATACATAGAGATAAATACAACCCGCACCCCCCCCCCCCCCCCCACCCCACCAACAACACCCCCACACAAGTTACTCTAGTTAGATAGACATTATAATTACTACAAATATTACTTATGTGCGGTAATTTCACTCATTTGTATAAGCTCTGAGAGTCTGGCTGGTGGAATTTTTTTTTTGTCCAGTTTGACCTTTAAAACATTTACATAGCTTTACTGAAAGAGAACAATGCAAAATGTCACGTCCTCCTATCATCAAGTGGGTCCCCCTTACAACCCGGGGACCAATGGTGGAGCACACACACATATACACACATACACACATACACAAAGCCATATAGGGGTCAGGGGTAGCTCAGTGGTTAAGGCATTGGACTACGGTTCAAAAGATCCCAGGTTCAAACCCCACAACCACCAAGTTGC
>JAQQZS010000005.1:3315232-3328596 GCA_030068045.1 Platyallabes tihoni | reverse complement strand
AGTTTCCTAAATCACTTTTAGTCTAAGACTCCCAGCTAGGACTTTTTAAGCTAAGATAGGAGCTCTCTGAGAGAATTTGTGAATACGGGCCCAAGTCTTTAAGTGATCTCTATCATAATTCATTTTCCTGACCACATTTCCTCCAAAACGTTGACGGTTCATGTTGTGATAATGTCTTGAAGGATTTTTAATGCAGTCATTTCAAATCTCCTTAGTTGTTTTTTTTTCTTGATGCAGCTCAATAATTTGACCTTTCTGAAATTGTAACCTTTTTTTTGGCCAGGCAGTGTATTTACACCAAGTCATGTGGGACTTGGTACAAGTGTACTAAATGTACCAAGTGTACTAAATAGAAAATGGGGCCCCAGAGTATAAGACAAGTTTTTGAATTAGATCTGTTTTTTTTTTAAGCATTAATAGCTGTAGATAAATCAGAATACTGCTTGTCTTTGAAATGTTCCGATATGGAAGCTGTATTACTTGAGATTTGATTAGCTTGCTACCTTACTTGGAGCAGCATCTCTGACTGTACCATTGGGAAAAAAACTATTCTACTTTTACTACTAATAAGAATAAAACAACAAAGAACAAAATTGGTTGTTTAGTGGTTAGAAGTGTCGCCTTGCATGTTCAGGGTTGGGGGTTGAAATCACACGTCTGCTCTTTCTGCATGGAGTTTGCATGTTCTTGCTGTGTTTGGTGGGTTTCCTCCCACAATTGAAACACATATGGTGTAGACTGTTTGGCATTTCCATATTGCCCACAGTGTGTGTGTCTGTGTATGTGTGTGTGTGTGTGTGTGTGTGTGCCCCGCGTTAGAATGGCACCTTACGCTGTAAGCTCTCCGAGCCAGGCTCCAGACCGCCTGTGACCCTACACAGGATAAGTGGTATAGACGATGGATGGATAGATACATCTACTTACTCATGAAACGTGATTCCACCTTCTTTACTGACTGCGTTGTTGTTGAGCTGGTCAAATTTGATATGCATACTTATGGATTCTGCTGGAAAACCACACAGATGCACATAATGCACAGTTCTTAGTGTTGAATAAACACTTAGAGTGTTAAAGTAACACCCAGATAACACCCATTTTATGCGCGTCAAACTTTGAAAGTGTTAAATCAACACTGGGGGTTTTATATTAATGTTTTATGAAACATTAGTATAGTGGTGAATTGCAAGATGAGATTTCTCAAAGAATTATTTTAGCTATACAGTAACGCGCTTACACGGGATCTTATAGGAAGGTGTGTGTACGCCTATCAGCCATAACAATACATCCATTGACCATTAGAACCACCTAGGTTTTGGGTTTCGCAGGGCCTCTGGGTGTGTATTGTGGTGTCTGGTACCAGGCAGGGGATCCTTTTGGTGGTGTTGGTTGCTGGATGGGGCCCCCGTGGATCAGACTTGTTTGTTCAGTGCATCTCATGGGTGCGCAATTGGATTGGTGTCTGGGGAGTTTGGAGGCCGGCTCGGTGGCTTTGGGCTCTTTGCCTGCTGGGCCCTGTGCATGGTAAAAAAAAAAGAAGAAAATTTTCAGCTATTTGTTCTGCATTGGCTTATTTGTGGGATTTGGGTGTACTAGATGTGCCTACGACTTCGTTCGCATGAAATTTTATTGCACACTCATAATCATGTATTAAAATATGTACAGCGCCATATGTTGAATCTTACGATGAGCTAGTGATTTTTTCAAGGATTCTTTAATTTTTTTTTTTAATGAAATAAAGGTGTTTCCATTTAAATCTTCTCTTCCAGTGGGCCGATTTAAGTAAAACAAAAGCTATATGTTACCTCAAGCTCGCCTAAATACACCTATCAAAACCCCATTAAAATTAATTCAGTAGTTTTTATGTGATGCATGCACAAACACACAGACAGACAGACAAAAATTCCAAAAACCATCTTGATGTGTTCTATTACTCATCTTATATCCACCCAAATGATTTTTTTGCAAATATCTTCAATGACACACCAACTTTACAGTTTTATTATACTGTATATATAGATGTGCATGTGAATATGTTATAAACAAAAGTTTATACTTTTGTATATCAAGTTGAAAATTGCCATGCATTTTTCATAAAGATGGATATTAAGTTTTGTCTAAAAACTGCATTCTTTCTGAATCTGTCTCTCTCTCTCTCACTTCAGGTCAATCCTTAAGGTCAGTGAAAAACTTAGCTTGTTTGTTCTGACACACTATGCTTCTTTTTTCTAGCCACTGAATGAATCAACAATAGACCTTGAACCCAGTAAACAAGTTTCACAACAAGAAGAGCCTTATTAATATCATTAAACATAACGAAGAATTCACTCTCGCTCAGCCCACGTGAACTCCAGAAATAAACCCGTTCAAGGTGGCTGAGTTAGAAAAATGACCTAGATAGTAAAGCTTTAGCCTTGGGTCTGACCCTGGATGCTTTCAGCTCTTTCCCTAAACAATCCCAGTTAATCCAGAACATTTGGACGCGCTTCGCTGGTAAGGAGTGTGTAAGCATGGCCGGCGAAGCATGCTTCTCTCCTACTGTCTATGAGAGCTGATAAGTGTTTAACCTCTGATAAAACAGTGTGGGACAAACAAAGTCAGCTGGGACATGTGACAATCAGGCTGGCAAGTCAGGCTTGACCCTTGACCTCTGACCCAGTCATGTGATGTGCCCCCCGAGGATGTTTCGTTGAGTGTTCGATGATGTATGAAATGAATGTTTGGCATCGGAGATGGAAAGGAGGAGGAGGAGGAGGAGGAGGAGGTTGTGAACTGTATAGGATTGTATATCTGCATTTCACACACACACACACACACACACAGTGCCTGAGGCAGCATTTTTCCAGACAACTCCAGAATTTCAGATACAAAGCTCCCTCTGTAGAGACACCTGGGAACTGAACACACACATACAAATACACAAATACAAGGACACAATTATATGTCAAAAGGTCAAAAATACAATTCTACATACACAAGGGTTCAGCTGGTTAATTCAGATATAGCAATAGCTGTGTAGCATTTTCAGGAGAAGGAAAAGAAAAGATGGCACAGTGGAAGGAGCTGTGTACTGAGACGCAGTAATTGCAGATAAGTAATTACACACGGGGCAAGCGAATACTGCGATTATACCCACGTTCAAGGCTGCGCACATGTGCACGCCGCAGCCGAATACGTTTAACTAATCCGCCGAGGGCTTGAATAGGCAGCCATGTGGTAGTGGGAGACTTTTTTTTTTTTCAAGCTCCCAGCAGGGCAATTGACTCGGAGCTAGCGGGGCTGATGAGGGAAAGTGTAGGCTAACGTGTTAAGATAAGAACATCTGCTCTGATAATGGCAGCCAGCGGGACGCGCTGGAAGAATCAGCTCCCATAGAAGTCAGACAAAATAGCACAGGATTCTAGATGTAGAATTCAAATTCAGCATTCCCTCCTCATCCTCGTGATGAAGTCTTTATTGACATGTTAGAATGTAAAATCAGTGTAATATATTACGATATATTACACCACAGCACTGTTGAATGCTTGGTCAGGAGGTGTTTTCCATAACAGTAGCTCTGACAGATGTTCCAGCTGTAACTCAAATCCCAGGTTCATATTAATGCGCTCATTTTAATATGATATTGTTTCTATAGTAACAGCCTGTTTACAGTGACTTGTATGGTAGGTACAGTACAGTACGTCGTCTACACCCAACAATGAAAGGATTTTAAAACCCTGATTTTTTATTTATTTACCATAAGTCACCATAAGTCTCATAAGAACTAGGGAGTTTCTTTGTAACATGAAAGGCTGCTTTTGTTTTTTTGTTTTTTTTGCTCATTAACTTAAGAAATAACCCTTTCCAGGATGTACCCTGCCTTGTGCCCTAAGCCTCCTGGGATAGGCTCCAGGTCCCCGCGACCCTGAATAGAGGATAAAGCGGTATAGAAGATGACTGACTGACTGACTTAAGAAATAATTACTGTTTAAAGATGGTTCCAGAAGTGGTTTTGTCTTGAGGATGTTCAACTTAGCTAAATTCTGAATTAAATAGATAAAACGTGTGACGTGTCGTTCATGAAAATATTTCAAATAATGTAAACCTTGACAAACCTTGACCTGCTTGTACAATACATGCAGATGGTCCTCATGACCGCATTTAGTTTGTGACATTAAAATAAAAAATTGCTTTGGTGTAAAATTAATAAAAGATAGTAGAACATGTTTTTATGGAGATATAATCAAAGTCAGGGGGCCAAAGGAAACGAGAGATATATGTGACTGATACCATGTAATCTGACACGAAGCAGAATTATTTTTAATACTTATAAGGAACTCTCACTCACTCATTGTCTATACCACTTTATCCTGTATACATGGTCACTGGGAGCCTATCCCAGGAGACTTAGGGCACGAGGTGAGGTACACCCTGGATGGGGCAATTTGGGAGCACACCAATTAACATAACCTGCATATCTGTGGATGGAAACAAGAGTTCCTGGAGGAAACCCACCAAGCACAGGGAGAACATGAAAACTCCATGCACACAGAGATGGGAATCGAACCCAGACCCTGGAGGTGAACAATAATAATAATAATACTAAAAATGCATTGTGCAATAAAACCTTTAAATGAATAAGTTGAACGAATGTATACAAGTTTAAGTTTCAGTTATTTCTTACATGTACCGTACAGGACAGTAAAATGATCTTTTGGCATATCACAGTTAGAGAGCTAAAGGGTAGAGTGCAGGGCCAGTCTGGATATAGCGCCCCCTGGAGCAGATATCGTTATGAGCCGTGCTCAAGGGCCCAACATTGGCAACTTGGCAGCGCTGCGGATGAACCTTCAACCTTCCGATCAATAACTGTTTGAACCACTACCACCACCAAAAATAAATAAATAAATAAATAAATAAATAACACCCACTTGCCTTGACATAGGAAGTAATGCAATTCATCAGCTTGGTATTATTTCATATTAGTAAAAATTTAATGGCATGCTTTCATTTACTGTATACTTCTTTCACCCTGGACAGGGTGCTAATCCATATACTGTACACACATGCATATACACACACACTCACACAAGCATTTTGGGAACACCAATTAGCCTAATCTGCATTTCTTTGGACTGTGGAAGGAAACCCGGAGTACTTGGATGAAACCCACCAAGCACGGGAAGAACATGCAAACTCCATGCACACAGACCCTTAAGGGGGGAATCGAACCCAGAAACCTGGAGGTGCAGAGCAACAGTGCCTGTAGAGATGATGCCATCGTTTAGGAGGTTAAAAAGTAAATTACACTTACATTAACATTTTCAAAATTTGGCAGATGCCCTTATCCAGAACGATATACTGTACATGCATTATTTTTATACATCTGAGCAGATGTGGGTTAATGGCCTTGCTCAAGGGCCCAACTATGTCAGCAGCTTGGCAGTGGTGGGATTTGGTTGAAAATGCAACAGGAACGTCCTGAGTGACAGAAACGATCACTCTGATGTGAGATCCTGGTGAAGGTGAAGTTAATGGCACTACGGTGGTGTCCATATATTACAGTTCTCCCTGTGCACAAAACATGTGATATCAATAATTAGTTTGAGCCTAGCTGGCTAAAGAGTTGTGTTAATTATAATCACCTGGTTCGAAAAATAGCTCAGTTTTCAGATTTATACTGTTATGATATATTTATGTGCGCTCAATTTCATAGCAGTTACGCAGTTAAGCAAAATCCTTGAAGATGAATCACTGAATAATAAGGTGATGCTGAAGAGGTTAACCCACTCCGACAGAGTTTGCGGGAGAATAGATTAAATAAACGAATGGAATTAATCTAAATAAAATGCTTAAATAATAAAAAAAAAAAAAAACACAAATCCTGACAGTTTTATGCCAGACTGCTAATTTATTAGCCTCCAGGACTCATTGTAAAGAACCTGAAGTGCATCATTTCCTCAAAAATGTCCTCAGAAGCATTTGGGCTGACTTGCATCTGTCAGGAAATTATATATTTAAAAAAAAAAAAACAACACTTTTGTACGATTATAGCCTAGTTAATGAAAAAAAAAAAGACGATATAAAGACACACACACACATTCGTCGAGTGTAACAGTGCTGAGCCTCATTCGCCTCCTCCTTTCCCCCCCTGCTAGGGGACCCACAGCTGCGCAAGCCAGGTGCGTTCCACCCCAACACACACACACACACACACACACACACACACACACACACATGCACACACACACATACACACATACACACACATACTTCCACCCACCAACGGCCCCAGCAGGAAATGCCTAATACCCGTTTTAGAATGATGCCACTGTGCCAGCGTGACAGGGTGCCCGTCCCCGTGGGGACTGAGGCCTGGAGGCTGTCACCACGGAGACTGTCACCACCAGGCCAACGCCTGGCAACAGCAACTGCAGACACAGATAAAGTGTGACACGATATCCGATTGCATTTTACTAAAATTTTAAGTGCGCAATGCTCACTCGGAACATCTTATAACAAAGCTGCGACAATTTTATTTATATTCAGTGCTTATAAATGCCAGATTTCTCATGCATCGGGGGCGTGGCCAAATGATTCACCACTACCACCTGAACTCTGATAGAAATTTACATCTCAGATAGGTTTATTACTCCTGTGTGATTTAGATATCTGTTCATTCAGGCATCAATCTTCATTAACAGTTTTGTTCTTTTCATCAGGGTGATGGTGGATGTCGAGCAGGCATGCTCAGTGTAGGGAAGGAATATGCCCTAGATAGGACATTGGTATTATTCCTTATTTTTAAATCTAAATATAGATATACTCTGCCAAAACACAGCACTGGTGCTGATCTTATTATTATTATTTTTAATGTTATATATATAATATAGAAAATGTGTGTGCTAAAAGAAGTTACATGCAATGTACATGACCAATCTTGCTTCCTTCAAAATTTCAAGTTGCTAACTTCAGCCATTTTGGAGAGATCATTTTATATATGCCCCCAAAATAGCGTTTTACTGTCTCAATTCAAACAATAATCATTTAAAATGCACATTATTCATATTTCTTTATGGTATTGATACTAAAATTGGTGCAAGCTTCTAGAAGCACATGACCAGTAAAAACTGTTGCTTAAATTAAAGTACAAAATTAAGGATTCCCCCCCCCCCCAAAAATCTGTAGTGTCCGTAACCATGCCAAATTCATGTTACGGACACTACGTCTAGATGAGACACTTTCTAGCACAAATAGAGAGATAATGCGGAGAGCATTAGTACAGTGCTTGTACAGTGTTTTGCACATTTTCTAGAAAAATACTGGAGATTTCAGAGCTATCAAATAACACGCGTGACATTAGGTAATTAAGAGCAACAACAACAGTCAGTTGTGATTTTAAGACATGAAGATCAGCTGTTCTGGAACAATTCCTGCACGAACAGTATTGTCAAGGGCATTGGCAAAACTGTCTCACATGAAGACCTTCCCACCAAAACTTAACTCTGCTGCAGAGGAGAAGTTCATTTAGAGTTACCAGCCTCAGAAATCACCAATTAACAAACAGAATTAGAGCAATCAGATTAGAGCCGTTATGAAGCTTTACAGAGCAGAAGTAGCAGATATACATCTCAATATCAACTGTTCAAAGGAGATTATTGTGTATTTTGGATGAACGCCTTCAGTATTGTTTTACAGTGTAGAAAGAAATAAACATCAGGAAAGACCATGGAGTTAGAAGGGGTGTCCAAACTTTTGACTGGTAGTGAATGTTCTCCTGGTGCTTAGTGAACATCACCCTCAGCTTACTTACCTTGGACAAACTGACAATCATAAGTTATACATTGTTTCTCAGATTTTTCAAACATACTGTATCATCCCTTTTTATTATTATTCTGTAAAGCTGATTTGCAACAATGAGCATTATTTAAAGTGCTATATAAATAAAATGTAATATAATTGAATTGAACTCCCCTTACTGAAATGGTAACGGGACTGCTGGAAAGTCCTGTGTCAGGTAAATTAGTGTAGAGTAGAACACTGAGTAGTCTGTGAATATATCTTACACACAGACCTAGTAAATACGTTTAGAACCCTTTAAGCAAGTAATGAAATATCTCAGGAGTAGATGCTACTTTAGTGTTTTATACGTTTATAAAACCTAAAACCTAGACCTGTTACCGTCTATTACAGTACAATGGTCTTATTTTTTTTAAACACCTGCTAATAGGAATAAACTTCAATATTCTACATCATATTAATCAACAATCAGAGTTAGCTTTTAAAAAAAAATAAAAAGGGATTAGCCTGCACAAAACATAAGTTTCTCAGAGGCCACTATACACACTCCTACACACACTGCACTGGGGAAAATTTAGCATAGCACACCCACCCAAACATTATAATTTTGCGAGGTGGGAGGAAACCAGAGAATCTGTTGGTAAAAAAAAAAACAAGTGCTTGTAGAGACAAACCCAAGCTCAGGACTGAACTGGGGACACTGGGACTGAGTATGTGAGGTGGTCCATACTGCTTGTAACTTTTGCTATTACTAGGTGGTTGGTTGCATGTAGAATTAACTACTGTATATGTTGTTGGTGGTGGTTTAGCCATGGGATATACGAGGGGCGTTCAAGTCAAAACAGGACTTGTGATGAAATTTCTGGTGAATGAAGGCATAATCAAGCAATTGACATTTACAGAAGACTTCAAGCGCAGTACGGTGATGAGACTCTTAGTCGCAGTAAAACATGGTTTTCGGAAGGCCGTACGCCCGTGAATGCCGCTCACTGCAGTCGTTCCTGTGAACACTCAGATAGTAGAGCGCCTGATCCTTGAAAATCGACAGATAACGTCATTGACTTGCACAAGGGACGCATCTTTCTGTGTGAACTGTACACACAATCATTCACCAACACCACTTACACATTACAGGAACTCGGTTGGGAATTACTGACTGTCACATCCCCCATTCAGTCCTGAGCTCGCTCCAAGCCATTTCCACATTCATTGAAGGAGTTCCTGGGAGGCCGGCATTTCAGACGTGAACTAGCCAGTCCGATCATGGCTCCAGCGTACTGGGAAAACTTTCTACCTTGATGGTGTCCAAGCACTAGTGAAACACTGGGATAAATGCATTAGTGTAGCAGGAGATTATATAGAGAAATAAAGGGAGTTTTTACTCTCAGGACTGTGTTCTGTTATTCTGCACAATTAAAAGTCCAACTTTGACTTTGATCACACTAAGATTTTCATTATAAAATTTCTCACACTACAAAAAAAAATAAAAATCATAATTGTCTCTTTTTTTTTTTAAACATTTTTTACACTGTGCAGTACTTTGCTGTGATACTGAAAGTCATACAGTGTTAGCATACAAGCATTAACGTTAGCATATTAGGACAGAGATAGCAGTTCAGTGTATGATTAGGGAAATTCGATTTCTCATGAGAAGATGTTCAGAAAGTGTGGATGATAAAGGGTGCACTTACTCATTCTCCACATTTAGTCACAAACAACCGAATTTCCCCCAACTCTCTCTAATTCTCACCCACATCAGACATTAGAGCTAGGCCAGGACATGTGTGTGTACGCGCGCACATGTGTACAAATGTACATCAGCTATTTCTGTCAGCGGCTTACCACAGCACTCACACTCTTGTGCATTTCTCATAGACCCAGCAGCCCAGGGCAGATACGCACATTGCCGAAAATATACCCCGAAAAATGTCGATGCTCAGTCTTTCCAAGTTATTAAATACGTCTAGATGTTTGCAGGTGTATATATATATATATATATATATATATACACACACACACACACACACACACAAATACAGTGATGCAAAGGTGGAGTAAAGGGGAAAATAAAGCTTCTAGAATCAATACTTCCTTTGGGTAGATAGTATGATAAGGTGAGAAATATGTGTATGAGAATAATCATTACAAGTTTCCTGTCTTGTAAAAAAAAAAAAAAAAAGTATAAATTGAGAAAATAAGAAACTAGGCCGTCGGTCATCAAGCAGACACACTGACCAATCAGAGCGAAGCAGTCACCTGGAAAGAAAAGACGTTTGTCCAAATGTCGTTATGGCGTAATGGAAACTTAAGCGACGCCAACCACAACAGAGAGTGCAGAGGTGTGTGTTTTTGTGTGTGATGTGCACTTCAAACTTTGCCACGTGCGGTCACACACACTCACCTCTAACTTTTCCATTTACACGATGTCAGACCAGCAGATCTCACCGGATGTTTTTTGAGGTCAGGGGAAAAAATAGCTTGGTACTGAAGATTCTCCTTTATCTTATATATATATATATATGTGTGTGTGTGTGTGTGTGTGTGTGTGTGTATCTCTTTATCTATGTGTGAGGGCAATGGTGAGCTGTGCTTCTGCTATAAAGAGTTCAGAGAAATGCAGCACCTGTAGCTCAGACATCAGAGACAGAAAGTCATTCTGAGTTTTAAAGCGTATTGGCAGTTAGCAGTGTGGTTTCAGTTGTCGTGTACTTTCTGAGTCAAGCCACTCGCTACCACGAACAAATGAACATTCGACGAATGAATGAATGCATGAATGAATGAATGAATCAATAGGCAGCTTTGATGTACAGTATATTCATAAAGCTAATGTATTTAGTGTGAGCTTCAACACAACTTTACCCAGCATCAGTACTGGGATACACAAGTACTTTTCCAAACAGGTCGATATCATGTTGGCCAAGCTGGTAGTACCTAGTAACAGTGAGGTGAAGCAGGTCAACTTAACAAATTATTATTAAAGTAGACATGTCAAAAGTACACTGCTTTGGTCAGAATTACTGGCCTGAATTAAACAAAGATAACATTAAATTTACTGGAACTGAGTTAAGAACTGTCCAACACATTATTTAACCTGGAGGGACAGTGCTGTACCTTCAACATCATGGAAGAAGTTGGCAAGGATGGATGAAAGTGTTCAGAGAACCGTTGTCAAGTTGCAGGCTAAAAAAATCGACAGTAGAAATCTATATAAATAAAAGAAAGTTTTTTTTTTGTTGGATTTTTCCCCGATTTTCTCACTAATTTAGTGTCCAATTCCTCCCTGTCACTAGGGGGCTCCCACATTAAGGCTACTACTACCACTCAGCCGGGAGGGCTGAAGACTATCACGTGTTTTCCTCCGAACCGCGTGACTCCAGCTGACCGCATCTTTTCGAACTGCTCGCTCGAGTTGGGGGCGGCGTAACACACTCGGAGGACAGCGCTATCCGCTCCTTCCGCGTGCGCGAGCTCACAGACGCCCCTGATTGGCTGTAGAGCCCTGATTAATGTGGGAGCACTAAGTACCTCTCATCCTTCCCCTCTGAGAGAACTCGGCCAATCAGTACAGTACAGGCTGTGAGAGGTTACAGCATCACCCGGGAATCGAACCAGTGATCTACGGAAGATAGGGCGAGCACTTTAACACTGCGCCACTCCCACTCGGAGGCCTAAAAGAAAGATTTTGTCTGTACATCTGTCAGAACTCGCTCTTTCAATGATATCTTTACATTTCATACATTGGAGGACCCGAAACCAGTCTCAGAAAAATGCCTGTGTGTCTGTATATCTGTATGTCTGTCCAGCCGATTTTGTCACAGCATCACACAAAACTGACATCTATATAAATAAAAGAATGGTTTTGTCTGTACGCAAAGGTTCTGTCTGTCAAAACTCGCTCTTTCAATATCTTTACATTTCATACATTGGAGTGTCTCAAAAAAACTTCTTTCTGCCTGTTTGTCTGTCTGTCTGTATGTCCATCCAGCTAAATTTCACACAGCATCACGCAAAACTGCCTGAACAGAATTTGCTGACACTTCACTTCACTCCTTCGGTATTTGCCTGAGCTTAAACCTTCGCCAGAAATGAAAGAAAAATGTTGAGTCGAAGGGACGTTACCTCACATAGCGGCGTTATTTTACTCATTCAGCGCTTTTCCCCTCAATGTGCCTGTGGTTATACAGTGTATTACAAGAAGACACAGAGATGAACATACAAATCCTGCACACTCCACACAGACACACACACATGACAGCATGACTCATCATGGTGCGTACACTATGAAAACTGATCCATGCGCCATAAATTCAATTAAAATTTTGAGTAGAAAGAATGTTATAAGCAGTCATTAGCTCACAGCATCTAGTGGGTAATATTTATGCAGGTAATCATTAATAAGTTAGGCAGAGTTCTTCCGTACAGAAAGACAATTAGACATTTACAGTATGTGGGCTTCAACCTGAAATAATAATATCACTGATTACATTAAAGATCATCATATTATTTTTAGCTTTAACCTTTTAACTCTTTCTACAAGCTCTTTACCCATCAATGACGTGTACTAACTCTAGTAGTGAATATAATAGTTTAATAGTGAAACTAAGATCATCTCCATACTCACACAGTTCACAGGAGTGATGAGTGATGAGAACTCACAGGATTAAGACTAAACAGCTGTATGTCCATGAGAAAACTACTTGTTAATGAGATCCATCAGGAAAAAGGCTTCAGTTTGCTAGGGTCAAAGGTCATGTGGTCTGATGAGTCCAGATTGAGCCTATTCCAGAGAGATGGGCGTGTCAGGCTAAGAAGGGAAGAACATGAAGCTATGCACCCATCATGCATAGTGTCCACCATCCCATGCCTCTGGAGGCAGTGTTATGATCTGGGGTTCCTTCAGTTGCTTCAACTTTTCATACGTTTTTTGCTTCTTTCCACATTTGAATCAAAGTGACATCCAATATGCTTTCCAGAGTAGGGTGGATATTCGAACCACCTGTGTTGTTTATCACTGAGAAATAAGCAGCAGATCCTTTAACCTTTTTATCAGAGTCAGTGCAAACTTTGTCTTTTCAGCAATAGCTCTTTTATGGGATCGGACCAGTCGGGTTAGCCTTCTCCCCCCATGTGCATTAGTGAGCCTGGAGTGTCCATGACCCTGGTTCACGGAATCTCCTTCCTTGAACTGCTTTTTGTAGATACTAACCACCGCATACCAGGAACACCAAACAAGAGCTGCCATTTTGGAGTTGCCCTGACAAAGTCATCACAACTTGTCTTTTGTCAAAGTCACTTTTTTCCCCCACTTCCTACATATCAACAGAGACTGTTCACTTTATTCCTACCATATCAGACTCCTTAAATGTTTCCACTGTAACAATGTAATCAATGTTATTCACTTAAAATGTGTTCAAGTGTTTTTATGGCATTGTTGGTTAAAGTTGCACTTTAAAACAGACCGCTTGAAAATTAGAATGTAAATGGTGTCAAACTAAATTGTTAGTATTTCAAATAGAAAATAACAAAAATAATCCTAGATTTTTATTTAATACCGTAGCCAAATTAACCAGAAATAAGACCACCGCAGA
>JAQQZS010000005.1:3275814-3288787 GCA_030068045.1 Platyallabes tihoni | reverse complement strand
GAGTCAGTGAGTATGTGAGTGAGTGAGTGAGTGAGTGAGTGAGTATGTGAGTGAGTGAGTGAGTGAGTGAGTATGTGAGTGAGTGTGTGTGTGTGTGTGTGTGTGTGTGTGTGTGTATTGTAGTTCTAGACGTGTTTGTAGTCTGCGAACTCGAGTCAATCTCCCTTTATCCATTTCTCCACTCTGATTTAGATAAAATTTCCTGGACAAAATTCTACTGCGTTGAATTATACAATAAATAAATAAATAAAAAACACACACTACATCTCTTGTCTCATCTCAAGTGTACTGTATTGTGGCACGATTTAGTCCTTATCGCCTGCTTATCATTCCACAATTAACATAAAACACATATCTTAAAAGATAGAGTAACTGGATTTGATTCGGTCTTTGCCAGATCTTAAAAGTAAAATAAGTATTATCCATAATATTAAAATAATGCATCATGTGAAACAGTATTGTGGAAGAGGTGGAAACAGTTTAACTAGAGCTCTGTTGCAACGTTCCCACTGAGCAGATGTGTGATTTGAGAGAAGCTTACAAATTTGAGAGTGAAAAAAAATAAATAAATAAATCTCTGTGCTTTCCAGTTTTTCAGTTAAAGTACACCATGTTAACTCTGATGATGTTTTCCCTTCGACACTAGAATCTGGCCTGGTCAGCTATATCTCTCTACTCTACAGCCAAAGTTCATCCTCGAGCATCAGCTTCTGGTCTGGTTTCTTGTTGTGTCTCCCCCTAGGGGTGGCCCACTATTGAAATCAAAAAGACTATTTAAAAATAAATAAATAAATAAATCTAATCAAATGAAAAACACAATTTTTTTTTTTTTTGCACATCAGTGCCACAAGCATGTACCTACATAGAAATCCTCTGACTGATGATTGACATGACGTGACACGACCGCACTCTCTTTCACCACCGAGCTCTCTTCATGTTCATGCAGGGCTTTTTTCAGCCTCCATCAAAGATTTCAGTTATTATATATGAGAGCCGCCCTGTACGGGCTGAATAATTCACACGACTCATTTCTCAGCACACGCACACACTCACGCACACGAGAGTGTGCGAGAGTGTACGCGAACACTCGGTTAATAAATGATAACTTGTTAATAATCATTCGCTTAAAAACTTATAACACACACATGCACACACACAATTATTCTAACAATAAATAAAATTCGAGCTCATCAACATCAAAATCAAAGCCTGATTACACAAACACACAACAGTCTGATTCGCTGCTATGAAGCGATGGGGTTATTTTTGATGGTCTGTGTAGGAAACAGGCGTGAAGACGATTTAATTCCCACCTGAGTGGCAGTAATTAGAGGGCCAGAAGCGAACAGATACGTGCACTCTGGAGAAGCGTCCAAATATTAAAAATCTGCTAGCAAGATTGTATAAATAATTACGTTGTGCCGAATGACTATCCGTGTCTCAGTCAGTGCCATTTGGTTTCCCCGTTTCCCTCTGTGATATCCATCCACATCCTTCCACCAATTCATCCATCTATCTGTGTGAGTATGTGTGTGTGTGTGTGTGTGTGTTGTTCATGCCAGTGTGATCTGATCCTTTTCAAATCTTATGTGCATTTTAATATACTGCTGATCTGCTTATACATTTGTACTGTTCATTGGATGTGTGTTTTAAATTCATACCCATGTGTGTGTGTGTGTGTGTGTCCCGCAGGTGCAGTGATGCAGTGTGGTTGCACGCAAGAGCATGAAGCTAAGAGGGAGCTGTGCAGAGTGGAAGCTATTTTTATTCCTCTTACATAACACACACACGCGCACACACACACACACACACGCGCGCGCACACACTCCATCACACGGACAAAAGTGCTGATGGCACTGCATATACATCACCCACCAAAAGATGGAGGGCCGAGAGAGAGAGAGAGAGAGAGAGAGAGAGAGACAGAGGGAGGATGTGTGTGTACGTGTGTGTGTATCTTTCTTTAGACTAAAGTCACTGGTTTTATTTAACAGTGTCACATGGTAACACACTGTGATTAGACTCCTATAACACACGCTGCTGTATTTATATCTGCGTCTTCCTTTTCTGTCTCTCGCACCTCAAAACTGGGGTTTAGAATGATTTCAATACTGAATAAAAATTTATCACGTGAGTTAAGAATCCGACTGAATAATAATTCTAATAATTAACATTAAAAGATATATAAATATGTCTTACTCTGATCATTAATGAAAGCAGAATTTCCATTTCGAATATTAAAGTAAAATCTCTAGCATTAGGAACAGCAAAGCAGCATTTATGTGTTGATGTGTTCTTATACCTCTCTAGTATGATTATGAAAAATATCTAGTTTTTTTTTTTTATTGTAAGTCATACAGTTTATAATTGTATAATCCCTAATATAACTTTTATTTAATTTAAAAAAAAATAGATATATGTACAATACGTTCTATCATGTGATATTGGTGAACTTTCATGTTTTATAAACTTATCTTTCATGACCTTTTACTGCTTCGAATTTCAAATTCAATTACAGCTAAAAAAAATGTTTGTCACTATAATTTAGTGTTTTTTTTAACGCTGTGGTTAGCATCAAATGCTACGCTCATGACAGGTCAAGGTAAGTAATAATAGAATAAACAGTACTTGTATAAATAAATTGAAATAAATACATATATACAGGACAGATAGATAGATAGATAGATAGATAGATCAAATCTATTTAAAAGTGTAAAATATTCCAGATGTGCAAGGTACGCATGTACATGGATCGTTTAAAAATAATAATTTGGGATATAAAAGAATGTAGAATATATAATAATAATAATAATAATAGAAATTATATATTATATAAAAAAATTCTAGTGTTTGTAAGCAACAATAAAACAAAAATTATATATAATTATAATAACATAATAATAGATATAGACAGTTTTAATATAATGTTAATATTAATGCAATTAATATTAATTACAGATGGCACCATATATTTATTTTCCAAAATATATTTTAATGCTAATGGTTTATATAAATATAAATATATATAAACTTTAAAATTAACTTTAAAATAAATAGATATTTTTAAATTATTTATTATGTGTCTTATAAATTATAGGAAAAAATAAAAAAACATTTTTAAAAGTAATAATAATAAAAACTTTCCACATAAAACACTTACACTACAAATATAATAAAGTATTAACTCTAAACACAAGATAATGTCATCCTTATTAAAAAAAAAAAAAACATTTAAACTACAAACAATCCAGTTTGGTTACCTAGAGGACTGGATGTCACAGACCCAAAACCAAATCTAAAGATATATTTTCTAGCGTATAAAACAATCCATATTAACCCAAGATATATAAAGACATTAATTATTATTCTACCCATCTCTCTCTCTCTCTCTCTCTTCACCTCATGATCTTCAGAGTGAGAAAAACAACAGTGTGAGAACAGACCATAACTATCGTACGTTACAGTCGCTGTACCACAGTTAAATGTTACAATGCCACCCTTCCTTCCTCCTCCACCGTCATTCCCTCTGACTTCCTCCATCTTAGGCTGAAACGCTCACTCTAATTCTCCATCACTTCCTTCTTCTCTCTCTTTGTCTCCCTCCTTGATTGAATGCATTACTTTGCCACTTAAACACACACACACACACACACACACACACACACACACACACACACACACACACACACACTCTCTCTCTCTCCATATCCAATCTCCATAAATTAGCTCTGACTGCCTCTCTGAGCTTGAGTGATTGACGCGCCGTAATGACTCCGCCTTTTCCAGCCCCGCTGTAGGGGGAGGTACAAAGGTCGAGGGTCACCCCTCATGAGGCACGTGCTGACTGCAAGCTGCACCCCGCCAAATTGAAGATGGGGGGTTCTTATTTTAGAAACGAGGCGTCCCCTTTTCTTTTTGTTGTTGTTGTCGTTCTCGACGGGGGGTTGCGCTGGTAGACAATACGCCACAACTGAACTGAAATGAAAACCAACATCCAGAGAAAAGTGAGCCGGGTTTAGGTTTACAACTGATTTCGAAGTCGGCGAAGCTGTTCCACAAAGAGCTTGACGCATTTTATCCTTAAAAAACGAAAACAATTCAAGGGAAAAAAACTAAACAAAACATTAAGCCACACACTGTACTGTACCTGGATATGACCTTAGGATGATCTCGCCATGTGCTTAGACTGCAAACTGCATACAATATATATATATATATATATATATATATTAATAACACACTCTCATACACTTGATGTGACGTGTTTACACATTGTTGTGGCATAAAATAAACTTACTCCAGCCCATCCATCAGGATTTCAAAATACATTCGTTACTGATTTAGAATACTAATATTGTAGAAACCTGTAACATGCAAATGAGCTCCTAAAATCCCACGTTTTAATTAATTTTGTGTGTCTTTTGATAAGTCCTGCACTGTTGTGATTAAAAGACGGACTAATTAATTATTCTACATGTTTAAAAAAAAAAAATATATATATATATATATATATATATATTGCAATAGAGATGTTCTTGGACATTTCACATACTGTAGACATGTACACGTACATATAAAGAAAAGAAATACCATCCTAAACTAACACATAATCAGAACTCGCAGGTTTTAAAGTCAATTATAACTTAAATAATTATTTAATACTGGATATTTTTTCATGTCTCTTTGATTTTTACTTCAATCTGAATCAGTCATGCTGACGAAGATCTGGCTATAATCAGATATTTACATCAATAATCAATCAATCAATCACATATCGATAATAAGAAAGATAATCGTAGAGAAGAAAGACAGCAAGTCAAAAGACGGAACATTAAAACGTGGTACCGTACACGTTAGAGAAGTGATGCTTCTCTTGGTTTATAGGTAGGCTATTGAGCACCTACAGACACATGATGGTCATGTGACCTACAGTACTAATCATCGACCGCGACTTGCATTGCATCCACGTGCCTTTCTCAGGGTCGCAACCATACTGTATGATCATGAAGACATGAGTACTGGCCTCCGAGTGGCGCAGTGGTAAAGTGCTCGCCCTATCATCCGGAGATCGCTGGTTCGGTTCCCGGGTGATGCTGTAACCTCTCGCAGCCGGAGGTCTAGAGAGAGCTGATTGGCCGAGCTCTCTCAGAGGGGAGGGATGAGAGAGGTACTTCGTGCTCCCACATTAATCACGGCTCTACAGACAATCAGGGGCGTCTGTGAAGCCCACGGAAGCGGAAGGAGCGGATAGCGCTGTCCTCCGAGTGTGTTACGCGTGCGTGATCGAGCGTGTTCGGAAAGATGCGGTCGGTTCGGAAGAAACACGTGATAGTCTTCGGCCCTCCCGACTGAGTGGTAGTAGTAGCCTTAATGTGGGAGCCCCCCCTAGTGACGGGGAGGAATTGGACACGACTAAATCAGGGAGAAAATCGGGAAAAAATCCCAAAAAATAAAAACAAAGAATGAAGGCACGAGTATCAACGTAGTTCTTGTTTTTCCGACCACCCCGAAACACCTCAGCGTGCATGTCTACCTGGAGAAAAATGATATTTAACAAACATGCTCTTCCTTTACGCCCACCTCGATTATCGCCAAGCGCTTCCCTCTGAAATATGGCACATCGCATGACTGGAGTTTAGATTAATATTATGTTAAGCAAGAAAGAGAGTGTAGACATACGCTCCTTATTACTGCAACTGCGGGAAACGATTTAAAATTATCTTCAATAATCAGAGATTAGACGTTTGGGGTCTCAATGCGTCATTTAATGTTACTGTCATAAAGTTGCGCGGTTTGAACGAGACTGATTCCAGGTCAGTTGTTATAACGTTTTCCTATGCAAGCTCTAAGGGAGGCATTTTACTTCGGATGAGCAGATTATATATATATATATATATATATATATATAAATAAATGACACTGACTTCAGATCAGCAGTTATGAAGCTCTGGTTTCAGGTCAGTAGTTGTAATGCTTTGAAATTAAACCTGCTTAAACCTGATTAAGCTGCCTTCAGATTGGCAGACGCTTGTGTGTGTGTGTGTGTGTGTGTGTGTGTGTGTGTGTTTAGCTGATTGGAACATACAAAGCTGACAACAGCTCAGCAGTTCGTGATTATTAGTATCACAATTCTGCTGAATGAAGCTGTCTCCAGATCAGCAGTTGGACTTGAGACAGATAAGAGCACCATTTTCTTCTCCACAACCCGAACCAATTCTCTCTCTCTCTCGCACACACACACAGACAGACACACACACATGCACACACACACACATTTCTCTGTAAATACTGCATGACCTAAAAAGAAGAGACGTGAAGAAAGAAGAAAGCTAAGTATTGGGGGGAAAGAAGAAGAAAAAAAAAAAAAAAAAAAAAAAGCAGAAGCAAGAAGGAGCCCATCACCGTGTTTTTTTTTTTCCGAAAGAACGACGGAAGGAGGAGGGAGGAGGGAAGAGATGCACAGAGTGACTAAGTGATAAAAGGGGGGCGTGGGGATGAGCAGGCCGCCTCGGGGATCGGTCGATCCTGGAACGACAGAACTGCTGTGGCAGTGACTGGGGAGGAAGAGGAGGGGTGGGGGGGTAATCGAGGAGAGTGGAGAAAAAAGAGGAGGAGAGGGGATGAGACAAGAAGAGAGGAGAGAGTGAAGATGTTCTTATCTTAGTGCGACCAAGTGGCAGACTTTTGGGGTCCGGTGGGAGCGGATGCGGGGAGGGGGAGGGGGGGGGGGGGGAGTATTTCCCTTCTAAGAAGAAAAGTAATAATCTGCTGAAGCAGTCATGCGAGTGTGTGTGTGTGTGTTGCTTGTGTGTGCAGTTTTGCACTTATCCATATTTTGCTACGAGCAACAAAAATGCCCCCCTGTTCCCCCCCGTGTCTTTCAGTTTCCTGTACCATTTGTCATATACAGTATCCACAGTCCTAAACATATGGCAGGTGTGTGTGTGTGTGTGTGTGTGTGTGCGTCTGTGTCATGCATGGCCTAGAGCCACTGCCAGAGCAAGTGTTGCTGGGTATGAGATTGGGGTTACGGAGGAGACTGCGCTGAGAGCGTATGATTGGCTGGCAATGTTGCTATCCGGGCCGTGATTGGCTGCTGCGCGAGTCACGCCGCTGAGAGCAAAACCCTTTGAACTAGGAGACAGCGGCTGAATACTCAGGTCTCGTAAGGCGATGAGAAGAAGCACTCGCTCGTACATACACATACTAACTGACGAGAGCTCGCATGCATGCAGGCACGCGAACACGTGTACCTACACACACGAGCCTTTTCCATTTCAATGTAACATGTAAGAGAAACACACATACACACTGTAGCGCGATGACGTGAGTGTATGCAGACGGATGAAGCCCGAGTTATGCATGCATGGCGAAACAGCCTACAGAGATGTTTCCACATCCCTGCACTTAAAAATCGCCCGATCGCAAAACGGCGCACATGAGGCTCCTGGTGAGCGCCGACGAAGCCGCTCGGATTCCTAGTGAAAAAAGCTTCAACCTGAATCGGTATTAAGAGATATTTAATGACCCGAATGACCTTCAGGTCCAGGAAGTACATACCATCTAATGAGCCGCAATCTCGGAAACCTGACTGGACAGAATTTTCTGCAGGCTCTGATTTTTCAAACGGCACAGACGCACATCTCCATGAGGAGAACTTCAAGCCACTTTGTGTAGGCTGGATTTTCCCTCTAGGGTACGCCAGGATTATGAATAATTAATAAGTGTGGGTGGCTTTATCAAATCAAAGAACAACCGACTGCCTGAGTGGATGTTACACTACAGTATAGTCCTTCATGATGAGTTTGGAACGGCCCAACACGTTGTAATGTCCTCGCAGAACTTTTATTAAATCTCCACCGAGTTCCAGGCAGGGAAATATCTGCAGCCACGAAATCTGTGCTCGACTGCTTACACTGGGCTCCGTGTGTCCAATTCGAAAGGTTCAAAAGCTGATCGTCTTCGCCTCCGCTGCCGTTTTTTGTCCCCTCGGCTCTGCTGCTGCCCATTTCTGTCACCTTTTTTATGAAGTTAATCTCACCAATGGGATGCGAGAATCCTTTTCATAGAGCACGACATAGAGGTTCTGCATGCCGCTTACTTCCTGGTGCTATTTCAGACTAAACTGTCTTAAGAAATGCACTTTTTGTGCTCTTTTAGCGTCTACACTGTCGATCAGACTGTGTATAATGAGTGTGAAAAATCAACGGTCCGTATACTGTACATCAGTGACTGGAGTTTATAAAAGATGAACGACTCTGGCTTTTGTAGCAGATCCTCCGTTTATCCAATTACATGCATTATGCAAATCATTTAGCTGAAGGCAAACAATCAAGAAAAAAAGATTTTCAAGACTTTTGTAGACTTTTTTTTTTTAATCTTTTTTTTTTTCCCACCCTTCCTCGTCTGATCAGAGAACTGACAACACGGCTTGTTTACAAAAAGTCTACAAAGAAACTTTTAATTGCCTGCTTTAAGTTCAGAACAGATCTGTTGTCTGTTTTTCCTTCAGCCACCTTATTTACAACCATGAAATAATCCTTAATTTACATTACAGTATTTGGCAAACACCCTCATCCAGAGCGGCTTACATTTTTGTCTCATTATACATCTGAGCAGTAGAGGGTTAAGGGCCTTGCTCAAGGGCCCAACACTGGTCATGGGGTTTGAACCTGAGACCTTCCAATGCCTTAACCACTGAGCTACGCCTGACCCTTAAACATCATGCTATTTCATAGAGCTGGACCTGCACACCTTTCAGTCAAATATCGCTGAAGATATACAGTATATATATGTTTACATAAGATTCAACAAATTTATTAAATTGCTATTCATACTGGAGCTAGTGTGGGACATTTGATATTCACAAAGGCCTGTTTTAATGCAGAATGAGATTAAAATACCGAGCAGTGCCGAGTAGTTAACTGAAACTGGAGATTATAGTCGAATACGATTACAGATAATACTTGAAGTGGAAATACACAATGGACAGATCTCTAGAGACTAATAAGCTTGTAACAGTGAGCAGACACTGACATTTATGACTCTGGCAAGTGGTAGTGACTTTTTGGAAGGAGTTTCGACTCCACAGCTTGATGATTGCATTTTGAGGATTGTTCAAGTCAAACCAGGACTTCAATGAATGTGAATGAAGGCAAAAAAAACGATTGACGATGATTGATACAGAAGACTTTAATATACGGTACGGTGATGAGTCTTTTAGCCGCAGAAAAACATACAGTATGAATGGGTGCAAACATTTAAAAGAAGGTCTGTGAATGACGATCCCAGGACACTGCAGTCGTTCACATGATCATTCAGCAAGTGGAACGCCTGAACCTTGAAAAGCGACGGATAACTTGTTGCCAACTTACGGAAGAGGCGCACATCTGTCTGTGTGAACTGCCACATTTACATAACCGGGACCGGGGAGTTATTGCCACATCCACCGTACAGTCCTGACCTCACTATAAGACATTTCCACATGCGTGGGCCATTAAAGAAGTTCCTGGGAGGCCGGTGTTTCAGAGCACTAGTGAAACACTGGGATAAGTGCATTAGTGTAGTAGGAGATTATATAGAGAAATAAAGTGAGTTTTTACTCTAATAACTGTTGTTATTCTGCACAATCAAAAATCCTGGTTTGACTCGAACACCGCTCTTAGAAGTTTTTCATCAGAGGTGGGACCTAAGCAGGAGTGGCCAGTAACAATTAAATGTATTCCGTTACTATACTTAACTACTTTTCCACCAAAATATTTTGAATTTTAATTTTGGGCGGATTCTTCATGTACTTTGGTTAAACAAACTGTTTTCCAAAATAAGTACAGCATGCACACCAAAATCAGGGTACAGCACATGCTGTAGTTGTGATCACCTGCTCTGACCTGCCTAATGGTCGAGGTTTTAGAACGTTGCTATGATTAGATCAGTGCAACAGCGTACGATGAAAGAAAATGAGGGAAGAAAGTCACTCGACACTCATGGTCTTATTTCTACATGGTTCTTTTTTGGAACGGTAAAAGGAGGCATTCATTTCTAAACGCTTTTCCTGCCTGACTCACTGCCGTGCGATTTCTTTTAAAAAGATTTCTCCCATGAATCCGAGCAAACATTCCCCGTACAGACCTGACCTCGCTCCAAGCCATTTCCACATGTTTGGGACATTAAAGGAGTTCCTGGGAGACCGGAGTTTTGAGACGTAAAGCAGGAGGTCAGATCATGACTCCAACGTAAAAAGAATTCTCCCATGAATTCGAGCAAAAAACTTTAATGTGACATGTAACATTAGTTTGCCTCAGTGAAAGTTTTCGTTGTCGATGTGTTTAAAATAACCACAGTATTATAGTAGTAACTATCGAGTAGAAAATCGTTACTAGAGTGAAACCCACTCCGACAACAGCAACGCAGCTGGTAATCACTTGAAGTTTTATCCAGTTTCATTACGTACAGTAGCTTTTTCACCTTAGTGAAAAGCTCATCAGTTGAATGTTATACCTCTGCCAATTTATAGCCACTCAGATCTCACTAATGGAAAATCACCCACCTGCATGTTGACTGCTTATAACCGTCTAATACAACAACCCCATATTTACAGACCTGAGTGCTCGGAGTGACATTAGAAGGAGCAGAGTGAGCAAGAAAAGTGTAATCACAAAAATAATAATATATCATTACAGGTATAATAAAATCACATTACTTTCACCAGTTAAAGGTGAGTACTTCTGTATCAAGTGGAAAAGAAAATGGAGTATTTTACCCACAGTAGGGTTTTCCATTTTCACTCAAGTACAGGATATGTGCACTTCATCCACCACTTTATAACAAACCAGAAAAAATCAATTACTGCACTTAAGTCTGGCTTTTAAGTATCTGTACTTAACACAAGGTTTTCTTTTAGTGAATATTTTTTACTGCTGTAGGTCCACGTTTTACTCCTGAAAGTTTCAGTTACTTGAAAAAGGGCCAATTATGCAAAGATCACTTTTTTTGGTAATTTTGGACAATCACAGGGCGTCCCCACATTGCACATGTACACACCACAAAAAAAAAAGAAAGAAAAAGAAATAATTCCTCCAGTTTTTTCTTCTTTAATATCACTTTTCTTTCTTTTGTCATTTTTAATAATCCTGTTAGTTAGTTAAACATTTCACTTCTAACTGCTTTCTCAGAGAATGACAATTCTGAGCTGGTTTTTGTAAAAACAAAGCTCAGGTGTGGTTCCTAAACTGGTAAGTGCTACTGTTTGAAACTTACAATTTGTGAAGCTTGTTTGCTGAGTTTGGGCACACTGTACACAGCTTGTGGCGAACACTTCTAATTGTAGTTTGTATTGTGTGGATTCAAGTGACATAAAATGTAAAACAGGACTGAAATGGAGCCACACCTCCGGTCCCTTCTGTTTCTAACGAGATAAATATGGATATGTTAGCAGCTAACCGCAAATTTCTAGGCATATCGTTCGGCGTTGAGGATGTTATTGTGAAAACTTAAATATACACACAATAAATCGGTTGCTCTTAAAAAAAAAAAAAATTCTCTTTCTGCGTGTTTTGTTCATCAGAATACGGATGGGAAAAGCTGCAAACACAGGTTTGAAAAGGAACGAATCTTTAACGTGACTCAGATGAACAAGTCGTCTCAGAGAGTGATTCGTTCATGTACTATTGGGTGCGCATGTGCAAATCATCGCAAAGCCTCCGTAGGTTATGTACAGGAAACAGAATTGAGCTATTCGCCTCAATAAGTCCCGAGTCGTTCGTTCTTTTGTCACGTGACTCCCATAGACGCTATGCGGCGCAGTAGATTTAAAAGAACGAACGACTCAGACTGGAAGATATGAGAGGTGAGCTACTCATTCTGTTTATTATAATATGTCCTTAGCTGCATTGTAATATTTTGATTACTGGAACTATAGACAAAATTTGTGTATGTACACGTGTTGGGGGTCTTTTTATTGAAATTGCAACATTTTATTTTATTTCTGATCAAAAGAACAACATGAACTAAATGACTCAAAAAAAAAAATTCGTTCATTTTGATGAACGAGATTCAAAGAACAGAGTCACTAAAATTAACTTCCCATCATTAAAAGGTAACAGATGCCTTTGGAGATCTCCAAGTCTTATATTAACTTGTTTAAGTATAATTGTGGAGCTTTTTGTTTGCAATCTGACATCTTCAGGCAGTCAGTCAAAAATCCTAACATATCTGAACTTTAAACGATGCGACCCTGAGAGCGAGGCCCTAACAGCGATCAATGGCTCCCCTTTACATGGACACGTGATTGAAATCAATCTGATTAAAGATTTCAACTTGACTGTTTACACGGACGCTGATCTAATAAGTTGGCATTTACATGCTCAAAGTGTTTAATCAGAATATAACCTGTTCTGACTTGCGCAAAGTGGTTCCACCTGCCGGGAAGCATTATCCTGCTGCAGACAGAACAAACAGCAAGGAAGAAGAAAAAATTTTCCCACCTGTCTCTGATAAATCCAGCCTTGTGTGTGATCCTTGGTAAAACTAATTCAGGCTAGTCTATGATTGGTTAGATGCTTTACTACGTATGAGGTACATGTATGAGCCAATCAGTGCTCTTTCCTCAGTCAGAGACGAATATCAGAAGTAAAGACGGGTGGGAGAGAGGAGTTTGTTTTTGTAGAGTTGACTGATATTGGTATAAGGATGCTGAGGGGGGCCAGGCAGGTGGTCAAGAAAAAGACCAAAGAGGAGATTTATGGATGAAGTGAGAGAAGACATGAAGTTAGGAACAGCCGAAAGACAAAGAAAGGGACTGATCAGGAACGGAAGCAAAATTTCCGTCTCGGAAACTCAAACTCATCACGACACCTAATGTTACTGCCTAGACCCTGGGTACTCAATAGGCGGACTCTGGTCCGCATCCGGACCCAAATACGGTTAAATCTGGACTGACGCCAAAACAAACATGCTAATTTAATCATAATCCAAA
>JAQQZS010000005.1:3224657-3235373 GCA_030068045.1 Platyallabes tihoni | reverse complement strand
TGGAGGAACGTTGTTTCGTTTCACTGTGTACTAACTGTATATGGTTGAAATGACAATAAAAGCCTTTGAACTTTGAAATAATAATAATATGTCCATTGCGACGTTTACTTTGATTGCAATGTAATCTGGCATGCAATATAAATTTTACATTTCTGCTGGAACGATTGTGTGTATGTGTGTGTGTGTGTGTGTGCGTGTGCATGTGTGTTTGTTTGGGGGAAGGGAGGTGCATGCTGGGATAGCAGATTGGGCCTCCACTGTGTTGCCCCTCCACCTCCCACTCCAACCCTCTCCAATCAGCTGATCGCCCCAAAATGATCGAGTGATATGAGGTCAGAGGTCACCCACAGAATTTGGCGTCCCCCAGAGTGTAGACACACATGCCTCGCACATATTAACATACATTTAATATTAGCGTCTGGTTTTAACACACACACACACACACACACACACACATGCACAAATGGACCTACATATTAGTGTGTGCACTTTTAACTTCTTATTTGTGCATGATGTCACCTGCACACTGACTGAAAAGGTCATAGTGATATAAATGAGTGTGTATTCAAGTGTGTGTGTATATGAGCGTGTGCGCATCCCGTCACCGAGGTCCTCTCCTTCCCCCATCTTGTCCGACCCCCCCGTGTGTGTAATCCCTGCCAGCTGTCCCCGCAGTCTAATCCGTCCACCGTGATCAGCTGGGACGTGTATACGTGTGTGTGTGTGTGTGTGTGTCTAGAAAGGTGGGGGTGGTGTCAAACAGAGAGCATAAATTGGAGCTGAAGCGTGCACTCTGCACAGTGCATCTGAGTTTGTGTGTGTGTGTGTGTGTGTGTGTGAGTGTGTGTGAGAGAGAAAGTGAGATGTTCTTCCTCCTTCTCATGCCTCCTCTCCCTCTTCTCCTCTGAGGATCTTTATACATATATAAACCGCCTCTGTTATATATGTATATCCATCTTAAAAAGATATTCCTTTTTATTTATTCCTCCGTGTAGCCACACTCCACTGAAGGATTTTTTTTTTATAGGTTAAGGTATGGAGATTCTTTTTGCTTGTTTTTTTTTTTTTTTTTTTTTCCAGGGAGGAGAACTGAAGGTGAACGACACTCCGCCGTTCTCGCCGGCATCATTTTTAAAAAGATTTTTTGTTGTTGTTTTTTCTTTCTATTCCTGCATGTGTGATACAGTGCTACCTGGCTACATTTCTACCTACATACCTCCCTCTGTCCTGTCCCATCCATCCATGCAAATTCGCACCGCCATCCTGCTTCTTCTTCTCGTCCGAGGCGCATCTTCTTCTGAAAGCGACTGCTGCAGGAGGTTCTCCATGGACGGAGAACAAGAAACGGCGCCGGGAGGGGAAAAAAAAAAAAACGGGACGTATACGCTCCTTTCTCGGGATTCACCAGCTATTCTTGAAACGAGAAGGAGGACAAGATGGTGGTGGCGCAGGGATCTCTGTCTCTTATCATCTTATTTTTAATTGTTTAATGTAAAAACAAAACAAAACAAAAAAGAACAGAAAAGAAAATGTATCTAAATGTAATGTTCTTTGATTTAATATTGTTTTGTATGTTATGATGTTATGTTTTGTGCATAGACGTACAGGGGTTATAATGGCTGTATGTTGTGCATGCATCTCTGTGATTAGGGAATGCGGAGAGAGAGAGAGAGAGAGAGAGAGAGGCGAGAGGAACAAGGTGGGGGTAGGGAAGGATGGAGAGAGAGAGAGAGAGTGAGAAAGATAGAGAGAGTGAGAGAGAGTGTGAGAGAGAGAGAGAGAGAGAGCGGTAGAGCTCCCTTCAGTAGAGGCGGATAGCTTTACATTGCGGTGCCTCTGTGAGCTTCAACATGGACGACGATGCTGAGGTGAGTCTTGAAAGGATGCTCGAGCAGAATGAGCTGACAATTCACATCTCTCTCTCTCTCTCCCTCTCTCTCTTTCTGTTGTATATTAGCATATTAGCATGCATAGGAACGTGGCTGGTGCTCAGGATTCCTGCAGGTCTATGCTGTAATGTGTGTGTGTGCGCGCGCATGTGTGTGCGTGATGAGGCTGCTTCTTACATAATGCTCTGTTGCTAAAAAAAAAAAAAAAAAGCACTGAAGTCGACTCCATGCCACCTGGCTGCGAAAGGCGTTCGGATTTCATCTCGCATCAGGATCAAGATCCCTCGGAAAGCAGGTCTATTCTATATACACTTTGCCTCTCATACACACACACACACACACACACACACACATATAGGCACACACATGCAGTATTTACACAACAGGGAAGAAGATGGCGTCATGGTGGATGTATGGATGGACTGCTATTTGATAGAGCTGGGTGTGAATGTATATGAAAGAGAGAAATTACAGTAGGAGCGTGTGTGTGTGTGTGTGTGTGTGTGTGTGTGTGTGTGGACCGCAATTACAGACACAAGGGAGCAAGTAAGGGGAGAGAAAATATTACGACAGACCAAAGGATGAAAAGGAGAAGACGAAGAATGAGGGAAGATTACGCACACCGTAGATTCAGGGCGATAATGAGGGAAATGATCAGGAAGAGAGGAACAGAGATGCAGGTGTGAGCTATGGATCCGTAGGTTCGAGCTCTTTGTGTTCACAGTGGACCTTGATTTAATTTCAATACAATTAAGGCACGCGGTGAATGCCAAGAGAAGAACCGTTACACACCACCCAGCTCACCGAGACGTGGAACGGAGTGTAAGTACTGAGACAGATAATCGGGCGCAACCTCAGAAACGACACAGGTTAGAGCGGCCCTACCGTTAATGTCACACCGGTAACACCGACTGGCAATATTTACTGTCTAATACTGACTCTGTTGTCTGTCTGTGCACTAGGCCTTGTGCATGAACCTGAAATAAAGCTTTATTTAAGCACAATTGTGGATTGTGGTTGCTATCTTTTCATCCTTCCTTTTTCCTTCCTTTTCTAACCTACATTAATTGTGCCTTCACACACGTCAGCATGTTATGCAGTTTTCAGCTAAAAATTCCATCAGCCTAATAAAGACCTAAAGGTCACAGGGTGCATCAGGGACCTCATTCTGTCACATTACATGCAGAAATCATCGCTCTAAACAATTTAAATTTGGACAAACATATAGAGCAGTGTAATGTGGAGCGAAATGGATTTTCTTTTTTTTTTTTTTTTATAGCTCCATAGTGGTGTATATATCATAGGAGCGGGTTGGGATACAGACACAGTATTCGCAGTCAGGCCAAAAAACACCCAAGGTTGCATTATTATTATTATTATTATTATTATTATTGTGACCTACATTCAGGACACACAGGCACATATGCCAACATAAAAATATAAAAAGCAAAAAAAATTTGCCATTTTTACATTAAAAATATCTTTGTGCATATGTGAACATTTCAGTACATGAGTACATTATTAATCAGAGATACTGCACACAGCATTTCCACAAAACCAAGCACAGGCTTATTTTTTTTTAACATTCCCGTCTGATTGTGTCCTTTGTTATAAATTTAATATTTATGTTATGAATCCTATAAAAGCTTTTAAGCGTCTTATCAGAGTCTGTGCGTTATCAGAGAGACGTCGGGGCCTGTATGCTGATCTGTGCGCAATTGTGTTTCACATTGAGGTGAAATGCACAACAGACCTGACCTGTTCACAGGATGTTAAGATCATAATAATAACAACAACAACAACAACAATAATAATAATAATAATAATAATAATAATAATAAAGGAATAGAAATACCTGGTTCATGAAATTATATATATATATTTCACTCAAGAAGACCAAATCCCTTGAAGTGTCCTTCTCTGATATTTCTTTATTATCCCCCTCTCGACTTTAAGTCACTAATAATTCACCATGATGTCACTTCAAATCAATAAAAGCACGCACAATAGGTTAAACACAGCTGAAGTCGAGATTAAGTTACACAGATCTATATAGACCTTGTTTAATATAATTTATAAAATGCATCCTCGAGCACGTTTGCTGAGTCCCTCGAATGATATCAAAGCAGAATGTTATTCGGAATGTTATTTATTTATATATATATATATATATATATTCACAACTACTCTGTTATATGGCACAAAAGACTCCTTATAATAAGATATAAACTTTTTTTTTCAATTCTTCCATTACTGAAATGAATCCGATGCGTTTAATTGTCCCTACAACGCTTTCAGACATCCTTATTTAACACTTCACTCGACATGTTTTTAATGCTGTAATTATACACGTGGTCTAATAATAAATATAAAGGCATGGACGCACATACTGTAGGCGACGCGCGCGACTGTTTAACAGGCGCATGCATGGTTCAAATTTGACACCAAGCCTCCAAACCTTGACAACGCAAATTCAACATTTTGACAACGTTGTGTAGTTACAGAGCAGCAAATCCACGCTCATATTCAACATGCATAGTCAGTGATTATATATATACAACAACAAAAAAAAGAAAATGTATAAATGACATTGCTGTTTTTTTTTAAATTCATATACCTATGCATGTTCAAGAGATACAAATAAAAGCATTGAAATTCATAAAGATAGCAAAAAGATGCAAAATTCATTTCTATCTATCTCAAACCATTCACAGTACAGTATATATTAAATATGCAATACAGACACTATCTTTTTACTGCAATAGTTTTGGCTTTAACATGTACAACTAATTTTGAATGTCACTGCACATGCATGTGTATGTAGATAAATATGAAAAATAAAGAAGCAGTTAAATATAAATATACTGTATGTTAGTGTGAGTGTCTCAATCAGGTCACTCGGTCATCATACATTTCTACTATCTATTCTCAGCCAACCTTGGAGTTTTTAATATTAAAAAAAAAAAAAGAATATCCTGAATAGCCGCTTAATCTTGTCCCTTTGTGGCGATGTATTTTAAGACCTTGATTGGACAAGACTGAAGGGGGTTGGGGATGGGGACGGGCAGACGGTCTAAAACGCACTGCTCTTACAGACACGTGCCTTCCCCCATCCTGCTGTCGCTTCTGCGTCCCATAATACTGCATGTTCCTCTGGGACAGCAAAAGAGACTGAGACGCAGAGCAAGGGGTCAAAAGTGAAACCTTTAGGAACCCTGATTTAGAGAAGGCCATAGGCATCGCTACGTGCCACTTTACACATCGTTGACTCCACACACACACACACACACAGGAACATAAATGTACAGACTACCTAAAATACACATCTATGATCCCAGTTTACTATAGTAGCTACATGACTTCTTGCAAACGCACACAAAATTTCCATCTTCTGCAATAATGGACTTAAATCTTTAATGAGTAGAAGCCCTCTAGTTGATGGATGGGTTTGACCTCCCTGACAGGTCGACAGTTGAAAAATTCACCAAATGCAATAGCGTCTTCAGCTCTGCACTGAATCTGAATAAAGGCCTGCGGAGAGAAATGGACTATTGCTTCTTCTTTTTTTTAAAATAAAGGGTGTGTGTTTGTATGTGTAGGGGGTGTCAGAGAGCTATGTTTTCTGCTATTTGTTGTACATCCTCTGTTAATATCTAAGATATTAACTATAAACCATTTGACATCACAAATAAACAGACATGCTGAATAGCAGATAATGCTGTGCTGACAGCAGAAACACACACACACACAATTATATACAGTACCGTTAGAGACAAATGCTGTAAAGCAAAGATACCCACAAAAATAATGAAATTAAATGTTCCTACATAAAAATAACTTTAATGTGCAGTAAAGAAAATTATAGACCAAACAAAGCCACCATTTAGTGGGATAATTAAAAAAGAGCATTAGCCTCAGATACAATTTAAGTTTAATGAGTTAATTAGCTTGTTTTATTGATCTTCTTGGAGAATCTGCCACAGTTCTTCTGAAGACTCAGTCGCACTTTTTTTTTTTTTTTTTTTTAATGCAAAAGCCAGCAGCTATCATTATCTTTTTCTGCTTATACTATGGTCTGTTATGTAATATCCAGCTTTTGTTAATGACATGAAAAAGTACTGGAAAATTGTTTATTCGTTATAAAATTAAATATATAATTTAATAGAAAATTTGACAGATCATGCCTACATAATAATAATGAAAAAAAATTAAATTAAATGTATATAATCAAATATATATCAAATATCTAAAATTAAGAAATAATTAAAATTTTCTATAACATACAGAATAGTGGAGTGAATCTGAATGTACAGCTTTAAACATCAAACCTAATAACTCACAATGACATTACAAATTTATCTAATTCATTTTTGAAAAAAGCTATATATTTTTTTTCATGTATAGAAGCAGCTGCCCTTGTATCTCCTTGTTTTTTTTTAATTTTTTTTACAAATCACTCACATTCACACATTCCTGCCAGGATAAAATACATTATTGCTGCTCTGACAGGAATTCTGGAGGCTCAGGATAGGAACGTTGCAGGAGATTTGCTGCCCTCTATTGGCCAGTGCCTTTAATTTCGGCATCAGGCCGCCATTTCCTGAATAGTCTATTTTCCTTAAAGGAAAATGTTCACATTTTTTTCCTCACTCAAGTTTAACACACATTCACATTTAATTGCTAGCTCCTGCTTATTCTGAGTATTTTAGACAATTAACCTTTTCTGATAGCCAATTTATGAAGACTTTTCCTTACTAACTTACCTCAAGAGCTTAAGCTCATGCTAAAAGGCTAACAAACTCACTCATTCATCTTCTATATTCATCTTTATCCTGTATAGGGGACCTGGAGCCTGTCCCAGGAGACTTGAGGGCATGAGGACACACCCTGGACAGGGTGCCAATCCATGGCAGGGCACACACACACACACTACAGGCAATTTGGGAACAACAATTAGCCTAATCTGCATGTCTTTGGCCTATGGGAGGAAACCCACAAAACACAGGGAGGACATGTAAACTCCACGTGCACACAAACCCTGAGCAGGACTTGAACCTTCGACCCTGGAGATGTAACGCAACAGTATTAAGCACTACGACACCGTGCAACCAGGCTAACAAATTTGACTACGAAAATGTAAAAAAATTTTTTTTTATTAATTTAACTTTATATCCATCTTTAATTTTGTCAATTATTTTAAACTGAATGCAAGAAAGTAATACTACATGGTATTCATTCAAATGTGTTAAACCCAGTTAATCAAATCTTTCTCCCTCTCCGGACCTCTCTAATTTAATGAAGTCATTGCTATTAAACGTTAAGTTTTTGTGAGCGCCTCATTTTCCATTTATACTTATTATAAGTATTTAGTAGACACTGTAGTTGGGGTAAATTTGTTCCGGTACCATAAAAAAAAAAAAAAAAAAAATTCAACTAAAGATTAAAATTTTAAACGACAAAACAGACTCAGGATTTTTTTTAAGCATGAGACATAAAATTATTTTTACTTTTGCAGTTACATTTAAGTATTTGGTAATGCTTTTTCAAAGACGATTCAAGACCATGTGACTGTGACTGAAGTGGGCTAGGACATGACATCACGCTTTCAATGTGATGTAGAGGTTTAATTGTTTTACGTAAATTAGCTAAAGTGGCTTAGTAGTTAGCACCTCCAGGGTCCGGCTTTGATTCCCACCATGGGCCTGTGTGCAAGAAGTTTGCTTGTTCTCCCTGTAGTTGGTGGGTTTCCTCCCACAGTCCAAAGACGTCCAGATTAGGCTAATTGGCGTTCCTGTAGTGGGCATGTGTGTGTGCCCTGCAATGGATTGGCACCCCATCCCCGGTGTGCCCCACCTCGTGTCCCAAGTCTCCTGGGATAGGCTCCAGGCTTCCTGCAACCCTGTATACAGAATAGAACCGTATAGTCGAGGAGTGAGTTAGTAAATGTTCTGACACTAAAACACAAACGATTGAGGACACTTTACTCTGGTCTACCAAGTGGATTAACCTCAGTTCATTAGCCTCATTGACAGCTTTATTATCCCTTTTTCCTGTTAATTGTGTTGATATACAGTATCAGAATCCAAATCATAGTCTGATTTTCAGCAAGCGTTGATCCTGGTCAGGTTCATGATGGAGCCAGAGCTTATCCTGTGAACACCTGATTTGAAAGGAGAGTACAAACACCATCACACGACACTATGCACACACAAACATTCATGTTCGCACCTAGGAGAATTTATCCTAGCCAAACCAAGTACCGCTATAATGTCTTAAAGAAGTGTGACGACACTTGAGTATGTCTGACACAGCCTCCCAGGGCTTGGGACCAGCATAAAGGGTCACTGGTTTGTTAGGAGCAAATTGTCTACACTAAATGCTTTATTCCGGTCAGGATTGCTGGTGCTTCTGAATCCTAGCAAGGAGTGAATTATTAATACACCCTGCCAATCAAATCTGGTGGCAATTGGCATGTCTTTGGGAAGCTGAAACTGAAGAACCTAGAAGAGCAACATGAGAGTAATCTGAGCTTGGGGACCCCAAAGCGGTGTGGTAGACAGCTATACCACAACACAAACTGTCACTTAAGCCCCAGAACCATCTTGTTCCACTTAGCAGGGAAATAAAACAAGTTAGAAAATTGTGTCAGTACATCCTCCACATCTGAAATGCACCAAACATGGACAGGACCTGTACAGGGGATGTGGCAATAACTCCCAGTTGAGTTCCTGTAATGTGCAAGTGGCGCTGGCGAATGACTGTGTGTACAGTTCTCACAGACAGATGCGCCTCTCTCTCTCTCAAGGTGTTCCACTCGCTGAACGTTCACAGGAATGACTGCATGCATGGATGTTCGGCCTTCTTAAGAATGTTTGCACATTCACCAGAAATTTCAACACAAATCCCGGTTTGACAGGAATGCCTCTTGTAATAAAAAAAAAAAGATTAAAAAAATGCTTTTATACACAGTAGACTCATACTGAGCACCCGTTAAAACCAGACAGAACCAAGGTTTAAGGTTGTCTCAAGGATTTTGTTTCCCTTTGAGGCCTAAAAGCGCTATACAAACTAGATATTTAAAAAACTACAAAAGAAAAAGAAAAAAAAAATGGCAAAAGCCAATTCAGAACTATACTGTTCAAAAGTAGTATTCATTAAATAAATAAGTGGGAAAAAACCCTGGCACTGACTAATTACTTGGTGTCTGCTCTGGTTAAATGTATTCATGTGCCCACATACTCATGTAACATTAACCCATACATAACTTGACATCTGTTCACAAACACATCCTCATTTCAGCGGTTAGCAGAACCAGCACTTGAGAACACTGTAAAAGTATATTTATCATACCAGCAACCTGCAAAAGCCTTTCATGTCTGTTGCATTTTCACTTATTCACCAACATCATAAAACTTGAATAAGATTTTAAAATAAGAGATTTTCTCAGCACCACAATCACCACACCCACTGCTCATCCCGCTAAATCTTGCAAATTCTTTTTCTTTTGCTACATGCACAACTGCGACCCAGGAAAATTAAACCAGACTACAGCTTTTTAGCAGCCTTTTTTTTTATTATTCTGACCGGAGCCAGGAAGTTTTGCAGGACCCCTTTTTAAAATGCATGAGCATTAACATACTACAGGAATGGTGGGTGGAGTATGGAGGCAGCTACTGAAGGGATTGAGGGTAGAGGGGACAGCTAGGCGACTTGGAACATGGGTTAGTGTGGGGAAGTGAAGAATGTAGTCAAACAAGGGGAGAATGCAACATGTGCTGAGTATACCACATTTATTTTCATGAACTGAGTAATAGAAAGAGGTCCACAGCCCTCCTCGATGCTGATTTAAGAAACAGAGAAGAGAAAGAAAAATGGATGACAAGAAGAGAGCAGCCCATAGCATCATTTTTTTTTTTTTAACTTGAAGGGGGAAAAGGTAAAAAAAAAAAAAAAAAAAACAAAATCAGAGAAAAATTTTAAAAACAGCCCCATTTTTGCACACCATAAAAAAAAATTATACAAACGACATTCCTGGTGTTTGTTTTACTTATCCTGACAAAAACCCGCTCCTCTTCTGCCGGGCATAAAAAAAAATAAGGAAAAAAAATCCAGAATATTCATGTGGTTAAATGTTTTCACTCTTATGAGAGATAAGAACATCTTTAATTTTCGTAAAAGGTAAAAGGTAGTGACATTTTGCACAGGTTACTGGAGAATTGTTAATAATGCAACTTTCACTGAAAGGCCACTCCCACTGTGCATCCTGATTGAAGCGTTACGGGGCCGTGGGGGGGGGGGGGGGGTTGGGGGGTGTTTAAACAAATGAAAGACTACCGGTTTAGGCAGGGCCTTAGAATCCAATACTAAAAAAAAAAAAAAAAAAAAAAATCCATTATACACTTTAGTGATGAGGCAGACCAGCCTTGCTCTTGGACTGTAAGAACAAAAAGTAAAAAAAAAAAAAAAAAAAGAATGGGACAAAAAACAAAAGGGAGCGAAAATGATCACCTAAGCATCCTATAGAATTAAGTTGTAGTCCTATGAATAATCGTTTTTTTTTTTCCCTTTACTACAAGTTCAAAGTAAGTCTTTAAAGTCAACAGAAATCAAGAGAAGAGTCTTCATTTAGGTTTTTTTTTTCATTCATTTTTTTCTTGCTTTGAATCCTTGGATAAGTCTTTTTCCCAGAATAATCAGTGAAAACATCTGGATGTATGGTTGGGGAGAACAGGACCCTGTCAGTCTTCTCCTTCCCGGGGGGGGGGGGGGGGGGGGGGGGGGGGGGGGGGGGGGGGGGGGGGGGGGGGGGGGGGGGGGGGGGGGGGGG
>JAQQZS010000005.1:3208901-3220868 GCA_030068045.1 Platyallabes tihoni | reverse complement strand
ATCCAAGATCAGGACAAATCCACAACATTCAAATCCAGCTAACTGAGTTAGCGACGTACGAAGAACGGACCCCAGGAGAGCTTTCCAGGACAGACATTTTCTTTCAATGTGTTGCTGGACTGATTCGTTGAACCCGGTGAGGGAAACTCATTTCTCCCGCACCCCCACACAATATACTGTTCTTTAGACATTTAATACATTCACTTACACTCTGAAAATCTCACTCTCATCATCTATACCGCTTAATCCTGTATTCAGGGTCACTGGGTCCTGGAGCCTATCCCAGGAGACGTATGGCACAAGGCGGGGTACACCCTGGATAATCCATCGCAGGGCACACACACATACACACTCATTCACACACTACGGTCAATTTGGCAATGCTAATTAACCTAACCTACATGTCTTTAGACTGTGGGAGGAAACCGGAGTACCAGGGGGAAACCCACCAAGCATGGGGAGAACATGCAAACAGAGACGGGAATCGAACCTGGCTGGGAATCAAAACCGGACCCTGGAGGTGCAAGGCGACAGTGCTAACCACTACACCACCATGCCGCCTCACACTGAACATATTAATAAATATTGGTATCTGGTGGACTGCAGTATCTATTTTTTTTGTACAATACACAAGCGACTACTGCAATTTGTTTGGATCGACGAATGTTGGTAGAACCGTGGTCTGTTCATATCTGCGTAAATTTGTCATTTCATTGTTCGTAAGTCGGGGACTACCTGCACTTGTAATTTATGAACGTCTGAAAATATTATTATGTTGGGTGTTTAGTAAATTAAGCGTTCATATGTTGTCCAAAGTATTGTTTAAGAGAATTGCTATTACTTGGTATTGCAGTGAGACCCGGTCGGTGTATGGAAGTTGAAATTTGCATAATAACTTGGTAGAAGAGGAGTCATCCTGTACAGTTGTGAACATAATGAATCACTAGGTCTGTGTGAAAATCTCAATTGTCAGATTTTTAAACCTTAAATGCCAGAAGGCCCTTTCACACAACATGGGCTACAACGCAACTGTTTATACCACTTTCTCTGTGGCTGGGGCAAAGTAGACATGAGAATAAACAAGCACTGACAATGTGTCACCGTGTTGTGAATCACAGGTAGACTGTCAATTTGATCCAATTTTTGGGGCTTGTGATTTTTTTTTTTTTTCATATATATAAGATTTGATTCAATCTTATAAAAGGTTTACTGTGACTTGTTGCAGTGATCTTTCTTACAAGCTATGAAATATTAAAAACTATTGTTATTTTGCTTCAATTTCATGTCTCAGTCACAGCGTTAAGCGTTTCTCCCGCGCCACGCTCCAGTGAAGTAGGTGTTAAATCAATTGCGCATAAATGCAAAAGCAGCAGCAGCGATATTCTCATAATAGGTGAGTATTTGTGGAAATGGGAAGCGGTTTGTAGTTTCAGCCAAAGGGACCATTTTAGACCATTTAACATTGGTAAGTTTATCTAAAGGATGTAAAAGGGTGAATCAATGTCCCAAACATTCCCTACAGTTTAAATGCATTTCCCATAGCAGAAGAAAAGTTGGTTCTTTTAAAACTACTTTAGTCATACTCTCAATAGAGGAATAACATCTTATAGGATCGTTCTTGCTCTCGGCACACACATATTCAAACATTCAATTACTCGAAACTCCAGAGCTCTCAGTCATGCAACACATGTAGAGCTGCAGGATTATGGGAGAGTAAAGAAAAGGGAGAAAGAAAAAAAAAGAAGAAATCATGATCCTGATTCACACATACACACGATCACTTGATGGTGATTTACTTGCATGTATTTCCCTGCATTCAGATGATGCTGCTGCATTTACATGTGTGCTTATTTACTTGACATCAATTCTGAGATTGCTGGATCAGTCACACACACACAGTGTAACAAAAAACACTAACAATTCACCAATCAGGTCAGAGATTAGAGAATGATTCAAGTCATATAACTCTGTTGCTTCTCTTATTTACAACGTTCCGATATCAACAAGCATTCACCATCCCAACGCTTATTCACTCAATTCCAGCCAATCAGAAGCCAGAGGAGGGACCATACCAGCCAATCAGAAACTGGACCTGTTTTGAGTTACGTTTTGTTCTGTTCTTGTGTTTAGCAGCGAATGTATACTTCATCATTGCATACATTGGTTCACATTATATTTATCAGAATAAAGTAAATGTCTCAAACACGCAAAAAAAAAAATAACCTGATCAGAAACGGTCATGTACAATCATAACTGGGACAAAAACTACCAGGTAATTAACCATGAAATAATTGACTATATATTTAATTTCAGACTACCTAACCAAAGTATGGTAGTCGGCTGGAGTGTCCAAAAAGGACAGATGCTATTTATTAGTTATTATTTATGTTCAACAGCTTTTACATTTGGTGGCACGGTGGCGTAGTGGTTAGCGCCGTCGCCTAGCACCTCCAGGGACCGGGTTCGATTCTCGGCCAGGCTCGATTCCCGTCTCTGTGCGCATGGAGTTTGCATGTTCTCCCCATACTTGGTGGGTTCCCTCCGGGTACTCCGGTTTCCTCCCACAGTCCAAAGATGTGCAGGTTAGGCTAATTAACTTTCCCAAATTGCCCATAGTGTGTGAATGGGTGTCTGTATGCCCTGCGATGGATGGGCACCCTGTCCAGAATGTACCCTGCCTCGCGGGTACCTGGGATAGGCTCCAGGTACCCACGACCCTGAATACAGGATAAAGCGGTATAGAAGACGAGTACAAGTATGAGCTTTTACATTATTTAACGTAAGTGTTCCAAAATAAAAAAAAAATTTTTTTTTGCTTGAGCCCAGTAAATGTTTTGGTTGGGGGGTTGGGGGTGGGGGGGGATATGAGTGAGAATCCTGATCTCGATTCCCATGGAGATAAATTGATTCAGATTTCAGCAAGAATCATGCAGCCCTAGTCACATGTACAGCTGTGATATGTTCTAGCATAAGTCTATTTTTCCCCCTTTTTAAATTTGAACAGATGATAAAGCATACGTTTTAAAATTTAGCATACGGTACGATTTCACTCTCAGACACTTCTGGCGGAGCATAAAACGAGTGTAGAAACGGCATTTAGTCAGAATTACCGCACTAAAAGTCACCAGATATAACTAGCCAGGGATCCAAGTAACAACTTCAGTAGCATTTAGTAGGAACTCTATATAATTTTGGCCAGATGAGATCAGTTTCAAAAACAAACATTATGAGGGATGGCTGCTTGGTCGATTTTTCTTGAACAGATTCATGGAAATGTGGAGTCTTGTTCAAATAAACTTGGCTCTCATTATGAGATGCGTTTAAACGTGATAAACGTGCGGTGGGATTTATAGCATAAAAATCTATATTGCAATACAGAAGGGTGCAGTTATGTAATTGTAAAAAGCCTGCAATTTAT
The DNA here is from genome assembly GCA_030068045.1 of Platyallabes tihoni. Lineage (NCBI taxonomy): Eukaryota > Metazoa > Chordata > Actinopteri > Siluriformes > Clariidae > Platyallabes > Platyallabes tihoni. The sequence goes on along the minus strand of JAQQZS010000005.1, from coordinate 3,217,450 downwards.
TACAGGTATATTACAGAATATTAGTCAGGAATTCATGAATTTATCAGCAATTTTTTTTTAATAATTCAGCTTTTGAAGTCCTATGCAAATACTGAGAAACATCCTTTTGATGGGATCATGTGTCATTATTTGCTTACATAAAGACATCTGAATATGAAATGGTAAATTTGACTTTGAATTATGTTTCACAGTTTAAATGGTAATTGCAATGTGCCAAAAATAATCGCAGTGTGATTTGTATTTTTTAGTGTTATAAAAATTCTGTGCAGCCCTGATCTAAATAAAAGAAAATGCAGGAGCCTGGAAATACTCTAAATACCGGCGATAGCATTAGCACTTCATCATGACACTAAAGATGATGTCTTCACTACTACAGTTTGTATGCAGGATACCGTTTTAATATACTACTTGCTTTAGAAGTTATTAGTCCTATAAACCAGGGATGGGAATCACCACTCACCTCCCTGTACGATATCATGATATTTTGGCGCAGATTCGATTGAAATTGTGATCCTGTAAAATATCAGTTTTATAAACATCTTGATTCGATATTACATTCTCTCCCCAATTTTAAACCTTTACAAAAAAGTTAACGAGTAATGAAAATGTGTAAATAGTTCAGTGTAATACCTGTAGGATTATAAAGAAATTCTGCGAGTTCCTGTGAAAGCACAAGCACATGCAGCTTCTATCGCACAAGATTTGACTAATTAGCGCTCGCAGTGTTTTGAGACTGGTGTAAGCCTGTGTAGTGAGTAGGTTTGAGACTAATTCGCTCTCAGAGTTTGGAGAAAAGGGCACATCATGGGGCTCTAAACGTGCGCGATTTGTTGATAATGTAACACCATGAAAGTGTGTTTCTGTTGCCCCGCTCAAACGTTTCCACACTCGGTACAGAATCGTTTATATTGGAGGCTGATCGACCGGTTCATCTCTATTATAAACGTGAAAAAGTGTTTAAAACTGAACCATCTCTACTGTAAACACAGCATGACCGCATAATAATTGAAAAATAAAAAAGCCCTAAAAACAAACCAACAGAACTAACAAGGCTCCTGTGACATATAACGCACACTAGCAGTAAAAGAGGATAATGCTGCAGTAATCTTTTTAAAGATCATGAAATCCTCTTGTGGTATTTTTGAAACGCAAACCCAATATCAAAGCCTTTTGTTTTACATTTGAAACAGGGCTTTGTACGGTGAGGGTGTCATATAAAGAATTTACACTTTTAAACAAATTTACATTGATAAGTTTAAAACCTTCCCCCTGTTTAAAAAAAAACAAAACAGCAGGTGGCAAGTAGAGTGAAGATATAAAACAAAACAAAATACTTCTGTTTATCCCTCTTTATTTGTGTGGGGTTCCCATCTTTTAATGATTTTGCATTGCTTATTTTAATTCCCTTTATTTTATTTATCTGTTACCATGGAATGAGTTTGGCATTTGAGCTACGTAAATAAAGACGAATGATTCTTCACAGCAGTTGCTTTCTGCACAGCGGTTTCGGGTGGTAAAGAAGCATGTACTTCCAAATGAGATGCTAAACAAATCACACATTCAAATTGTCTGGAAACGAAAAAAATAATAAAAAATTGGGGATCGCAATCAGTTTTCCCATCTTATTTTTGTGAAGTTGTATAAGCATGTACAGCATTAAATTTAACAAAACTGTCTTTACATCATCCCTCAAAAACACAAACTTTCCAACCTTTCCAACAATCTTCCTACTCTACCTTTAGCAACGCAACAATCCATATCGCTTTACTTCATAAACATGCTTTTGTTTGTTTATATGACCGGTTGATGTAGCGCAGTAGTGTAAAATGACAACGTTGGTCAACATTCCTTCAACCTCCTATGCAATGAGTTATTTTTACCAGCGCAACAACAGTCTAGACAACTTTACTCACTTCTGCAAGTAGGAAAGGTTACCTTTTTAACACTCTCCTCCTCCTCCTGGCGCTTCTCATAGTGCGAGAAGTCGTCGAAGATGGAGGTGGTGTGCTTGTAGCCAGCGATGATCTTGAGCACCTGCCGCGCCTTGTCGAGCGGTACCTCCTGCGTGTCGCGCGAGTTGGTCACTGGCTTGTTCTCGTTGTTCTCCAGACGGATGTGACGTAGCTGGCTGTTGGGGACGTCCTTGACGAAGATCCAGCGTACGTCGAACCGACCCTTCCACTTATCCTGCGACCACACGCCGGCGCATGTGTTGTAGTCCACGGGTGAGCGCATTTCGGCCACACCACAGAAGTGGCCGCTACCGTTGACGCTGAAAAGCAGGTACAGGGGACCCTTCCCGCCCAGAGAGCGGTAGGCTGCGTCCAGGCGCTTGTTGCCGTGCTCCGTGCTGCACCACACGTTGTACTTGATTGAGCGGTGGATGTCATCCTCAGAGTAGCTCTTTATAATAAAAACGCGTCCCTGCTTGGGGTTCCAGTCGAAGTCCTTCGGGTTGTAGTTGTTGACGAGACGCAGCTTCTCGAGGACCGGATGTGGCTCTTGTGCCACACTGATGCCACCTATTCCGGCACTGGGAGGGGACTGGCTGGCCCCGCCTGTTGCATCCCCAAAGCCGTTGGCACGGTTACGAGGAGGGACCCAGCGAGTCGGTTGAGATGGTTGTTGCGGAGGGGGTGGGCCTTGAAGCTGAGGAGGAGCCATACCTGGTTGCCCGTTAGGAGCCTGGGGGTGCTGCCCTAACGGAACATTAGGAGGCATGAGCTGTCCATTGGTGAGAGGAAGCTGTGGTACTCCTCCCGCGGGTGCGGCTGGCTGAGGAGAGCCCTGGTTGGGTGGCTGTCCGTTGGTGGGCAGTGCCGACTGTTGCGGTGTCGCTGCTTTCGGCACTGCTCCTTTGTTATCCCACGTGCCAATATCCATGTTGTGTTTGATTGGCGGAGGGGGGAGATTTGTGCCCCCTAAGGTACCTTTAGTCTTGACCTTAGGCTGGGGTTTGGCAGGCTTGCTGGCGATGTCTGCCCAGGATGCCACTTTGGCAGGCGCAATGGAAGGTGCGGGCATGCTGGGAGCTGCTGATACCTGATTTAAAGGTCCACCAGGAAGTCCAGAACCAACAACTTTAGGTGTCATGTCTCCCGCCCCGATCTTAAGCCCTGCCATACCCTGGTCCAAACTGTTCATCCCTACAGCCTTGTTAAGAGGCTCATTGGTGGTAAATGGAGACTGTCCATCGATCACAGCACCCCCGAGGGAGCTGGGCGCGTAGGCGTAACTCTGTGTGGACTGTCCCTGAGAGCTGCTGTTCCCCCAGGCAGAGAAGTCGATCCCGCTGGGGAAAAAGTTGAACCCATGCTGACCCAGGAAAGGGTTGCTCCCAAGTGCCCCTGACTGGCCAAACATGGCATCTGGGAGGAAGTGGTGCTCACCGTTGCTAAGCTGTCCATAAGAGGCCAGGTAGGGCATGGGAGGATCACCGCCTGTGGACCACGCCGCTTCATTGAGCGAGTAGGTGAATCCTATGGAGGGGCCATAGTAGCTAGGCATATAGGAGTCGGACATGGCCGTATATGCATTGCTCTGCAAGGATGGAGAAACAATCCATCAATGAATCAACGTTAACAAAATGCACAAAAAGCTATAAAGCAGGAAAAATAATCTTTCATTCCCATATACACCACCCCCCCAAACAGGACATGCTTATTTTTACCAATGTTTAACAATTAAACACTTACACTGGGTAGACAAAATGAAGAAAACAAAATGTGCAGCAAAGTAGAGCTATAAAAATAAAAATAAAAAAAAGTTTAAGCTTGCAAAGCAAAAACAAAGTCCTTACACTACCCACTAATATCCTCGAAGGAATCCTTTACAGCAGACGGTAGAGGACGGTCCCTGTTCATTCTCTCGGGGAGCGACTTGCAATTACGCAGCCCGACCTCTGATTTTACTAAATCTCAAAGCGCTGAGACAGACGTTTCAGCTGACTCTAATTTCTGGTGTCCGTTTTCCGAATGCCAAAGTTTCAAAGCTGAGACGAGTACGCCCAAAGTGTTGTGTCTGTATGAAAAAACAGCGATGCTGGCAACACGTCGATGAAAATAAAATTAAATACTGTACCCTCTGGGTACAATGAATAGACGAGTAAGCATAATCAGGATTTTAGAATCAATATTTAGACACTTGATCCACTTAGTATTATGCAAAGTAGAAAAAAGGAGTAATTTTCTTCAAGGTCTGGGTTAAGGATGCAAAGCTTTTGTTCTTTTTTCACTCTCTGATCTAACATTCGAGTTTAATCAAGCTAAGTCAGATGAGGGAGAACACATGGCAAAGTGAAGGGGTGAGTGAGTTTCTGGTTCTTTACAACTACTTTAAGACAAAGAAGAAACAGGCAGAAACTGAAGACAGAAAAGGACACAGACGAAGCAAATGCATGCTGTAATTATGTAATAATATTCTGTAATTTGCTGTTTTTCTTTTTAAAATAAATAAATAAAGGTACAAATGTTGTACATGATTTCTGCCTTTGTTTTCTCTACACGGTTTCCCAGAATTTGCGAGAGTAGATTCCAACACAAAAAATCCGAACACCAAACAAAAATAACCAAGTGTAAACTTGAGAGAGAAAAAAAACTCATCAAAATATTAAAAGTTTACTTCTTATATGCAAAATGTGCATACTCCAAACTGTTAATTTCCACTTAAACACTGAACAATACAGTTACAGCACATTCTGTTCGGGGAATAAAGGCCTATATGCAGGATGCAATTAAAAAGAATAATAGGAGCCGAACAAGGAGCTACAATAGTTGAGTCACCATTTATGTCTGCAGGCTCCCTCTATTGTGTGGATGTGTAACAGGACCTACCTGTCTGGGCTGAGCGTTCAGATAAGGCTCGAACTCATCATCATTTAAAGTCTCCTTTTGGGCAACGGCTCCGTTTTGCACTGAAAGAGGAAAAGAAAGGAGGTTAACAAAGCACATTCGACATATATATCGACATATACCAGCTATGGCCGCAAAACAAATTCCACATTTACCTCAACCACAGTTTCACAAGTGACGTGTGCAAGAAGTGAAATTCACATCCCAATATATGACCCAAACGAACATCATGTTAAACCATGCATTACATGGTGGAAATATCACCAAACCTTTTATTTTGGGATTATGTATTCACTTTAATTAATAACATCAATATAATTATGGAAGAATTCTAAGATATTATGAATGGTCACACTTATATTAATGTCTCCAATCCTGATTGATGAAAAAAATTTACATCACGAAGACTTGCCAACAATGGTGAGTAAAGCCTAACCAGGATTAATAATTATTTTCTATTTTTAGCGTTGTAAAAGCAGTATGAATCAAAATCACAATCACTGTTAATCTGTCATTCTTTACTCTTGTTATTACAAGCACACAAAAACCCATCATTTACATCTGAACTGCTTTAACCCTTTTGTCCTGGTGAAAATAATTGAAAATTATTCATTTGGTCTTTTTCTCTCTTTCATGTTTTAGATCTGAGCTCTCTTACACACAACTGAACACAAAAGGTGGCTGTATCTCTTTACAGCTACCCTTAAACAGAAAAATATTCAGGATGAATAAAACTATTTTTTAAAGTCATCATGACTCACAAACAATGTATTTCTCTCCAAAATGTGAAATAAACGCTAAGAGTGTCGAGACTTTAGCAAAAGCAAAGAAAACAAGATTTGACTTGTTTTAGGTTTTCTCTTGGAAATTACAAACAAAATAAAATATGAAATAATAAGAGCATATTTTCTGCCTAGTGTTCCCAACCTGCTCAGAAACATAGCTTTGATTATAAAGAGGTGTTCACCGACTGGGGAATAAAAGGTTCAATAATAACCCCTAATACAAAGCACTAGACTGTCATTCTTTACTCTCATTATTACAAGCATAACTAAGCAATCGTTAACGCTGAACTGTTTTAACCCTTCAGGCCAAACCTACACTGTTAACATAACTGGAAATAATTTGAACATAATTTGGTGTCTCTCTCTCACTCCTGAACATGAAAGGTGGCTGTGTTTCTCTTCTGCTTCCTTAAAAACAAACAAGTAAACAAAAATCATTTAACAAACTATTTTGTAAGATTTTGTTCTTTCTAAAATGTGAACTTTAAGAAAAAGGAAGGAAAGAAAAAAAAACTAAAAGAAAGAAAAAGTTACTTGTTTTAGGTTCTCTTGGGAATTACGGATTTTTAAGAAATGAAAAATACACAAGCAATAAGAGTGTTTTCTGCCTAATGTGCCTAACCTGCTCAAAAACATAGCTTTGATTATAAAGATGTTAATAGCCTGACTGAAGGGAAGAAATAAAATAAAAGATTTAATAATAAAATCCCTGACATAATGCACAAGATATAGGTTTAATCCACTTTAGCTATGAAGCTATGAAATGAACTTGGATAGGAGCAATAAGAAAGGCATCTGTGCTTAAACCCAGGTCAGTCAGGTAAGTTAAAATAGACAGCTAGCATGCAGAGTGAACTAGCTGCACCAAGTACTCGTGATTAGCCTTTTTAAAAACGGAAAAAGTTATTTTAAGACGTTTGAAAAGAATTCAAGAAATAAAAATGACCTGTAACTAAGTGAAGCATGGTTAGCACGCATCACCAAGTGCACTTCCTGAGATTCGTCTCCAGGACACCAAACCTGGCCTGACCGCTAGCAACGCCGCTAACACCACCATGCTAACATGCTAACTAACGTGGGCTCACAACGCACAGCCGAGACCAACACCAAACACGCCGACTAAACCCCTCAAAAGCACCTAAAGTGTTCACTCGGTGTACAAAGTGAGAAATGTGTGCTAGGGTTTGGAAAATAAACGGCGTTAAAACTACATTTCGGCCTGCGCGCTAGTCATGTAGCTGGAATTAGCATTAGCGCAGAGCGTGCGGATCCCATCAGTCCCACGCCAACGAGCATCTTGTCACCAAGTCCGTGAGAGCTTACCTTTGTTTCCTTGGCCTTTCGGTCTCTGGATTGGGTCCAGGTGATTCATGAAGGTTTGAGTTGTGTGGATGAAAAGAGGGGGAAAATAAAAGAGATTTCTATTGACCAGTGAGTCGGACAGCAGGTGGTCAGGCCTACCGCTGCAATACAGAGAGAGAGACAGTCACAGCTAAGCTACGGCGCTCGGAAAAGGTTCATAAAGTGCCTCTCGTTACCTGTCCCACAATGCTGCTGGCTGACATTTCTTTCCCCCCTGAAACCTGCGTGTTTAATCGCGTTAAAGCAGGGTGTATTCAATTGTCTTACAGAGTTACCCAAGTGCCCCTGTCTCTCTCTATACAGCTTAAGCGTCTACACAATGGCGGGCTACAGTTCATCTGCCGAAAGAACCTTTTTTCCTACCCGGATTTCGTCAAATCCCGCCTCCTCAATGCTGATTGGCGAATTTTTCAGTCCTGCAGCCAGTCAGACCAATAAACCACCGGAATCCTGAGCCTCCAGCCAATCGTAATACCGAGCCTATCTTTTTCACGAACACGTGTGGGAAAAATAATGTGGTGCGTAAGACTTCAATATGGCTGAGCGGGCTCGGTCCGCGGAGGATGCTCGGAAGATGCGCTTATTTGCTACATCATACTCGCGCCTCCTAGCGGCAAGGAGTTATTTTACGTTTTACAGAGTCGAGTCTGTGCATGTGATTTGGTTCTGGGGTTGGGTGCTTGATACTAATATACAACACGATGCTTTTTTAAATTTTTTTTTTTTTTTTTTTACGATAAGTGATCTCACTATATAAATGTGTGTGTGTGTGTGTGTGTCTATATAATTATAGATGGTTGCCATGAAGGAACATTTTGTCTACCAATGGTTATATATGGTACCATATGTAAATAATGCAGAGAGAAGAAGGGTTGTGTACAATGAGTGCAATGTTTATATTACACAGATTATACAATACAATTCTTAGTGTATTATTTACACATGTACATATGTTACCATACATTATATATACAGTGGAACCTCGGATTACGAGCATAATTCGTTCCGGAAGCGGCTCGTATTTCAAAACACTGGTAAACCAAAGGGAATTTTCCCCATAAGAAATAATGGAAACTTAAATAATTCGTTCCACAGCCCAAAAAAATAAATACATAAAAATAATTAATACAAAATATAAAGTAAAAATAAAACAAATTTTAAAAAGTAAAAATAAATCCTGACAGATAAGTGTTTCCGTTTATGCGCACAGGAGCTTTGTGTGTATGTGTGTGAAGCTAAAGTAAGAGGATAGGACAGAAATGTCGTTTCGCGCCGACAGAAATGCAGCTCTGTGCGGTAAGACTCGCGGTGGAGGCTTGTGTGTTTACATCAACGCGAAATGGTGCAAGAACTCTGTGCTAGTTTCTAGTTATTGCTCATCACTGGTGGAGCTTGTGACTGTTAGATGCAGACCTTTTTATTTACCACGGGAATTCACCACCGTTTTCATTATCGGAGTGTACATTCCACCTAACACACACCCGGATGGACTGTTTATTGTTGCTGGAGATTTCAACCATGCAAATCTCAAGTCAGTGCTTCCTAGATTCCA